>CM049848.1:14017079-14544688 GCA_027422415.1 Schizothorax lantsangensis
CCTCCAACATGTTTGTAATGAAGTACGTTGCCCATGGCTCTCTGTGTGTCGGCTGGCAGTGCCCAATTTACAGAAGTGGGATGGTGTGATAAGCGGCAGAGAAGCGTCGGTGTGCAGGCGAGGGCCATGAATCACAGCATGCCAGCCTTGAGCCGGGTATAATTGAGTCCAACATCTCCCAGCTCTTTCACCATAATTAATGATAATCTGTAACAGAGGAATCTCAGATTCCAGTTCACAGAGCTATTTAATTAGGCTCCTGTAATGAAAGTACAGCCACTACACAGAAGAATATGGCTGCCGCACTGTGCTATGATTAATGGATTGCGCTGGAGAACACAAAAGTGCTGCACGCTTAACTCCACCAGATACCTCTCTCTCTCTCTCTCTCTCTCTCTCTCTCTCTCTGACTCCCCACAGCCATTTACCAAAACATTAATTCACCCACAAGCTCTCTTCATTTCACTCTCTTTTCTTTTTAGTTTATATATAATCTATCTTTGAGAAACCAGTGTTAGAGATGGGTTGTTTTTCTGTATTTTTGCTATCGCTATTGTCATTTACTGCTAAAGGTATACTGTATGACTTCCTCCAAACAAGAATAATCATGTTGCACTTTATGTGAATAATGTACACGTTGGTTACTTTTTGTAAAGCACAATTTTTTTTATATTTCTTTAAATTGTCACACCCTAAAAGGTGTCATTTGTACCCTTTGAAAGGTAACTATTTAAACAAACTATGGGGGGGAAAAAAATCAGTAATTTATTGAATTTACTGAATTTATTTTTTACTTTGTCTCAAACTTACATTTCCAACCCATTATTGCACTGATTTTTTTTTTTACAAGCGATTTTTAAATAGTAGTTAACAGTGTTCCAAAAATTGCAGATGAATATAAAATAAAACTCATGTAATATTTATGTTGACCTTTTGCAACATTATCTGAATTTTCTGAACATTTTGCAAATCATTTGCTGAAGAGAGGGAAAAAAAAGAGACCAGGTCATATTTTATTATAAGGAAAGTATGAAGTATCATATATTATGCTGATAAATAAGCAATAATATATGGCAAATCTAAAAAGACTTGTTTCAATAGTCATTGAATAGTCAATTGTGGAATGTTGTTCCTGGTAAGATAACACAGATCAAGCACTCTTAATCAGTTCTCTAATACAGCCTGTGAAACTCAGTCACTCCATCATTAGTCTAATTATATGGCTCAGAGGACCATCCAATAGGCTCGTCAGTGCAACAGACATCAGACATCTAATGATCTTTATCCCAAAATTGGACTTGTTGATATGTAGCTTGACACTAGTGAACAATATCATGCACCGTTAGGCAGACTAATTACTTGACCAAATCTATTTAGGCATTGTCCAACAAAAGCATAATATACATTTTAGTCTTTTATTTAAAATCCTGTTAGATATACTCTTAACAACCAATAAATTTGTTCTCACAACACTACTACTTTTTTGTAGTAATGCGACTTCAGTTCCCAACAAATTCACTCATACAGCTGAACGAATCTGTAGACAGTAACACTGCCACATCTAGAAGAAAATAATGTTTTTGCCATAACACTGAGTCCATTGAGTCCTACAACTTTATAAGAGAGAGGAAAGCTCATGTTGCATTACAGAATGCCTCACAGGCATAAATGTGTTTGTATTTCAGAAGCGTGGCAGGTTTTGTGTTCCACGGCGAGGCTATTTCACACGGCTGCTTTCAGTCTTTGAGTTCTTAAGGGCTGCGGCAGAGCCGACTTTCAAGCACTCTTTGGAAATGCATGAATGATGGATTTGGGGCTGTGTCACAACCAAATAAGCTGTTGAGCTGTAGTAAATGGGTTTCTGTTTTCCGTAAAGTAGATGACATCGTACAGTATGTAAGTCCAGACTGTATTAAAGGCTCGTCATGCTGATGTTCAGGCAATACACACGCCGTGCGTGATTACCGCAGCCCGCAATTCGCTCTTCGGGGACCAAATGACAAATGTCCCCGCAGAGGAACAAAAGTTGCATGTTCTCGCCAAAATGTTCTTTTTTTAAATATATAAATCTACAATATAAAGTGCAATCTCGCAATGTGTCGGAGCATTGTAAGGTACGAAACGACACTGACTTTTGCTGCTTTGACAGGCTGAAAATTCTACTCCAAAGTGAGGCGAAAATGGGAAGCACAGCGGAGCAAAGCAAGATCTATGCAAACATGCCGTGTTTCCGCAAGCCCCATAAATCTATGACAAAACTCCCGTTAAATGAGGGCAAATAAAGAGAGAGTATTCATGTGAAAGAAAAGCCTGTCGTGGGGCCCTCAGTGAGCAGAAATCTTGTTTAGTTCTTTAATTCTCCACTTTCTGACCTGAATCTGGCTGTCGCTGCACATGAAAGAAATTACAGCGGCCTCCGTCAGCTTGCCTGCCGTCCTCTTGCTCGGCAGCATTTGTCATTGCCAAAACAGGAGAGTTTAATTAAGTGTTGTGGGCAGTCTAGTGAGAAACACACTTTAAATTAAACCACTGATGCCGCCATTGGTTCTTTTACCTTCCCAGCAATCAGCGGGGATTTAACAGCATAAATTCAGCCGCCCTTCTCTTTTTCTCTCCCCTCCCTTGAGGAGGGGTTAGAGAGAGACTCTTTGCACCTATTTCGATTCATAAAAGGCGCATACCCCCACCCCCCACCCCAAATCCATTACCCCTTTCTCCTCCCGTCCCCTCTCCTAACAGAGCATTCCATGATACCACACTTATGAACGTGATAATTAATATTCCTCCCTCTGCTAAACATTTTGTTTACTAGGTGCGAGTTCCAGGCTGCTGTCATTAGGGTTCAGGCACTACGCTCTGTCGTCTGTGAGACAGAATAGATTTACATGGCAGATTATTTTCTGAAGCATTGCGTAACTGTTGGTGCAAAGGAATGAATTGATTTAATACCTCAATAATTACAGATTGTTTCAAGTTGGTAAGCGTTTTGATTCCTGTGAAGCATTTCTGTTTTCTTTTGGAGAATGCAATTTAAGACATCAGTGCAGTTCTATAAAATTAATTTAGAGGTGTTACATGCGCTGAATATGTGATGCGTAGTAGAAGCTAATAAGTAAGGATTGTGTAATAAGGATATGAGTTTTCCTTTGGTTCTTGCAGCTCCTTCTTCATAATATTGATTTTATTTTGTATTATTATTATTTTTTATTATTTATTATAATTTTTTTAATAAAAAAAAAAGCTCTTTAGTTTATATAAATGTTGCAATGTTTACAGGCTTTCAGATCAGTTTATATGTTTCTTTGTTAAGCCTTAAAGAATGTTCGGTAAAACTTTAGTTTAGGGACCAATTCGTACTATTAATTAGTTGCTTATTAAAAAAATAAAAAATAAATAATTAAATTTCACAGTTTATATTAAACAAATTCATAACATAAGGTGCACAATAATGTGCTCACAATGGAAGTCATGAAAGGCATTCCAGAAGGTTTAAAAACTATTAAATGTGCAGTTCATATGCTTTGTTAAATCATATTGTATTAGTATTCTGTATGTATGTTATCTGAGTTGTCTAAATCACCCTTTTATCGGTGGGACCTCTGATCTAGGCAGGTGAAGTTATGGCTGTACATTACAGATAATAATTAATAAAATTTTTGTATGTGGATTTGTCTCAACATAAAGAGTTAAATTCTAGCATACAATTCGAAAGTTGCAGAATGCTATCCTAAAAGGTACAGTATTAACAAAATCTCATATATTACTCTGCCTTCTACTTTGCAGTTTTACATTCAGTAACCTGAATTTAAGCATTTCCACAGAAGATATTGGACTGAAGTGCTGAATTTCATGTGAAAACACACTGCGAGCTTTGAGCGGAACGGTGCGTGTTGAGAAGTATCATGTAGCCCTGCCCCCATCTGAACAGCAGCAATTAGAGCAGCACACTCACTCCCATCTCACAGCTGAGAACAAGTCCCTCTAACCTTTTCCTCTCACTTCTGCGCGACAAAATCCCCTGTATACATCGACGGCGTAGAAACAGGGACCTGTCAAACCCACTGACGTACATTCATAAGGACCAATGGCACAAACACAAAGTCCAATCAAGCTTAACTCACCTGAACCCTAACCAAAGTTAGAAGAACATTCTCTCCCTTCATCAGGTGACATTTCCTCCTGCCAGCGTCTTCTCTCCCCTGCCTGCTGGGAACATCAGAGATCGGACAGCTGCGGCGGAGAGCAGGACTATTAACGAGAGCGCAGGCCGTAAACTGCATGTAGTGACTGTGTAAGCCAAGCTGCTGCTGAGATTGCTATGTAAGCTAAGAGCTGTGTTATCTTATCCTACAATGGTGAAGAGTCTTGTTCACAGTCTATCACTCTTTCCTCTGTTCTTTCACCTCCTGTGTGGTTTGATTATTCCGACAACAGTTCAAAGCCTGTAAGAAGAAATATTTTGTATACACTACTGTCAGTTATAAATAATCGTATATTTAATGTCACATGGTCTGCAGGTACAGATCTGACTTGTCAGGGTTTGTAACTTTCAGGTTTCTGGTTGATCCCCAGAACACAGTGTCCTGACCAGGCATGACACAATAGTGTCACATATAATAAAAGTCACCTCTTCCATGTAAATATATTTTTGTCCAAATGACTGTGTCCAAATAATGGGTGGTTTGTTGTTAGCTCTGTTTCTATTTCCACAGCATTGGCCTGGTTAGCCTCGCTCAGTGAAACCTTACTGGCCCAAAATGTCTATAAAATTCTCCACACACTGTATATTAAACGTCAAATATGAATCACATTCACCTAGTCAGTGTGGACAAATGAACTGCTTGTTGCTGGAATCTTTTTGAATTGACATGGTGTTCCTCTATGCAAAAATAAAAGGTGTGCCCAAAATGTCCCATGTTTGAATATGCCCAAGTCAAGTGCATATTATATTTGACAGCTACCATGGAGGGAAAGATTTTCAGTAAATATTGAGTGTAATTAAAAGTTATATTGTCTGGCTTTATAAGATGTGGAGGATACTAGCACAAAAATGTAAAGGTTTACTTTTTTTTCTTTTTTTTTACGTAACCATTCACATTTAATGAAAAAATAACATCCTGCATTTTTGTTTTGAAGTCAAGTCACCTTTATTTGTATAACGCTTTTAACAAAAAAGCGTTATACGTTAAGATGGTGCCGCACATGGCAGCCACAGTGCTTAGCTCTCCAGTGTTTGTACTGTTTTTGTTAGTTTTTCCTGTTTTTTGTTTCTCAAACACGATCAGTTTTACCAGGGATGAACTGCTGAACATTCGGCAGAACACACCACAAAATCTTTTACCGGATTTCTATTATTCCGACGTTTTGCTGAACGTTGTAGTTGGTGGAGCTGCGGCGCAGACGGGGGAAGCGAGCCAGTGCGCTCGTGAATCTCAGACAGCGCGGATTCAGAACGCCGCTGCCTAGCATCCATCTGGCGAATCTCCACTCTCTACCCAACAAAACGGACGAACTCCTTCTGCTCTCCCGGATAAACAAGGATTTTTCAAACTTGGCTGCTCTGTGTTTCACGGAAACCTGGCTGAACGACGCCATTCCGGACAGTGCGTTAAGTCTGCCGGGAGAAAGGAGAAACTCAGTTTCAGGAGAAACCCCCCTGCACTCCCCCCACTCACCATCATGAACAGCACTGTGGCTGCAGTGGAGTCATTCAGATTCCTGGGCACCACAATCTCCCAGGACCTGAAGTGGGACAATCACATTGAGTCCATTGTGAAAAAGGCCCAGCAGAGGCTGTACTTCCTTCGCCAGCTGAGGAAGTTCAACCTACCACAGGAGCTGCTGAAACAGTTCTACTCCGCCATCATTGGATTCATCATCTGCACTTCAATAACTGTCTGGTTCAGCTCAGCTACCGAATCTGACCTCAGAAGACTACAGAGGGTAGTCCGGACTGCTGAGCGAATCATTGGTACAACCCTCCCCACTCTCCAAGAACTGTACTTATCTAGAGTGAAAATCCAAGAAAATCACTCTGGAGTCCGGACCCCTCACATCCAGCATACTCCCTCTTTGAACTGTTGCCATCTCGTCGACACTACAGAGCTCTGAGCACCAGAACGACCAGACACATGAACAGTTTCTTCCCTCAGGCAATCCATCTCATGAATACTTGACAATAAATGCGGAACACACAACACTATAATACATTATTTATTTAACACACATACTTATTTACATTTCAAATTTGCACATATCATAACTGTACATACATAATTGTCTATATGTCTATATTATATATTGTGTTTTTTGCTATTTTGTACATTGTCTATTTTGTATATTATTCTTTTTATTATCTGTGTCTTGTCTTGTCGCTGTCATTCTGTTGCACTGTGGAGCTTCTGTCACTAAAATAAATTCCTCGTATGTGTAAAGTTTAGTGACAGAAGCTCCACAGTGCAACAGAATAAAGCTCATTCTGATTCTGATTCTGATTCAATACAGATCAAGTCAAGTCTGCTTTATTGTCAATTCTTCCACATGTACAGTACATACATACAGATAATTGAAATTGCGTTACTCTCTGACCCTTGGTGCATACAGTTAACATTAAACACTGACAGTAGACGTTCAAATACAGATAAATACAGTTTAACCATATGTACATACAAACTATACAGATATACAAATGAGGACATTGTAGAAAAATAAAAAAAATAAAAAAGAGATAGATAAAGTGGCATAAGGCACATGGCAGATAGAGTGCAAACCAGTTAAATAAAACAAAACTGTGCAGATATATGTGTAGTGCAAAAAAAGAACAGTCTTTTATCAGACTGTCAGAAGAGGTAGTTTACAGACAATGCTGGATGAGGTAGAGATCAGTCCAGTGCTGCACAAAGTGACTGGTGCGGGTCACAGTTTGTAAGGGGGGGGGGAGGTCCTGGGGGTGTGGGGAGCTGGGGGGGGTCGTAGTGTCAGAGTTCAGTGTTGCGTGGGGTAAAAGAGGGGAGGGGGGGCAAGGACAGGAGGGAGTTCAGCTTCCTAACAGCCTGATGGATGAATCTGTCCTTCAGTCTGCTGGTCCTCGCCTGGAGACTCCGTAGTCTCCTCCCTGATGGCAGCAGACTGAAGAAGCTGTGTGTCGGGTGGGTGGGATCACCTGCAATGCTGAGGGCTTTGCGGGTGAGACGGGTGCTGTAGATGTCCTGGAGGGAGGGGAGAGAGACACCAACGATCTTCTCAGCTGCTCTCACTATCCGTTGAAGGGACTTGCGGCAGGACGCGTTGCAGGCGCCATACCACACAGTGATGCAGCTAGTCAGGATGCTCTCGATGGTGCCTCTGTAGAAGGTGCACATGATGGGGGCTGGGGCTCTGGCTCTTCTGAGTTTGCGGAGGAAGTAAAGACGCTGCTGTGCTTTCTTGGCCAGTGCCGCAGTGTTGTTAGTCCAGGAGATGTCCTCTGTGATGTGCACACCCAGGAACTTGGTGCTGCTCGCTCTCTCCACAGTCGCACCGTTGATGGTCAGAGGAGCATGCTGAGTGTGCACTCTCCTGAAGTCAACAACAATCTCCTTCGTCTTCTCCACATTCAGAGAGAGATTGTTGTCCCTGCACCACCCGGCCAGGCGGCTCACCTCGCTCCTGTAGTTTGTCTCATCTCTGTTGCTAATGAGACCCACCACAGTCGTGTCATCCGCAAACTTAATGAAAAGGTTAGAGTTGTGTGACGGTGTGCAGTCGTGGGTCAGCAGAGTGAAGAGGGGGGGGGCTCAGCACACATCCTTGGGGGGGCTCAGCACACATCCTTGGGGGGCCCCTGTGTTCAGTGTGATGGTGCTGGATGTGTTAATGCCGACCCGTACTGCCTGAGGTCTTCCGGTCAGAAAGTCCAACAGCCAGTTGCACAGAGAGGTGTTGAGCCCCAGCTGGACCAATTTGTGAGTGAGCTGCTGAGGGATGATTGTGTTGAATGCTGAACTGAAGTCTATGAACAGCATCCTGACATATGAGTCTTTTTTGTCCAGATGTGTGAGGGCTGGGTGGAGGGCAGTGGCGATGGCATCATCGGTCGAGCGGTTGGACCTATATGCAAACTGGAAGGGGTCCAGGGAGGGGGGGAGGACAGACTTGATGTGTTGCATGACTAGCCGTTCAAAGCACTTCATGGGAACAGGAGTGAGTGCTACTGGACGGTAGTCATTGAAGCAGGATGGAGATGACTTCTTCGGGACTGGAATGATGGTGGTAGCTTTGAAGCATGTGGGGACAACAGCCTGACTTAGTGAGATGTTGAAGATGTCTGTGAAGACATCAGTGAGTTCCACTGCACAGTCTCTCAGTACACGCCCAGGAATGTTGTCAGGACCCGGAGCTTTGCGTGCATTGATTCTGCTGAGGGATCTCCTCATGCTGTCCGAGGATAGCATCATCACCTGGTCGCTGGGAGGAGGTGGAGTCTTCTGTGCAGTGGTGCTGTTTTGTGCCTCAAAGCGAGCAAAGAAGGCATTCAGCTCGTTCAGCAGGGGGATGGTGCTGTCACAGGTCTGTGGTGGGGGCTTGTAGTCCGTAATGGTCTGTATTCCCTGCCACAGGCTCCGAGTGTCTCTGCTGTCACTGAAACGATGGGCTATACTCCTGGAGTACTGACTCTTGGCCTCTCTGATGCCGCAGGATAGGTTGGCCCTAGCTGTCTTCAGGCCCTCCTCATCTCCAGCTCTAAAGGCAGCGTTCCGAGCCTTCAGAAGTCTGTAGACCTCCCCTGTCAGCCACGGCTTCTGGTTGGCCCGGACAGTGATAGTCTTTGTGACCGTTACATCATCAATGCACTTGGTGATGTAGGCAGTGACAGTCTCAGTGTACTCTTGGAGGTCTGTAGTATTGTTGTATGTGGCAGCCTGCTTAAACATATTCCAGTCAGTGGTGTCGAAACAGTCCTGAAGTGCCTCTGACGACCCTTCCGGCCACACTTGAATCTGTTTGTGTATTGGTTTGATGACTTTAACGAGCGGTCTGTATGCAGGCATTAGCATGACAGTGATGTGGTCTGAGGCTCCGAGGTGGGGGAGGGGGAGGGCCTTGTATGCTCCTCTCTGGGTGGTGTAAACAAAGTCCAGCATATTTTTTCCCCTTGTTGGGACGTCAACATGCTGGTATATTTTCGGGAACACACTCTTTAAGTCTGCGTGATTAAAGTCTCCAGCCAAGATGAGAAAAGCATCTGTGTGGGCTGTCTGCTGCTCACTGATGTGCTGGTACAAATCATTTAGTGCCTCACTCCTATTGATGTTGTTAGAGCTGGGAGGGATGTATACAGCAACGAGCAGAATGGCTGTATATTCCCTCGGTAGATAGAACGGCCGGCACTTAATAATCATAAACTCCACCAGGGGTGAGCAGTGTTTTCAGACCACAACAGCGTCGCGGCACCATACATTATTGATGTAAACACAAAGCCCGCCGCCGCGTCTCTTACCTCCCTCGACGAGAGCTCTGTCTGCTCGATAGCATGTTAGCTGCTCGAGCTGAATGGTGCAGTCCGGAACACTGTTGTTAAGCCATGTTTCCGTAAAGACAAAAACACAACAGTCTCTTACAGTCCTCTGACAGATTGTATTGAAGCAGTTTTACGGTATTAAATAGGAAAATAGTGTGTCGACAGTGTGTTGAATAATAATACAAATCTGCTGACTGACAACTTTATTACAGTTAAACTAGACTAATTCAGAACTTATGATGTGAACATGCATCCACTATTCTCTCATGCAAGCAAGAGCTTGAGCAGAAGTATTCACTCTATTGACTTGCATATTGAAGTTTGGACAATAAACATAATTGATTCAATCTATTTTCCCATGGAGCTAAAAGTGAGTAAAAGTGTTTGTTCACCAGTTAAGAGGAGCACAGCGCTTCCAGACCCCAATAGGCTCTGACCCATTGAGAGACTGCAGGAAAGCCTTCAGATCATTGAACATTTGAGCTGCTCCCTCTGGCCCTCTAATATCACATGATAGATGATCACTTCTACAGCACTAGTTAAAGCACACTATTAACTTTGTATTTAAAAATGGTAATGTAGTTCATTCACCAATTGATTTATTGATGTTAATTCAAGTGTTTCACAAATTAATCACATTATAGAAATTAATTTACTATATTTTATGAGCTGTTGTGTGATTAACTAATGATATGAATTAATCAAGCTTAATAAGAATTCAAGCAGTATTGTTTGGCCAATTTGTCACTTGGTTAAAAGCAGGGCGAATACAGGGTTTGATTTACGAGGTTCAGGACTACTGTACGGCTGCACAGAGAAAAATTTGCCTGTCTGTGACACCACTCTTATTGCAAAACATACAGACCAATGAAAGTCTGAGCATATCACACAACACTATACATTTCTGTCGTGAAGAACATGACTCATGTGATCTTACATTCATCACCTCTAGATATGTGTTGAGTTCACACTGTCTCCATTGGCTGTAAAAATGGAGTTTTACAGTGGATGGATGGATGGATGGATGGATGGATGGAGATAGATAGATAGATCTTAAAAACCCATTAGTATGACAGTATCTGCCAAGAACATAGGAGTACATAATGTAAAATTAGTTTAAAACAAATCAATTAATCAATCAATTTAACTTGTCTATGTTCCAATGCTCACAGGTTTTATGTTGGAAGATGAGAATAGATTTGTCCTCTTGGTGGTCAGTGGCTGAAGAGTAATTATTTTTAGCCCCCAGAGAGCTTGTTAAGAAGTTCATTAGTCCAGGTCTGATGTCTTTTAAACTATTGATCGCGGTGTCGATGTAAAAATAACAACTCCTGTTATAAAGCAGTTTGTCCACAGCAATTGCAACATAAATTATTTAAAAAGGCCACATTGGCCCTGGCCATGAAGCCATCAGTCAGAAGATATGACCATCACAAAAAGAGCCTGAGCTTCACAGAGCTTCTCCTCCACTGAGAACAATCCCATCATGCAGGTGATGGACAGGAAGAGAGACTGACCCGGTGTCACCTGTATTGTGGCTGCCGTCTTTGAACGTCGGCTCTCTGCTCTCTTCCGACGGATAGACTGGGCAAATGAATTATCCGCTTACTGCTGGCCTCCCTCTGAGCGAGCACTTCAATTTGTCTAACACTAAAAGACTGACAGAATGGCGGAAAAAAATCCGAAAGAAAACAGATGAATTTTTTATGGAATGCTTGGATTGAGTTGCAAGAGGCACCATTTTTATTCATAAATGGAATTGAGGGATTCATGCCCCATAAAGTGACCCCCGGAATCAATTCTATCAAATGAACTAACTCCCGTTGTGTTCCTGTGGGCCTGGGGAGTAATGCCAATGCATTGATAAACACTTTTTCACAGCTTTTCATTCATCACCCCTGTGCTCTGCAGTGTTATGGTCCACTGTCGCTGTTTGCAATGTAGTTTACATCGCTCCATAACAGGATGTCAGCAATATGATACTATCACTCTTTAAGATTGTTTAAGAGACCCAATATTGTTGAAATAAATGAGATCTTCTAAGTACATCAATTATTCCTCCTAAAGAGCAGTGAGATTAAATGGAGAGCAAATGACGATTTTTGATTAAAATTAAGTGTATAATAAAGTGTATATTTTTTGTATCACCAAATAGAATTTGAACGGAAGAAAATAGGTTTCTACCCCAAACGCATGTGTCACGGTGCACACAGCAGGGAGGAACAAGGACACGCAGATGAGGACGTAAACTCAAATAATAGTCTTTAATAAGACATCAGGGGTAGACAAGGCAGGACATGGCAAGGCTGACAGGAAACACCGGGAGTAACGAGTAGACCAGACGAAATCTAACTGAACAGACAGGACTATAAATACACAGGTAAATCATAGATAATAAGACAAACACAGCTGGACACAAATTAACTAATGATCACATCTGACGAGGACAGGAAACAAACCAAATATGGACACAAGAGGCGGGAACACATGACACACAACAGAACCCTGACATAACTCCCCCCTCCCGGAAGGCGTGTCCCACGCCGTAACAGTTCCACCGGGGAGGGGGGGTGGGCGCTCTGGAGGCCCCTCAGGACAGACACGGACAGGACCACAGGACGGGGACCTCCAGAAAGGAACAGATAACGGAGGCCATGGCGAAGCTGGAAGCTCTGGAGGCCATGGCGGTGCAGGGAGCTCAGGAGACCATGGCTGTGCAGGGAGCTCATGAGGCCATGGCGGTGCCAGGAGCTCAGGAGGCCATGGTGGTGCAGGGAGCTCAGGAGGCCATGGCAGGTGTTTTTTCATGGCCACTCCAGCCGGAACCCTTCTACCCCCAAAAAAAATTCCCTGGGGAAGTTAGGGGGTATCAGGAGCCCTCCGGGGCTAGACAGACAGGACAAGACAGGAACAGGACAAGGACAGGACAGCCCTCCAGGGCTAAACAGACAGGAACAGGACAGCCCACAGGAACAGGAAGCCCCCTGGGCTAAGCTCGGAAGCTGAGGCTTCTTCTGGGCATGACATGACATCAGGGGCCCTCACAGGGTCCCTCAGCAACCGCTTCCACTTCCACGACAAGGGGGCAGGAGGCTAGGATGGCCTCCGCGGCCACAACAAGAGGAGCCGCCTGCCCCAGATGAGTCTCCGTGGACAAGACTAGACAAGGTTCGTTAAAATGTTCCTGTGGGCACGACAAGACACAAACACGGCTCTCCTGGCCGTGACGTGTGGACTGGATCCACGGGGCTAGGGTTAGCGGCGGTTAGTCAGAGGCGATCCGGCGGGCTTGAGTCAGCGGCGATCCGGCGGGCTTGATTCAGCGGCGATCCGGCGGGCTTGATTCAGCGGCGATCCGGCGGGCTTGAGTCAGCGGCGATCCGGCGAGCTTGAGTCAGCGGCGGGCCGGCGGGCATTGAGTCAGAGGCGGGCCGGTGGGCTTGGGGGAACTAGAGAACCAGCCGGCGGGCTTGGGATAGCCACAGCCGGTGGCGGACATCTCCCGCGAATCGGCGGGCATGAGAGCTTGCGGCCAGCGGACTCGCTTGCCGCGAGAGACAAAACACAGGAAACAAATAAAAACTAGAAAAAACGAACAAAACAAAACGAGGTGAAGGGGCGCCACTTACGGTTGGGTCTGGTCTTCTGTCACGGTGCACACAGCAGGGAGAAACGAGGAACACGCAGACGAGGATTAAACTCAAATAATAGTCTTTAATGACATCAGGGGTAGACAAGGCACGACATGGCAAGGCTGACAGACAGGAAACACCGGGAGTAACGAGTAGACCAGACGAAATCTAACTGAACAGACAGGACTATAAATACACAGGTAAATCATAGATAACGAGACTAACACAGCTGGACACGAATTAACTAATGATCACATCTGACGAGGACAGGAAACAAACCAAATATGGACACAAGAGGCGGGAACACATGACACACACAACAGAACCCTGACAGCATCAGTCATCTCAGCTGTGTCTCCAGGAAAATTTTAGAAACTATCACAACTATGTATCAGACTGTGCACAGATTTGTCTGCAATCCAATGACAAAATTCCAAGACCATATTATCTGAGCTATTCTATCCACATTAACTGTACAGATGTATAACCATATGCTGAGGAACAATCCAGTTTTCATCTGGAATGGGTACTTCTGTTGAGTGATGCTTCACTTGAAATCTGAAATGAAATAAAGCAATTCCAAGATACACAGCCTTAATTACTGGCGTTTAAGCTTTCATAATTGAATTCCTCATGGCTATCAAGCTTAGCGTGTGCATTGAGCATTGCGTTAATTGACAAAAGCATCCTCCTCGGTGTGTAAGACATCCTCTTCCCCCAAGGCTTTGTAGCCGCTCTTGACTTCTCACTCTGCAGCGCTCCAACACCTAGATCCTCATTTACACCCCATTAATCTGCGCTAGTCAGGCATGTCGTGTTCCCACTGTAGAACTCAACCTTAAAAGGAACGTTTCACTGAGTGCACGTGTACCTTAAACCACCTTATTAAAACCAGAGACACCTCAATGATGGCACATTGAAATCTTCTCTCTGAAGCCCCTTACAGCATCTACAGCATAAGTGAGTGTCTTTGAGTTCCATACGCCACTTTGATTAATAATTGATTAAATGGCTCCTTGGAGCTTCAAAGGCAGGAAGGGAAGAGGCGTCTCTCTCTCCTGTGGATGAAGCTGCAGCCCATCGCTGCTTTGTTGTTTTAAATGCTCTCTGAGATGTGTGCAGTTGGAGAGATGGGAGGGTACTGACTGTCTGCTCATCAAGAGCTACTATAAAACCTCATGGTCCCCCCACAATGGGATAAGAAGAGACACTCTGGGTGGTACTTCCTGTAAGAGAGGCACCTCCTGCTTCGATGGGTTTAGCTTTGTTAAAGGATTGTGTTATTTTATTCAAAGGTTTCACTAGTGACTTGCAGCCGTAATAATAATAACACTTTAGAGTAACACTTTAGTATAGGGACAAATTCTCACTATTATCTGGTTGCTTATCAGCATGCATATTACTAGTATATTGGCTGTTTATTAGTACTAATATAGCACATATTCTGCATGATCATTTTCTACATTCCTAATCTTACCCAATACCTAAACTTAACAACTACCTTACTAACTATTAATAAGCAGCAAATTGGGAGTTTATTGAGGCAAAAGTCATAGTTAATGGTTTGTCAATAGCGAGAATTGGACCTTTAAATAAAGTGTGACCAATATGAGATGATAGCTATTATCCTAAAATAAAACATTAAGGCAGGGCTTAAAATTAAAGCACATACTTTAGCTGTAGGGTAACCCACTACGACACAGTATTTGGTCACGCTTAAGTTTAGGGACCAATTTGCACTATTAAGTATGAATTTTGCCTCAATAATATCCTACTTGCTGTGTATTGATAGTACGAAAGGTAGTTGTTAAGTTTAGTATTTAGTATTAGTAAGTCTTTAGTAAGTATTTAGTAAGTCTAGTATTTGGTTAGCTCAAGGGCTGTAGAATATGGGCATGCAGAATAAGGCATTAATATGAGCTTTATAAGTATTAATAAACAGTCCATATGCTAATAATATGCTTGCTAATAAGAAACTAGTTAATCATGAGAATTGATTCCTAACTTAAAGTGTTACCCAGCATTTTAATATGAAAGGGAAGTTTTGGATTCTATAGTGCTTTCAAATGATTAATCGTGATTAATTGCATCCAAAATAAAAGTTTTTGTTTACATAATATACTGTATGTATGTGTGCTGTGTATATTTATTATGTATATGTAAATACACACACATGTATATATTTCAGAAAAAAAATATGTTATGCTTATATTAAATATATTTATTTATAATATAAATTATATGAATATAAATATAGGGTAACACTTTATTTCGATAGTCCACTTTAGGCATTCTACTAACAGTAAGTAACTTTGCAACTACATGTCAACTAGCAGTCATTAGAGTATTAGTAGACTGTCTACTTAATATCTTCTAACACTTTATTTTGATGGGTCCACAACATACAACATACTGACTATGAGAAACTTTGCAAGTATATGTCAACTCAGTCTACTAACCCTAAACCTACCTTACTGAGAGTTAGTAGACATGTAGTTGCTAATTAATGAGAATTAGTTGACATGTAGTTGACACGTAGTTACAAAGTTACTTATGGTTAGTAGAATATCTAAACTGGACTATCAAAATAAAGTGTAACCAAATAGGGACATGTAAATACATGTAAATATTTTCAAAATATATACTGTATGTGTGTATATTTATATATACATAATAAATATACACAGAACACACACATATAGTATGCAAACAAAAACTTGTATTTTGTATGGGATTAATCGTGATTAATCGTTTGACAGCACTAATTCTAACAAAGGGAACCTTTATAAAATGTCCTGTAGCTCAATAACATAGCTCTAGCAACACCAAGTTTGAATCTCAGGGATAATGCCAACTGGCAAATTCAACCTGTGCAAGAAGAAGCATTATTTTATAGACATTCATAATAATGCTTTGGGTAAAAACACCTGGCAACTGCAGGTTGAATCTGAGAAGTTATAAATAGATGTGTTGTCTAAAAGTAAAAGTGCTGAAAATATCTACATTTTAAAAGTAAGTAAGTAAATAAATAAATACAGCTTTTGCCTTTGTGTTTTGTCATTTATTGTTGTGTGGTGAACTGCAATCATGTAGCAGGGGTGACTGCATGCAGAGGTGTGGTAGTATTAGACTTCCCTCCTGTCTAATGCTTCCTGTCAGCCCCCCGTGTCCCAGGCCGGCAGCTCTTAGTGTGTTGTGTTGGTGGCTATGACCGGTCCTGGGCAGTGGGGAGAGAGCAGCACTATCCACACTAACTCAGTCTGATGGCTTCCAGTGGCTCTAACCATTTCACATCCAACCCAGACCAACAAGGACAACAGCGGACATGCCAACTATGCTACTCAAAAGAAATTACCCTGCTATTTGGTCAGTAATTCTTGTTCATAACTAAACAAAATAGATACAGCAGTGCACGGCATGTAATTCAACTAAGTTGTAATGTTTGGAAAAACATTTTACAAAGCTTAATCAGAGTGAATGATATATATATATATATATATATGCTTAATCAGAGTGAATGAGCAACTTGGAATGTTTGAATTTGAACCGTCATACCAAATCATTATATATACTATATATATATATATATATATATATATAAGCCATCAGGCATATATACATATGTATATCAATTAATCAATTAACCATTATCAATTAATCAAGACACATTTACACACAACACACTACATTCCCTTTTTGACTTAGTAATTTTATTATCCTCATCTTACTTTGCTTATATAAGCAAAGTAAGATGATGATAATAAAATGACTAAGTCAAAAAGGGAATGTAGTGTGCTGTGTGTAAATGTGTCTTGATTAATTGATGTTAAACAGTGGAGCTGTGTGTATCGGGACGTTTGGCTGTGGCTGTTCCAAAGGTCTATACAGCTGACGGATGCCGGCTCGATCCACTCGGGTCTAATATATATATATATATATATATATATATATATATATATATATATATAAATACATTAAAAACTGAATGGAAAGAAAGAGCATAAAATGATTCCAGCAATATCTGAACTGTGTTCCAAAACTGAAAATGTCAGCAGCGATGTTGGAACACAGTGAACTGCCTGTGTTCTAACTATAGTCGCACGCCTTCGACCGCCCGCCTGCCTACTGTGATTGGCCATAGTTTGCTGTGAGCGACAGCTGGAGAGTGAGAGTAGACCTCTCTGTAGTGTCTCCTGGTATGATATCTCCTCAAGCACCATGTTTTCAGCTTAAACCCCTGCCGGTGTGATCCATCTCCAGCATTTCCTCTGGACTAACCCCTGACACAGTGAGTATGTGGAAGGTCATGATGAGAGATAAAAATCCAGCGCTTCTACCAAATTAAGCACTAGGGCAGAATTGAACAGACATGGATTTCACTATCAGTCTATAACCCCACATCCACCAGTCCTTCCAAAAAAAAAAAAAAAACTCTAGACTAGCCCACTGACAGCACAAAATGATTACTGGTCAATTACATCCCTTCCCCACCACCATTGGTTTAGGACGTAATCTTCCTCATAGACATCCTAAGTGCGTAGTTATCTTCCTGTCCATATTCACACTGCTCTCTCTAACCTGCCTGCTTTTCCTATCTGCAAATGGAGAGCTGACGTCCTATCTTCACACCCACTGAGAAATTATTATGTATTAAATAAGCGACGACGGTGACTTTCGTGCTGTGTGAAGGACTCTACCTGCTACATACTGACTGTCTGCTGTATATGTGACACTGAATAAGCTCCTCATTGAATATCATCCGACCATTCTTGAGACACCATTATAAATCTGAATAAGGTGTAAGAATCCATGCAAGAACAGAGAAAACTTCCTCAATACTTAACAAAGTCACATTTAGGTGGAGGACATTTTGGATCAGGAGAGATTAAAAGGGGTGGTTGACTGGTTTTTTTCTAGGCTTGATTGTGTTTATGGGGTGCAGTCTAGCATGTGTTCATGCTTGTTTTTTTTAAAAAACGCATTATTTTTCACATAATTTACCTTTATTCCACACCTCTCTGTCCCTTCTCTGACAAACGCCTCGATTTATTTCCTGGTTTATTTATAAGACCATCTTGGTCTTCCAAGATGGCGCTGCTATGTTCGGCTGCCGTCCGGGCCGCTCCGCTAAGACTATGCTTTTATTTACTTTTTTACTTACTTTTGATTTCTATTTTTACACACATAACGTCGGCACTGATCACCTATGACAAAAGTGCACTCTTGGACATCGGAAACCGCCTCACTAACCTGGTTCAGGACACTTTATCACCGAATCCATCGTGGCCTCTTGAGATTCTTCGGAACGCGGAGAACAAAGGACACAGGAGACGGAACAAAAAACACCGTGGAAAAAGCGCTGGGATTCGGAACAGATTGAGGAAAAGGGCTCACAGTCCTCCTTTACCGAGCCTTCTGCTCGCTAATGTCCAATCCTTGGATAATAAGATGGACGATCTTAGAGCCAGGATTAGTTTCCAACGGGACATAAGGGACTGTAACATCATCTGTTTGACTGAAACATGGCTCACGCCCTCGGTTCCGGACACTGCTGTAACGCCGTCTGACAACTTCTCTGTTTTAACGGATGGACAGAACAGCGGAGGCTGGTAAATCCAAGGGTGGTGGTGTGTGTTTCATGACTAACAAGAAATGGTGTGACCCCAGGAATATCTCCTCTCTGTCGCGATCCTGCTCGCCTCATCTGGAACATCTATCCATTATTTGCCGCCCATTCTATTTACCCCGCGAGTTCTCCGCGGTCATCGCTACTGCCGTTTACATCCCTCCACAGGCAGACACGAGCTTGGCTTTGTCTAAACTTCACGATGTGATCAGCGGCTACATTAACCAACATCCTGACGCTGCCTTTATCATCGCAGGGGATTTTAACAAAGCCAACCTCAGGCAGGTCATGCCGAACTTTCACCAGCATGTATCCTGTCCAACCAGAGGACCGAATACACTGGATCACTGCTACTCTCAGTTTAAGAACGCCTACAAGGCCCGCTCTCTACCTGCTTTTGGTAAGTCTGACCACGCCGCCATCTTCCTCACACCGGAATACAAACAAAGGCTCGCACAGGAACCCCCGGTGAAGAGGGAAGTGACGCGTTGGTCCTCCCACTCTGAAGCTATGCTGCAGTCGGCTCTTGATGACGTCGACTGGGACATGTTCAGGGCGAGCTCATCTGACGTCAGCGAGTTCACGGAGGTAGCAGTGAGCTTTGTAAACACACTTACCGAACAAGCTACAGAAACAATAACTGTAAGGACTTTCCCCAATCAGAAACCGTGGATGGACAGATCAATCCGTGAAGCGGTTAACAAACGCACTGCCGCATACAACGAGGCTCTTTTGTCTGGGAATATGCGCGAATATAAAGCTTCGTGTTATGCTCTCAGACGAGCTGTAAGTGCCGCCAAACATCGCTACAAAGAGAGAATTGAGTCTCATTTCCAGCTCAATGACTCGCGACGCATGTGGCAGGGACTAAGGACCATCTGTGCCTTTGGAAGCAAATCCTCCGCGCAGGTGAGAGCAGATCCGTCGCTGGCCGAAGAATTAAACACCTTCTACGGCCGCTTTGAAAGCAACGGAGGCATCGCGGCTCTGCCGAGCAGCGCGTCAGGAAGCAGCAGGCAGAGAAGCGAGGATCATGTGATCACCGTGACGGAGGACGAGGTTCGGAGGGCACTAAAGAGAGTGAACATCAGGAAAGCGGCTGGACCTGACGGATCACAGGCCGGGTTCTGAGATCATGCGCTGATCAGCTTGCTGGTTTGTTCACTTCTATCTTCAATGAGTCCCTTGCTACCTCTGTAGTTCCCACCTCCTTTAAAAAATCCATCATCATCCCTGTGCCTAAGAACAGTAAACCCTCTTGCCTGAATGACTATCGTCCAGTGGCCCTCACATCTATAGTCATGAAGGTTTTTGAGAGACTTGTTAAGAGCCACATTAGCTCCTCCATCCCTGTTACTTTGGACCCTCTTCAGTTTGCCTATCGCTCCAATAGATCAACTGATGATGCCATCTCACACATACTCCACTCCTCCCTCACACACATTGACAGCAGCAATGGGAACTATGCAAGACTGCTATTCATAGACTATAGCTCAGCTTTTAACACCATAGTCCCCACCAAGCTGACTAATAAACTCACAGGCCTCGGCCTAAACACCTCACTCTGCGACTGGATCCAAGACTTCCTCACCGGCAGACCTCAAGTGGTGAAGGTAGGCCAGTTCACCTCAAACTCCATCACCCTGAACGTAGGAGCCCCGCAGGGCTGCGTTCTGAGTCCCCTGCTATACTCTCTCTACACACATGACTGTGTGTCCCCTCATAGATCCACATCTATTATCAAATTTGCTGATGATACTGTGGTTCTGGGCCTCATTTCCAACAATGATGAGACCGCATACTTGGATGAGGTGGAGAGACTAACATCATGGTGCCAGGACAACTGTCTCTCTCTGAACGTGAGCAAAACCAAAGAGCTGATTGTGGACTTCAGAAAGAGACACCTGCTGCCCTACACTCCTCTTATGATCAGTGGGACCCCTGTGGAGAGAGTAAGCAGCTTCAAGTACCTCGGCGTAAACATCTCCGAGGACCTGACTTGGACTACACACATTCAAACACAGGTCAAGAAAGCCAGGCAAAGACTGTACCATCTGCGACAGCTGAGAAAATTCAGGGTCTCACCAACAATCCTGAAAACTTTCTATGCAGGGACCATAGAAAGTGTTTTGTCTCAGTGCATCTCAGTGTGGTATGGAAACAGCTCCAGTCAAGACTGCAAAGCCTTGCAGAGAGTTGTGCGCTTAGCTGAGCGTATCTCTGGGTCGGCTCTCCCCTCTCTGCAGGACATCTACCTCAAACGATGCAGAGGCAGAGCTGACAAAATCATCAAAGATTCAAATCACCCTGGAAACTGTCTTTTCACTAGGCTGCCATCTGGTAAGCGCTTCCGCTGCCTGATGGCAAAAACAGAGAGACTCAGGAGGAGTTTCTTCCCCACGGCCATCAGGCTCCTGAACTCAAAGTCAGCCTCTTAAAAACATCATCTGACTTACTTCAAATCACTAATCACACACTCATTATTAATCTCTACCTCATAACTACCTCATAACTGTCAGTGTCATTTGCTCATTTGCACACTTGCACACTTGCACACAACACGTTCTGTATCTTGTAAATCGTATCTTATTTTTATATTTATTTTATTTTTTGTGATTGGCTGCTTCATGTCAACCATGTATAACCTGTTGCACATTCCTCTCTGTACAGTCATGCTCATATTAATATTTAATTCGACAGCTTACTGTCATGCACATTCTTTTACATTTTATATTTTATTCTTTATATCTTATTTTTCATTCATCTTATCTTATGTTTACTTCCCTTGTGTTGTTTTTTCAATATTTGCACTGTCCATGGAGCGGACCCGACTCTCATTTCACTGCTGGTTATACAGTCTCTGTATAGTCGTGTATGTGACAAATAAAACTTGAAACTTGAAACTTGAAAACTTGGTTTTATGAAGCTCCTCCTTCAGAAATACGCCATGGGCTGAGATTGGTTAGCTGGCTCAGTGTGTTGTGATTCGCTAAACCGCCTCTACTGCACGTCTGAACGTCCCGCCCCTCTCCTCAGTGGCATGTGCTCCAGTTGAATTGTAAACAGTGGCGTTGTCTATAATGCTTATCAATTTGAGCCCGATTGAGACCCAGAGGATATTAGTGAAGAGGATCGTGCAGAACCTGTGCAAGCACGGCTCTTAATGGTATGTTTGGTTGTTGTTGTCTCATACTTTTAAATACGCTGCTATTTGTAAGTGCTACTGCTTCTGTTAGCTTTTAATATACGGTTTTATCCTGATTAAAGCTTTAATACAGCACAGCAACCGCACGCGTGTCCATTTATAATGCTTCTCATTGCTGTGTGAAAATAAGTGTATAATTGGAACAGTTTGTTGGAGCTGATCTGATGATCTGAATGAGAGAGAGAGAGAGAGAGAGAGAGAGAGAGAGAGAGAGAGATGCAGAGCAGGGCGACAGAGTAACAGTATTAAGAACTGCTGCTTTAATGATTTTGAAACTTGAGAATCCATTAGAATCGTTAGAAGACAGAATCGCGATTCATATGAATAGATTTTTACGTGCATCCCTAGTTTTCTCTTCCTCTTCTCTAAAGCAGCGCAGCATGGCCTCGCCCCCTTTGCTGCGTGTTCCCGGGGGCGGGGTTTATCTGGGTCCTGACATATCAGACCCGGGAAGTAACTCGTTGTAGTCCTTTACCTGTCGTTTTTGTAGGCATTAAACTGCCAGAATTTTAAAAGACGATATCTCCGTTTGCATTGAACGTTCAGCGCCTCAACTCTGCAGATATTGTTTATGCTCAAACAGCAACATTACACACTAACTAATGTTAAAAAAGTGAAATCGCAATCAACCACCCCTTTAAATGAATGCATTAGTTTTGTATAATATCCTGAAATAAAATATATAATATATAAATATATAAAATAAGTATATTTTTCCCCTTTATTTGTTTGTTGTTTTTAATTAGAGTGCTCTCAATCTCATGGTAATTTGTTTATGTTTTAGTAAATTGATCGCAAATTCATATGATTTTGTACAATCTCATTTGTACATTTTCTTAAAATATGTATTCATGCTTACTTTTTTTTTCCTAAAAAAGCATACGTTTTCATATGTTTCACATTGTGTCAATTCATACTAAACTGACACCTAGTAAAGCGTTCAGAGGGCCGTAAATCAGGTTGTTTTTAAAATGCTCTTTTGAAATGAAAAACCAAACCATTTAAAGACAACCAAACACAAGTCACATTTCTGTTCTAATTAATTAATCAATCAATCAAAATATTGATTGTAGACTGTTGTACATAATCAACAATTAATGAAGACACTTTTAGCAACCAGAAATAATAAAGTTCCACAAAAGTGTCCACAGTTTTACATTTCTTCTGCCCCTGCTGCGTTTGTTTATTAAATCATTTTCACTAGTTCCATTATGATTTTCAGTAAGAATATACTACTCACAGCTCTGCTTAACACATGTTCACAGCCATTCTGCTGAATTGTGCGGTTTCCCTCTGAAATCAACACAGTAAATATAATGGTCATTATAATGGTCTCCCTTTGAAGTAATCATTAAAATCATATAAACAAATGCATAAAACTTATATGTATAAAATGTATAATATATGAATTATAGTTATTAAAACAAAATCTACATGTAAATATTCAGTGTGGCTGATGGCATTAAATGTTTCTTTTGAGGGTGGACACTATTTCAGTCCTGAAGGCCAGTTTCTTGGGTCCTGATGTTACTGACACATGACACATTCTGACTGTCTCCGGCAGCCCTCTGGTGTCCCAGACAAGAGCTGGATGCTCATAATCTCCTAAATGCGTGTAGCACAGAGGAAGTGTCAGTGATCTGTTCGGACAAGATTTCTGTGGCTGTTGAGATATTCTGTGGTTATACCTGTGGTTATGAAGACAGAACGTTGTGGCTTTTCACTGCTGTATCTCAGGGATGAGTGTCAACTGTGTCCAAACCAGTCTCTTCAAAAATGCCCTTTCAGATACATGTCTTCATATTGACAGAATATTCCACTGCAGATCTGTGTTTCTTTAAAATATTTTAAAATGGTGATTTTGACTTCTCCTACCTCAGAGGTCCAACAACAGTAACAATTGTAATTGTACAATTATTTTGTTATTTTGACAGTCTGTTGAATTAATATAGCATTTTATTTAGATTTATTTTTCAACAACATTAAAATGTCCCATATTTTATGTGCAACCCTGTTAGTGCATGTTTTTCCGAATTACAAAAGAAAGAAAGAAAAAGAAAGAAAAAAAAGAAAAGAAAAGAAAAGAAAAGAAATAAATAGAAACAAAGACAAAGAAAAAGGAAAAACATGTAGCATAATTTGAAGCACAGCAATCAGGAATAAAAGTAAATAATCAAAGCAAAATAATATTGTAGAAAATCAGTTACCAAAGTTACTGTATTAATAAGTTTTAAAATATGATTCTGTTCCCAACATCTACCACCTACTGTTTTGGCAAAATTGCATTACTGTTACACTTTTTTTTTTTTTTAATTTTAATCTATTTTGTCTTGGTTTAATTTTGATGTTTGTTGTAATACAATTTTGATGAAAACAATTAAATCACACAAATTTAAGAAAAAAATATCAAACTTAATCGAAAATGTATAGAAAATAACAGTTCATATAATATTTAGCTTGACCTCTTGAAAATTTTGATTGCTAAGCACCTCTGTTCACAAAAAAAAAAAAAAAAAGGAGGAGGAGTTTCAAGCCCTATTTTAAACCCTATCAGTCAAAATAACCATAAAGTAGAAACTTCAAATATTTCAATTCAGTAAGGGTTATCAGAGAAAGACCTGTGAGGCTGAAGGATGGCCACTTGTTTTGAGAGACTCTCACCCAGTGTGAAGGTCACTAGGTTCCATTTCTGAATTGAGAGTGTGAACCTCACGCAATTCATTATTAATGCCTAAATATTCCTGCATAACTGTCATGATTATGCAAAAAGAGAGGAGGTCAGGACGGGGGAACAATTGGTGAAAATGAAATATCTCTCTTTTCTCTCTCTCCTTCTCTAAACAGCAGCGATTCTGATGCCTCTAAATCTAGGGCAAGCGAGACCCCCTGCAACCCACACGGGTTAATCCTCTATGACTGTTAAAATTTCCATGATATGCTGGCTGAATCCAGAATTAGGGTGGAATGAACCATGCACTTCATCCAAATGATGGAATTCATTTTTGGTGGAATTCCACCGTGAATTTTACGGCCCTTTTGTCAGAATACAAACTAGCCATAAACAAAAGCAACAACATTATAAGCTTTTATCTCTCGGCTAATGCATCTGTGAAGGGGGTTTTAAAAAACATAGTAGATTATTGTTTAATCTTATTTTTCTTTCTTTTATATTTATTTTCTTGAGGATATTTCAAATGAGACATAAGGAGACAGTAAAGGTTAACAAAGGCAGATGCACAATAGAGGCTTTGTTCAACGTTATGCTTTTTCAATATTTTATTCAACCTTTAAACATGTTTAAGAGTTTCAAAGCCTTGAGAGACGTGTGTGTGTGTGTGTGTGTGTGTGTTACACTTTAACAGTGAATTAAAATCAAGTCTCTGGCATATATATAGAGGAGGAAGATTCGTCTGTGGTTCATCTCTGAGTAAACTCACAGGCAAACATTGGCAATCCTTCCCCATGGCCCTGTTTCATATTAGACAAACTCTAACAGAAACCAGCATTTGCTATAGAGAGAGGGAGAGAGGAGGAGATGTTCATTAAACTGACTCAAATATTCAGAGGTGTGATTATGCATAAACACAGATATGAATGATAAATAGAGGATATGATTCTGTTTGAATATAAAAAGAGAAAAGGGGAGAGCAAAAAAAAAAAAGCTGACAATGTATAGAAATATACGCATTTTTTTCAACAGCACAAATGAAAGTGAAAGAGAATGCTTCAAAGCATACTGTGTCAATTTTCAATTGTATTTATTTTATACCAGCGATTTT
Source organism: Schizothorax lantsangensis (assembly GCA_027422415.1). Taxonomy (NCBI): domain Eukaryota; kingdom Metazoa; phylum Chordata; class Actinopteri; order Cypriniformes; family Cyprinidae; genus Schizothorax; species Schizothorax lantsangensis. The sequence goes on from CM049848.1 coordinate 14,042,821, forward strand.
TTGAGAAAAATTAAATATATAAATAAATATATAAAAATAAATAAATAGGAAGAATGCATGCATGTATGTATGTCTCTTGCAACCCTTTTATGGACGTAAAAGGGTTGTAAGGTACTGGATTACAGTCTAAATTAAACTACTTTTAGGCGATAGGTTATTTTTAATAAATTCATGCTAATATTATTTTGATCTTCGATCTTTTTTTTAACAAACTTTAACAGTGTTGTGCATGACAAATGCAGTTCACACTGCAAATTGAATTGCAAAAAATGTATTATACTATTTGTCTGTCAATCCACCAATGCAGATTACAGTTTTTCACGATCGCTATGACAATTTTTTCAATACTTCTAACAATTTTACTAAACTCTTAACGCACCAGCACACCTACAGCACACAATTGACAAAACAGTTCATTTCATGCTCAAAATCACATTGCAAACTAAACTGCAACACTAATTTTCAAATTACAATAATACACTAACACAATACACTACATCTACCAAAACACTGCAAACATGTCTCAAAATCAAATTATTATTCCAAAACACTAACACATGTTCTCTTCCAACAGGAAGATTTTGTCAATGATAGCACAGTATCATAAAAACACTAACATCAAATGGAATTACAGAAACTGCATTATTTTAGGTGTCAGGTTTGACCTTACAGTAATAGACAGTATATTGCATTGATCATAGATTGTGTTTTACACTACAGTTTATTTTGAAGCCTCTCTACATTTTTGTTTTGTTGGGTTTAGTAAATGCATGTATTTTGTTTATTTTGCTGCAGAAAGGGGGGAAAGACAGAGACAGAATTGCTGCAGTAAAGGCTTTATTTGCAACAGGACATTGCAACAAGAATGCAAGAAAACAAAAAAAATGCAATGTAGCTGTCATTTATTATGTGAATATACAAACAGAAAAACCCACAGAAGAATACAAAAATAAAAATAAATAATCTAATCTGCCTGGTCTTCTGCATTTGGCCACATGTTCTCATCCACATCACACCTGATATCTTCTCTGCCAAGGCATCTTGGGAAGAATCTTCTGGTATGTCTTATCCTTCCTGGTATTGTTTAGCTGTGATGTCTTGGCATGCAGCATCCATTGCATCCTGGAGGGACATTTGGTCCTGTGGATGATGGTCAAACACCTTCCATCTCCAGGCTCAGTGGGGTTGAGGTAAGGGGAGGAAAGGGGAGTAAGGGGCAAGGAAAGGAGACATCATTCTTGAATGAGTGTCAAACCAGGATCTGACTGCACTGGGAATGGTGGAATGCCACATTGTTGCATGTGATCACATATATTGGCAAGTGGTCTGCTCTCTCCACCTGTCCCCTTTCTCTGGCACCAGTCTTTGGTGCAGATCTTCTAAAATCTCACATTTATGCAGGAGTGCACTTTTCCACACAAGATCAGCCCAAAGAGGTCCTCTTTTACTGTATATCATATGGACATGCGATTGAAAGAACCTCAACACCTGAGTGTGTTTCCTAGATGGGAATCAGCTGTAAGTTATATATTTGCATAACTTTGATCAGCTGTTTCTCATTACTGTAGCAATGGAATAAAATACAGGGGATATATTTGTGTTTCAATTCACAATATGAACAGCTGTTCACTTTGACTTTAGCCTATAAGTTAGGTTTAGAACATGATGTTATCTGTTCTGATATACAGTGTGAAAGCATTTGAAAATTTGGCAGTAAAATTACACTGTTTTGGTCTTGGTTGAGTTTGTGTGTAAAAGAAGTTCAAGCATTTTAAATTTGTGTTAAATTTATGCATTTTGTGTCAAAGCAACAAGAAATGTGTTAATTGTATAGCCTACACAGACAGATGTTGTGCCAACTGCGTTAAGAGTTTAGGAAAATTGTTAAAAGTATTGAAAAAATTGTCATAGCGATTGTAATAAAACTGTAATTGTCAGGGTTCTGTTGTGTGTGTCATGTGTTCCCGCCTCTTGTGTCCATATATGGTTTGTTTCCTGTCCTTGTTTCATGTCATTATTAGTTAAGTATGTTTCAGCTGTGTTTGTCTCGTTATGTGTTAATTACCCTGTGTATATTAGTCCTGTCTGTTCAGTTTGATTTCGTCTGGTCTCCATTAAATATTATTATTTGAGTTTACGTCCTCGTCTGCGTGTTCCTGTTCCTCCCTCGTGTGTGCACCGTGACAGAAGACCAGACCCAACCGTAAGCGGAGCCCATTCACCCCGTTTTGTTTTCCGTTTTTCAAGTGTTTTGTTTTGTTCTTGTTTGTTTGTCCCGTGGCAAGGAAGTCACCACTCGTCCTCCCGCCATAGCCCACTGCAGGACGGCGTGGGAGTTCGGCAGGATCACCGCGAGTGCCGCGAGTCCTCTGGCCGCGAGCCCTCATGCCCGCCGATCGCGGGAGATATCCGCCTCCGGCTGTGGCTATCCCAAGCCCGCCGGCTGGTTGCCTAGTTCCCGGGTTGCCGCTCCCCCAGGCGCGCCGTTCGCGGGAGATCACGCCACCGGATCGCCTCTGACTCAATGCCCGCCGGCCCGCCTCTGACTCAATGCCCACCGGCCCGCCTCTGACTCAATGCCCGCCGGATCGCCGCTGACTCAGGCCCGCCGGATCGCCGCTGACTCATGCCGGCCGGATCGCCGCTGACTCATGCCCGCCGGATTGCCGCTGGCTCAAGCCCACCGGATTGGCGCTGACTCATGCCCGCCGGCCGCCGCAATCCCTAGCCCCGTGGATTCAGTCCACTCGTCACGGCCAGGAGTGCCGTGTTTGTCTTGTTGTGCTCACAGGAACATTTTAATCATCATGTCGGTCTTGTCCATGGAAACTCGTTTGGGGCAGGCGGCTCCTCTTGTTGTGGCCATGGAGGCCATTCTAGCCGCCTGCCCCCTTGTCGTGGAGATGGAGGCGGTCGCTGAGGGACCCTGTGTGGGCCTCTGACTCCTGGTCATGCCCAGATGAAGCCTCAGCCTCCAAGCCAGCCCAGGAGGGCTTCTGGTTCCTGTGGGCTGTCCTGTCCTGTCTGTCTGGCCCTGGAGGGCGTTCCTGTTTTGTACTGTCCTGTCTGTCTGGCCCTGGAGGGCTTCCCTGTCCTGTTTGTCCTGTCTGTTTAGCCCCGGAGGGCTCATGATACCCCCTCACTTCCCCGGGGAAATTTTTGGGGGGGTAGTAAGAGTTCCGGCTGTAGGGGTCAGGCCGAGGGGACCGAGGCCAAGGCCCCGAAGACCATCTGCCATGGCCTCCAGAGCTCCCTACACCGCCATGGCCTCCTGAGCTCCCTGCACCGCCATGGCTTCCAGAGCTCCCAGCTCTGCCATGGTCCCTGTCTGTCCGTTCCACTCTGGAGGTCCCCGTCCTGTGTTCCTGTCCGTGTTTGTCCTGAGGGGCCTCCAGAGCGCCCACCCCCCCTCCCCGATGGAACTGTTAAGGCTCGGGACGAGCCTTTCGGGAGGGGGGAGTTATGTCAGGGTTCTGTTGTGTGTGTCATGTGTTCCCGCCTCTTGTGTCCATATATGGTTTGTTTCCTTTCCTTGTTTCATGTCATTATTAGTTAAGTATGTTCCAGCTGTGTTTGTCTCGTTATGTGTTAATTACCCTGTGTATATTTGTCCTGTCTGTTCAGTTTGATTTCGTCTGGTCTCCATTAAATATTATTATTTGAGTTTACGTCCTCGTCTGCGTGTTCCTGTTCCTCCCTCGTGTGTGCACCGTGACAGTAATACTATGTTGTATTATTTAAACAGTTCAGAAGATGACCATTTTAGGGATACATAAATATGTTTTTCATGCTAGTTCTCTCACACACAAGCTGGGGTCTGTGCTTCTATTGCTTGAAGAATGTCATGAGACAACAAGGTGTACCCATATTTGTTGAGAATGCCTATACAGTTCTTGTTATAATGCATTCAGGCTGATGTGTCTTGGGATGACAGGGTACCATCAAGGGAACGACACTCAAAGATTATCTGATTCTGTTCTCGGTGGGGTCATGATAAGAGCCCACATGGACACGTAGCATGTTTTAATTCAGATGGAACGATTGCTGCAATCTTTCTCTGAGGGCTAGAGCTCTGGCTTATAGTATATTAATGATTTCCATTAAGAGCTCTTCATGCACTTTTAGAGCGGTATGACTGTTCAGATCTCACCGATATTGTTGTTCCATTATCTGAGAACGGAATGTTTACCGGCTAATTACTACGGCTGTGATTGGCTGGATCACAGATGCTTTGTCAGTTATGGCAGTTGTGACAGCCTTCTCACTCCACTGTCTGGCTGCCCAGTCATGAGCTGGTATTTCTGTTGACCTGCAGACGCAGGAATATACAGTCTCTCTCTCTCTTTGTCTCACTGCCTCCCCACCTCTCTTATGTTATGGTTTCTCAAATGTCTCTGCATGTGTCTGGAACGTCAAAAGTCTTAATGTAGAGCTGGTGGGAAATGTCAAAGAAAGGAGGGGAATCTTAGTGGAGTGTCCATTTTCATATCGGAATATTTTCACAAGAGCTATTGCCAAGTACTCTCAGTTCCATTAAACGGAACATTTCATTGAATTATTGCATTGCTAGCAATTACCTAGGAAGCACTAGCATGCATATGAGACAAGGCTGAAAAAGTACAAACAAAAATGTGAAAAAGGTTTCAAAACAACACTAAGGTGAGTAAAAGATGGCTATTAATTTTTGAGTAATTTTTGACACTGATCTTTAAAAATCTTTTTACCTAACAGCTGTCATTCCACACCTCTTGCATAACCATGAGCCTCATCCTTTCTGCTAGCATTAGAAACGGGAAGTGATGTGCGCAGTAGTGTCCTGCCACCACTCGGCCCCACTCTGCTTGCAGGCAGGTTAGAGGCGCCCATCTTTAAATGCTTCAGCTGCTCTGAACGGCCACTACAACATTCACAAATTCTGCTGTCTGCTTTCCACTCCATCGCCCCTGTTCCCTGTCACAGCATTGGCGTGCAGGCCCAGCTAACCCCAGGCTAACGGCTGTCTCCACTGATCCAAGCCTCCTCCTGCTGGGGGACCCTAGACCTGCTACACACTTACACACACACACCACTGAAAAAAAAAAAAAAAAAAAAAAAAACTAATACAAAAAAAAAAAATCTGAAAAGCACAAAAGCATGTCCATGTCTATTTTCGACTTTAAAACTGACTGTGCCTTTATTTCATGAAGAGATGTTTTCAGGCAGAAAGGCATGTCATTGAGAAATACGAAACACTATTCCGAAATTAATAGTGAATAGCTTCTTTCTCGTATTTATCAGTTAAGCTGGTTGTTGGTATAGCTGTCTTTAGAAACCTCTCACCACCTCTAGCTGATGTTTGCTCATCTTTTGTAACAATGGAGCCTCAGTCGATGCCGGCGAGCAATTGAATTACCACACATGAAAGCCCCTGAAAGTGTCATTTAAATACCAAACCCCAGTTTAAGTAATCGCCCATAAAGAGATATTTAAGTGGAGTTTTAAGCAGCTCTCTAATGGCTGCTGCTGCCTTTTAGCGAGCCACTGCCTCCCTCAGACTGGTGATTATGAGGCAGAGGTGAGGAGGTCTCACGTGTAGGTCAGTTTGCAGGTTCTACTCTCAGCTGCCAATCTCTGCTTTATTGCCAGAGCAGTTGTGTCTCGCTCCTTATCTTGTAAGCTGTCATCCTCCAGGTGGTCTATGGGAAATTATGTTCACTAAACACTCATTCAGAACCTCTTATCCTCAATTTAATGCCTCATCGTAGATTTGAAACTCCCACACTTTGTCCAAGACCAATGTTAGGTGTGCAGGTATATGTGTGTGTGTGTGTGTGTGTGTGTGTGTGTGTGTGTGTGTCAAGCTTTGTCAGGGAATGAGGTATTATAGTGAACACAGGTGAAAATCACTAAAACATCTACAGATCACATTTGACTCAAAAATCATAAGGAAAAAAGAAATTAAAAACTGTTTTAGGACTGATTTTATTTATTTATTGCATTTCTTCTGACCCTGTGATCATTCTGCATTTGCATAAAAATAGTGTTTTTATATATATAATTATAATAATAACAAATACTATTAATATATAATATGAATATTTTTATTTATTTTATGTTTTAGAAAATATCTGGGTGAAATACGACAGGTTCACCCAATCTGACTGAGCAGAGTATATTCACTGTTGTTGCCCTTGCATTAAAGGATGAAAAATATGTCGTTTCTCTCACAAAGAATAATGTTATTATTTTCGGTTAGAGGATAAAGGACGCCGTGGTCTCTGGTTTAGCAGCAGAACCTTGCCTCTCCAGGCAGTGTTTAATGAAAACATTGACATGGACATTTTGGGTCCCTTTTACATTACACAGACACACTCATGCATGGCGCTGGTTGGATGTGGTATTATGTGAGAGGTCAGAGGTCGCAGAGGAGGGATGTGTTGTTAATTTCACAGGGTTAGGGAACTGTGGACTCACATGGAATACAGATCACTTAACACAGACCTGCCACGACGCGCCGACTCTCTCTTTTGACCCCTCCCCCATCCCTTGTTTGTTAAGCACATATTTTAGGCCAGTGAACCAGAGTACATGTATAAGTAAGCACAATGTCTGTGGGGAAAAGGGGTCTGGCATAGTACCAAGAGTAGTGACATTAGTCCCGTAGCTGTGAGTGTGTGTGCCCCTGCTGGTGTGTGATTAGTTCCGTTTCACAATGACAGCATTGTCAGCGTTAGCCACTTCTCATCTCTAATAGGCAGTGTATGTATCAGTGTGTGTGTGTGGACTCTTATCTCACAGGTTGTGTAGATCTTAGTCTTTTAATTGATGCATTTAAGAAAACAGATAGGAGAATTCCTTATGTGATTCGCAGAATAAAGTTAAAATGATTTGCATCACAAACAAGCCTCTCCTAATTGGTGCATATTGATGATAAGTTTGCTAATAGCTTCTCTCTTTTAATGTGCTAACGTTTGTTAATCGGTGATTACATTTTAAAATCTCTCACGCTGTCACTTGATGCATGAAAATCCAAAAGCTTTTTCGCTCCCCAGATAAAGAAATGACAGTCATGCAGCTTCCCAACTGTTAGTGAAGGAAAACCTTTTAGTCTTGCTGGGCTAAATATCTCGCTCATCTGTTCAAAAAGTAAAATTCCCCTCTTTATAGGATTGTGCCTAAGCCCTTCAGTCTTCAGATAAAGTAAATCAGGCTGCATACTTTCACTGTTTAAGCTTCAAAAGGGCTATCCACTGAAATCGGAGATGCCGTCTACCTTTTTAGATTAAACTGTGAGGAGATATAGAAATCGTACGAAAGAATACAACGCTCGGCCTCCCATACTGCAGAGGAGGAATTATTGCACTCTTTGGCAAGTGCTGCCACTTTGCACAAATATTTCAGTCATGGCTTTGAATGAAATCTTGCAGTCATTCATTTGAAATTCAACCGAAGGTTTCAGTCAATATTTGCTCTAGAAATATGCAAGTCCCTCTGTGAGACTGCGATACAAAAATCTCTGAGATTGGAAACAGGGTGAGGGACCTCTCAGCTGCCATATTTTACATTTTGGTATTATTCATTTCTTTTGGCTTATATATAGTCACCTCATCCATGGCTCATCTATTGTTTGTTACTCTTCACAAGAGGCTTGTTGTGTATTCTTCCTCTCAGTTTTAATAAGCTGAACCAAATCATCTCTTTTTTTCTACAGGCAGCTTCATCTCTGCAAATAAACGGTAACTTTATTCCCGTGAAATCCTCAGATGACACAGATCTTTCTTTTGCATAAAGCATGAAGAACGGCCCTAATATGGTTGGCATTCATCTCTTTAAGTGGACATTTGCATGACTCCTGGAAAGAAAGGGAAAAAAAAGGAAAATGAAAGAAAGAGCCAAGGAAATGAGCGTAAGGAGTGACCAGTCTCCTGTGGAGACACTAGAGGTTTGGGATGACATATGACAGATGTGACAGTGCTGGGGGGGAGGGGTGGCTGATGCACGGGGGGGGCTAGTTTGAGAGTGGGGGGGGTATTAGGCCGATGAGGGTGGTGGGATGGGCCTAGCTGCATCTTTGGTCCAATTATGGCACGTGGATTGCTGTCAACCCGACTGCACCCAAAGTTCTGACACTATTGATCTAATGTCAGACAAACCGGCCAGCTGCCAGGACCCTCCAGTACCACTGAACCTTCAACTCCCCCCTACCCATGCCTCCCTGCCCTCTTAAACGGCTGCTGAAATCAGGTTAAGGTTGGCAGGTAGGGGTGTACACTGGAGGTCAGCGTGATTCTCTGCTAAATGCTCCTCAGACTGCTGGACGAGGCTGACTTGAGAGTGATACAGGCCATACTACTGTCTGTATGTGTCCATCTGTGAGATGCGGAGCGATTGTGTGTGTGTGTTTGTGTGTTTATGGGCACCTCTTCCCCTGTGCGTGCAGAAAAGTGGTTGATTCGAGATGATGAAAAGGCCATTGCAATTAGTCTGCTCTGGTTAGCTGTGTCGGGGTGGTGCCTCAGCGTTTGAGCGTGTGGCAGCTGCCGATAACTTCAGCTTCCAGAAAACAGACAATTAGACCGGAGTGGATCGAGCCGGCACCCGTCAGCTGTACAGACCTTTGGAACAGCCACAGCCAAACGTCCCAGAAGTTCAATAGGCAACGATACACACAGCTCCACTGTTTAACATCAATTAATCAAGACACATTTACACACAGCACACTACATTCCCTTTTTGACTTAGTAATTTTATTATCCTCATCTTACTTTGCATATATATATATATATATAAACTAGATTTTGGAACAGAATGGTTTTTGAAGAGGTTTGGTGCAATGTGTTTTTTATACAAATAAATCTTGAAGTCAATATGAAACAATATTCACAAAAAATCTTATTTCTATAATATGACATATTTCAGAGTGAAGAATGATGTTTAAAAATAAGTAAAAAAAAGTAGGGCATGATGGACTGGATGCATCAGGAATTTACTAGATTGTGAAAAGTGGTCTTTAAACAACAGGCGTTTGGAGGGGAGGTTGAATCAGGCAAAAAGGAATATTGTACAAATTATATAATATATATATATATATATACAGTGTTGGGAAGGTTACTTTGGAAATGTAGTAGGTGTAGGTTCCACATTACAAGTTACCCTATTTAAAATGTAAAAAAGTAGTGTAACTATTTCAATTACTAGTAATGTAACTATTCAAGCATTTAAAGCAGGCAGGGTTAATCTTACAGTAGGACTCTACACTGATTACTGTCAGACTTCTCAAAATTCTTCATTACTTGAGTCACTTGAATTAAGATTATAAAAATGTAATATTAAAGCACAGCCACCATAAATTAAACTTTAGCACCTCTTTTCACTTTGAGATCTTTCTGAGGTTAAATATAGATTTAAAATCATAATGAGAATGTTACTCTGCAAGTGATGACTGATCATGAATGATGACACCTCAAAATTGCGTTCCACAATTGTGTGGTTTACGTGGTGTCTAAACACGCTACTGATCACTATGATAAGCCTATAATAATTATTTATATTCTATAGTTCTCTCGATGGGTGTCCTGGGGAAATTGCATACTTTCATAATTCATCCATGCGTGTGTCACAGCCCACAGACTCCATTTCCTGATCCCCAATCAACACACCTGCCACCATTCACCTCATTACCTACCATATAAAAGCAGTCACCTTTCGCTCCTTTATTGTCTGGTCTCGTCATTGGTATTTCCTACATGTTGTGGGATACACTTCCCTACACCTCACCAGCTCTACTCACCTGAATCACGGTGTCCCGATCCACCTTCCAGAGAATCCTCTGTCTGTCCGCCCTCTGAGCCCTTGAACCTGGAAAAGGAATATTAAACCAAGTTATCATGAGATAAGTCCAACAAACTATTCTAAAAGACTTTCTGTTCACCTGAGTTTGTGCCTGATGTCTATGAAGCCTCCTTTAGTTTAAGCTACCTGTGGATAAAGAAAGACTGTTTACTTTCCCAGTTTCTCCGTTAAGATATGGGGCCCTATCATACACCCGGCGCAATGCGGTGCAAGGCGCGGCGCAAGTGTTTTTGCTAGTTTCAGCCCAACGTAGTTCTCATTTTACCGTCCTGCGCTGCGTTGTTTAAATAGCAAATGCATTTGCGCCCATTTGTGCGCCCATGGGCGTGCAAGTCTAAAAAAGAGGTGTGTTCAGGCGCATTGTTGGCGCGTTGCTATTTTGAGGAACTAAAAATAGACTACGCCATAGACCAACTCAAACCTGGTCTAAAGTCAATGGCGCAATATTTGTTTTTGTTGTTTAAAGAGCGCGTTAGTAGAAAATGTGCCTCTGTGCGGGTCCACAATGTGCGTTCACTTTGCTTATTACACACAGGGACGTGCAGCAGCACACAAACATGCCAAATATTAGAAATTAAAGGATTACAGTGTAAAAGAATAGTATTGTGTAGGCTACATAAATATAAAAATGTCATACATGTCATAATGGATAGTCATTGCGTGTATCAGAATTAGCCTACCTATTTGCTCTCGCATGAGCAGATCCGTTTGCTCTCTGGAGACGAGTTCAGTCTGTGCACCTTAAAATTCCGCCGTTTAAATATTGCATGTTATGCCCGAATAGGGACAACCCTTTTAGACCACGCGCTGGAAGCGCCAACCGTTTTTCCCGTCGTTATTCTATCAAAAGTGGATTCGGAAAAGCCCTAAGTGCACCTGCGCCGTGCGCTTTAGACCATGTACTTAGATCGTTAAAATAAGGCCCATGATGTTATGTTGACTTCTGAACTTACCTGATTTCCAGTTCTGATCCCGGCTTCAATAAACCTGCTATACTCACTTACCTGTGTTCTTTGTTATCTGTTTCGTGACAGCGTGTTTGCGTCATATAAAGGAAAGGAAAAAGGGAAAAAAAAGCCAGGCAGTGGAAGTAACTTGAAGCCACAACAACTGAACCTCGTACCAGAAAGAGTTAACAAGCAAAAAGGTAAAGCGACAGTATCCATAATAAAACATGAATCAACATAGTTTGCATAGCTTTACATTTGCTGTGCATTGACTAGGTTCACAATATATATATATATATATATATATATATATATATATATATGATAACAATGCCAGTCTCTATCCCAGTTACTACTTTGCCTTAGAAAAAAAAACATTACTGGTGTGCATATTAAGACAAAACAAAAGCAATGATATATTTTAAGATTAGTCAGTGCAAGTTTATTTCAGTTAAAACAGCTCAGACTTACACTTTAGTCTGGGACTAGGCTTTAGCCTTGTCTGTGAAACCGGAGGATATTGTTTAAAAAATATTATATTGCTGGCTTAAAATGGGCTGGAAATTAAAAATCACATACAGAATTACTATAGGCAACAGCAATTTATTATTAAGCAAGAACACCCATGGACAAAATACAAGACAAATTGTTTTTATTTGGGTGAATACAGCATATTTTACAATATTACATACATTTAAACTCGTTTAACAAGCATTTTAGAAATAAAAAAGGCACATTTAAAGGTAGCATTTTAATTTAAGTGTATTCAACCGTTCTCTGTAATTGCTTTTTACTGAAATAGTGCTAATTCTCGTGCCGGTGTGTCGCCGAAATCTGAGCCGGTGAAGGGCTGTTGTTCGCGGGGGAACTGCGAACTTTAGACCGCGGCCTCGCGTTTCACTCGTAGCTGAGAGATGGCATGACTGACTCCAAAACATGCCCAAAAACAAACAGTACTGAGATTAGAGAACATATTTAACCTCAAATTAAATAACACTCAGTATTATAACAAATAAAATCCATTTATGTTATGCAAGGCAAAGGTGTTTCCAGCTGACATCTCATCCTAATGTTGCGTTGCATAAAATAATATAATTTACTCCACATTAAAGACTTTATAAATTAATAAAATGTATACAAATTTCTTTATTTCCCAGAAAGAGTGCACCAAATCGGCGGCGGCAGCAGTGCTGAGAACCGTTCTCTCCTGTAGGATGCAAAAGGCCCGCTCTGACTGTAACTCAGCAGCTGGGTTGTTGAGAAGTTTTATCGGAGACAAGCTCAACCCAGCGGTTAGGTAGAAAAAAATAACCCAGCGTTAAAAATGACCCAGCACTTGGGTAAAAATATTAAAAAATAACCCAATAAAATGACCCAACAAGCTGAACCCAGCATTTGGGTTAAAAAAAAATAACCCAGCAATTTTTAGAGTGTATAAATAGCCTTACCAAACTAATATGTCTACTGCCAGCATTGACAAGCTTTTAATATTTTAGTTTTTAAATAATAGAGGTTACAATTTATTTTAAGGTGTCCTTGTTACAGTGTAATTATACATTTAAATACTGAGTAATATTAATTAACTACATGCACTTACTATATAGTTAAGTTTAGGTTTGGGGTTGGGTTTAGGGTTACTTGCATGTAATTATGCATAATTTATTGTTATTATAATAGTAAGTACATGTAAAATGTGTACCAAAGACACCTTAAAATAAAGTGATACTATAACTGATTTCAACACGTCAAAACAACAAGATAAGCTACTTACCTGCTTGTAAGACATATTTTTGGATATCCGTTTTTAGTTATTGGAAGAGTTTTGATGTCATTAGTGACATTTGCATTGATAACACAATCATCTGTAACCATGGCCACAGTGGTGTGTTTCAAGTAATCAGATTCATCCATGCAGACAGGGAAGCCTAAGCACAACTCACTCATTACCAAAAGAATGTTAATCCGAGTAATTTATAGTTTTATGTTTTAACCACTAGAGGGTCAAAAGTTTAACAAAATTTAGTCTATCTTTAAGAACTCAAAGATAACTGGCGGCTGCACAGGGCTTGGGCGCCGCCCCTGAGCCACACACACAAACAGCAACAATAATAAATGTGAATGTATATTTATATGATGTGATAGAAAATCATCTGTGCAAAATATATGCCCCCTACGTTTGACCCAGAAAGATTGTCTTGGTCAACCACCTTCACCAGTAAGACCACACTGGTGAACAAGCTTCACCAGCTTTGTTTTGCTTCAGAAAAGCTTGACTATCCTGGTGCACCAGCTAGACCAGCACTACGCTTGTGTAGCCAGAACCTTTGCCCAGCAACATAAGCAAACATAGTCTGGGTGGTCTTTGTGTGAGACGTCTGAGGCTGAGACTATATCAGTACTAACCAGCATAAATTCATAAAGTACATATTCATTTGTAACATCAAATTAATCTTTTTTTCAAGCAGGTTTACTGAACACTCCTTCCAAGTGAGCACAGAGCCCAAGTGTTTACATTTATTCATAAATCTAGTTAATTGTAGTTGTCTATATTAAGCCATAACATTTAGTTTTACCATTGAGAAAATTACACACTTCACCATTTAGTGAGTCTCAGTTTGATCTAATCTCATTGTTGTCCAAGAGAAACAACTGAGATATTAAAGACATCTCATTAATATTTTTTTTTCTTTCCAGTGAGAACTTGCTTTATCATTCTGCCATTCTTCTGTATTCAGCTCTTAGATTAGTAGAGTGCAGCTTTTTAAAATTAAACTCTTTAAATCATGCTCAGAGACGAAGCTTTGATGTATTTCTAGAGAGTGCTGCTTCTGACTTCTTGACATGTGATTAAAAACCTCATTAAATAATCAATAAATCAGTTTAGTTTCTGAGTCTGGGAGGAGAGCACAGGCAGACAGAGAAATTGATCATTGTGAGGATTTGTCAACTTTTGGAGGGGAAATCCAATTTTTGTGTGGGTCCCTCTGGAAGGTATTAGTATAGGCACTGAGTGTCCTATCTGTTGGTGATGGGCTTTGTAAATCTGACTGCCTGTGTTTTCCAGCCCAATCTTTGGTGCAGTGTTGTGCTTAATTTATTGTCCTAATTCTAACAGTAAAATGACCTAGATATACACAGTTTTAACAGTGTTTGAGCAGTACATGCCATAAATCACAATTTTTAGTGCCGAGGCTACAGACTTTTTTAAAGTGCCCCTATTATGGGTAATGAAAGGTTCATATTTTGGTTTTGGGAGTCCCCAACAACAGGTTGACATGCATGCAAGGTCAAAAAACACTTTCATTTTCTTATAATATGCATTTATTTTTACCTTATTTGCTCAACGACTCCCAAACGATTCGTTCAAGGATTCATTTTTCCAAACCCCTCCTTTGCGTGACGCTAATCTGTGGTGATTGGTCGATTTCATTTAAAGCAGGGTTTGTGAGCTTTTAACGCTGCAAAAGCGGCACCTAGTGGCAAAGCGAAAATCAAGTTTTCCCAGGTCTGCGCCTGCAACAAGTGGGCGGGCAATATGCTAATGCTTCATGTTGACGTCAACATGAAACGGCTTGGGATTCATTTTAAAAACGACTCGTTTCAATGATTCAGAGTCGAGTCTTTCTTTTGAGAGACAATAACTTTATACACGGTGCACTTTCAGATTTAAAACTTTGCAGGATGTTTTCATTCACTTAGAGCTGTGTGATGACACACTGCATGACAGGTCATTTTCAAAAATCCATAATAGGGGCACTTTAAGCATTTTGATATATACCAGTTCCCCTCTCTCTCTCTCTCTCTCTCTCTCTCTATATATATATATATATATACAGTATATATATATATTTACATTTAGTCATTTAGCAGATGCTTTTATCCAAAGCGACTTACAAATGAGGACAATGGAAGCAATCAAAATCAACAAAAGAGCAATGATATGCAAGTGCTATAACAAGTCTCAGTTAGCTTAATGCAGTACACGTAGCAAGTTTTTTTTTTAAATTATATAATAAATAAAAAGAAAACAGATAGAATAGAATAGAAAAGGAATAGAGCAAGCTAGTGTTAGAGGCCTTTTTTATTTTGTTGATTGTATAATAAGTAAAAATAAAATAAATAGATAGAATACAAAAAGATTAGAAAAGCTAGTGTTAGTTTTTTTTTTTTTTAAGGAAAACAAGCAGTTAGTAAATGAATAGAGTGCAAGTCTAAAAGGGACAAGTTTTTTTTTTTTTTTTTTTAAGAATAGAATTAGAATAGAGAGTGCTGGAGTTAGAGGGTCAAATAAAGATGGAAGAGATGTGTTTTTAGCCGATTCTTGAAGATGGCTAAGGACTCAGCTGCTCGGATTGAGTTGGGCAGGTCATTCCACCAGGAGGGAACATTTAATTTAAAAGTCAGTGAACGTGATTTTGTGCCTCTTTGGGATGGCACAATAAAGCAACGTTCACTTGCAGAACGCAAGCTTCTAGAGGGCACATAAGTCTGAAGTAATTAATTTAGGTAAAGGGGTGCAGAGCCACTGGTGCTTTTGAAGGCAAACATTAATGCCTTGAATTGTATGCGAGCAGCTACTGGTAACCAGTGCAAATTGATAAACAGAGGTGTGACATGCATTCTTTTCGGCTTAAAAATTAATCTTGCTGCAGCGTTCTGGATTAATTGTAAAGGTTTGATAGAACTGGCTGGAAGACCTGCCAAGAGAGCATTGCAATAGTCCAGCCTGGACAGAACAAGGAGTTGTGAAGCATGTTCCGAAAGTAAGGGCCTGATCTTCTTGATATTGAATAAAGCAAATTTGCAGGACCGGGCAGTTTTAGCAATGTGGTCTGAGAAAGTCAGCTGATCATCAATCATTTCTGGCTGTTTTTGAAGGAGTTATGGTTGATGTGCCTAACTGGATGGTGAAATTGTGATGAACCGATGGGTTAATCGTTTATTGTGGTTTATCTGCCACAATATATATATATATATATATATTAGAGATGCACCGATGTATCGGCCAACAATCGGTATCGGCCGATAAAAGCAATTTATTTCACTATCGGCCATCGCATGTAAATTCAGTATCAGTGCATCTCTAATATATATATATATATATATATATATATATATATGTGTGTGTGTGTGTGTGTGTGTGTGTGTGTGTGTGTGTGTGTGTGTTATGCTCATGTAGTCACCATAACTACTTATCATTTATATGGTTTTCAAAAATGATAGTTTTAGTTTTAGGGACAAATAACACTTTTAAAGAGCCAAAAGGAGTACAAGACAATTCATTAATTCCTGCTTAATTTGTGAATTTAAAAAATGGTAAACATTCAAATAAAAGCACAGCAGGTCGGACATGGACCGGTGATTCAGTGCAACAACAGACACTTTGTTTCTCTCCCTCTCTCTCTCTGTCTTTACCCCCCGTCGTCTACCAATTTAATTGTGCTGAATCTCCGCTAAATGGATTTACAATTTAGACTGAAGTACTCCATGCATTACAGCCAATCAAACAAGCACTGTGGAGAAGAATCTTAATATAAGATAATTAATAATGCAGATCTCAGATAGGGAAAAACTATATTTCTACCATTCTCTCTGCCTGCCACAAACTACCTGACAATTGTTCCTTAACGATTCCCAGTAAATTCCTTAAAATGGTAATTTGTCATCGTCACTTCATTTGTGACCTAAAATTCCTCACTAGAGGCATCATCAGATAAATTAATCACTACCCAGGATCCATTTCTCCATTTGTCCCTTGTGCGTGCTATTATGTGCTAGCTCTCTGCCAACGCTCTTCATTTACATATATTTAATGGCTTATTCTTGGCTGCTTGTGTCTGACGGTGTGCATAGAGCATGTCAGGTGAACTCTCACCTCTTTTTCATTTCGATGAGTATGAACGCGCTTTTTTAGGATCTGCTATTGTTCTTGGAAAGTGTAAAATGCACTCTGTTTTTTGTGTGTACTTTTAGGAGTGGCAAATACAGTCTTGACTTGACTCGCGTTGGCTGGTGTGACATTATCAAGGATGCTCTTTGATCTGAAATTAAACCTTTAATAAAAACAGACATCGCCTCAAGTAGTTCTTTTAGCGTGATTTTAATAATAGAGCACACTGCAGATTTAAATCAATGTTAGTTATAATTATGTCCTTTTAACAGCCTGAGAATGTGAAATATATTACATTTTGACCTGCTTGATGAAACGTAGCATGTGTAAACATCCATGATTTTACTCTAGCTGTATATTGTGTAAAAACTCTATTTAAGAAAGTGACATACTTTCTTTTTAGATTATACATTCAGTACAATACTGAATTCCTGAAATTGTTTGTGAAAGCTGTTCATGTAAGGCAAGGGGCAACAACTGTCCGTGTACGTGTTGTTATGAAGCGGTCTGAGTGATTTCTCAGAGGATGTGATAGAAGTGTCAGTGTTTATGATGGTTATAGCCTGAGGAAAGAAATGAAGGTGTTGATTAGTCCTGGTTTCAGTAAATAGGAAGTGGTCAAAGTGCAAGGAAATTTATGATATATATTAATAGTGAATATGAATTGGGTAGGTTTTTTTTTTTCTTTCAAGTTCAGTTTCTGCTGACACAAACCTTAAACTTTATATCAACTTAGCAAAATTTATAAAATATTTCATATATATATTTCATATTATTTTGTAGGTTGTAACCTATAAGTTACATTTTACGTAGAAACACATAATTCACTAAAAAATATTTTTAAGATAGATTTGCCCTGCTAGGGACGGAAAAAAATAAATAAAAAATCAGACATTTATTTAACAGGTCTTTTGACCTAAAAAACATATAACCCATAGTTATTGAGATACAGTCTGTGTGACTAGCTCCTGATTTTTTTTTTTTTTCTTGATTTGGAGATATTGTACTTTTTTTACATGCTACTTAACATGTTTTCAACTCTGCTGTCTCACCCAGCTGTGCTAAGCTCATTTCAAATGCAATTAGCACAATTAAAGATTAACATTCATTAATTGTTGAAGCTGATGCTAACTGCTAATGTGCCAGTTAACACTGTAGGCAAATGCATCATCACCTTGAGAAGAGAGGAACACACACAGATCACACCATCACACAAACATGACATGTTTGTGAAACTCTGTCTACACTGAATATGTAAATTATGGTGAAGGATCTTTATAAAGTCACAAACAAGGGGCAAACTTGAGAATTGCAAAATGAACACACACACACATATATACAGTATATATATATATAGTGCCGTGAAAAGGTTTTTGCCCCCTTCCTGTTTTTTTAATCTTTTGCATATTTGTCACACTTAAAAGATTCAGATCATCAAACAAAATTTAATATTACACAAAGATAATGCAAGTAAATACAAAGTGCAGTTTTTAAATGATGATTTCATTTATTAAGGGAAAAAAGCTGTCCAAACCTACCTGGCCCTACAAGAAAAATGAATTGCCTCCTCCTGTTAAATCATGAAAGAACTGTGATTAAACAGATTATTTTAGAAAGCTGCATTAAATTTCACAAGCCAAACCCAATCCTGATTACTGCCAAACCTGTTGAATCAAGAAATCACTTAAATAGAACCTGTCTGACAAAGTGAAGAATGCTTAAAGAGCAACACATCATGCTGCGATCTAAAGAAATTCAAGAACAGATGAGAAACAAAATAGTTGACATGTATCAGTCTGGAAAGGGTTATAAAGCCATTTCTAAGGCTTTAGGACTCCAGCGAACCACAGTCAGAGCCATTATCCACAAATGGAGAAAACTTGGAACAGTGGTGAACCTTCCCAGGAGTGGCTGGCAGGGCCGGTTCTAGACATTAGGAGGCCCTAGGCAAAATTCATGTTGGAGGACCCCCACCCCCAATAAAAAGCACTTGAAACAAATATGATTCCTAACCTTTTTATTTATACAACATTTAACATTAAATTTTGTATATTTTTACTTATACAGTACACAAATTTGGAAACATTGCTATTTTAAATGTTTTTGAAAGAAGTATCTTATGCTCATCAAGTGTGGATTTAGCCTATTTGATCAAAAATACAGAAAAAATAATAATAATATTGTGAAATATTATTACAACTTAAAATAATGGTTTTCTATTTTACTATACTTTAAAATATGGTTTTGTGTTTTGCTGTGATGCATACCTGAATTTTATTCAGCCATTACTCCAATCTTCATGTGTCACATGATCCTACATACAGTGCCTTGCGAAAGTATTCATACCCCTTCATTTTTTTCATGTTTTGTTATGTTGCAGCCTTATGTTAAACTGCTTTAAATTACTTTTTTCCACATCAATCTACACTCCATACACCATAATGACAATGATAATGATCTTTGCAAATTTATTAGAAATAAAAAACTGAAATGATTCTATTGCATAAGTATTCATACCCTTTTCTGGAACACTTGAAATTTCGCTCAGGAGCACTCATATCACTTGTTGATGTTACTACACTTCGAGTGGAGTTAAACTGTGGCAAATTCATTTGAATGTGTATGATTTGGACAGGCACACACCTCTCAGAAAAGGTCTAACAGCTGATAATGCATGTCAGAGCAAAAACCAAGCTCTGAGGTCAAAATAACTGCCTGTAGAGCTCAGAAACTGGTTTGCGTCAAGCCACACATCTGAGGAAGAGTTCTGAAAAAAATCTGCTGCATTGAAGGTTCACAGAAGCATGTAGCCTCCATTATCCATAATGGAAGAAGTTTGAAACAACCAGGACTCTTCCTAGAGCTGGCCTCCTGGACAAACTGAGCAATTGATGGAGAAGGGGCTTGGTTATACTGGTGATCAAGAATCTGATGGTCACTCTAGTTGAGCTCCATGATCATATATGCAGATGGGATAAACCTACAGAAGGACAAACATCACTGCAACACTCCACTGATCTGGGCTTTATGGCGGTGTGGCCAAACTCAATCCTCTCCTCAGTGAATACACATGAAAACACACTTGGAATTTGCAAAAAAGCACCTAAAGGACCCTCAGACTCTGAGAAACAATATTCTCATTCTATTCTCTCAATTCTAAGCATCATGTTTGAAGGGAACCAGCTCTGCTCATCACCTGCAGAGTAGCATCCCAACAGTAAAGTGTGCTGGTAGCAGCCTCATGCTGTGGAGCTGTTTTTTAGCAGCAGGGACTGAGGGACTCGTCAGAGTAGAAGAAAGCTCAATGCACAACAAATATTGAAATAGCCTTAATGAAAACCCAGTCCAGAGCATTCAGAACCTCAGACTGGGCAGAAGATTCACTTTCCAACAGGACAATGACCTTAAACACACAGCAAGAGTGGCTTATAGACAACTCTGTGAATGTTCTTGAGTGGCCAAGCCACACCTTGGGTTTGAACCCAATCAAATATTTCTGGAAAAATACTGAGTTAAGGGTATGAATACTTATGCAATGTACTTATTTCAGTTTTTATTTTTAATAAATTTGCAAAGTTGTCACAAATCAGTTTTTTTGCGTTGTCATTATGGTGTATGGAGTGTAAATTGATGTGGGGAAAAAAGTAATTTAAAGCAGTTTAACATAAGGCTGCAACATGACAAAACGTGAAAATGAATAGTTTCGCAAGGCACTGTAAATCATTCTAATATGCTGATTTATTATCAATGTTAGAAACAGTGCTTAATGTTTATTTTATAACCTGTGATACTTTTTGCAGGATTCAATATAAGACTCTACAAGTCTTTACGATCATTTTTATCTATTCAACACATCCTTGCTGAATATTACTGTTTTTTTCTTTTCTTTTTTCTCTCTCTCTGTATTTCTGATCAGATAAATGCAGGCTTGATGAGCATAAAAAATGTCTTTCAAAAACATTAGAAATAGTAATGGATCCAAACTTTTGACTGGCACTGCATGTACATCAAACTTTATCTAAGGTAATCTCTTTTTTTTTGTTCGATGAAGATGTTATTGTTGTCATATTATTTTGCTGTTTTATTTAATTTAATCGCAGTTCCAGAATACAACTTCAGTAAGTGCTTTTTTCTTTTCTTTTTTTTTTCTAGCTGGGCACGGGTGATTTACAATACTGACTACAGATATTATTTGCTACATATTATTAATATCAATAATATGTATTATGTATTGCTGTTAAATATGACCTAACAACTTTTTTTTCTGAGTAGCTCTTTCTATTCCACTTGGTGGATGTTGAAACTGAAATTATAAGTGTTAGAGCGTATAATCATCAGGAATTTAGAAGATGCTAATGTTTTTGAACCGTTATGGATACAAACTTCTCTGCTTTTTGCCCCTCCTCAAAGCCCGAGGCCCTAAATGGCAATCGCAATGCTGCTCTGCCTATAGCAACAACTAGCGCTATACGGTGGCCCTGGTGCAGCTGAAGCCTTACGCAAATATCAAAATTACTCCAAGAGCGCAATGACGACTCATCCAGGAGGTCATAAAAGAACCCAGAACAACATCTAAAGAATTGCATTCCTCACTTTCCTCAATTAAGGTCAGTGTTCATGATTCAACAATAAGAAAGAGACTGGGCAAAAACGGCATCCATGGGAGAGTTCCAAGGCAAAAGCCACTGCTGAAAATATATTGAATATCCCCAAGATTTTTGGGCAAATATTCTGTGGACTGATGAGACAAAAGTTTAACTTTTTGGAAGGTGTGTGTCCCGTTTCATCTGGCATAAAACCAACGCATCATTTCATAAAAAGAACATCATACCAACAGTCAAACATGGTGGTGGTAGACCATCAAACATGTGATGGTCTGAGGCTGCTTTGAATTCTGCACTCTATCAGAAAATCCTGAAGGAGAATGTCTGACTGTCAGTTTGTGACCTCAAGCTTAAGCACACTTGGGTTATGCAGCAGGAAAATGATCCAAACACACCAGCAAGTCCACCTCTGAATGGCTCAAGAAAAACAAGATTTTGGTGTGGCCAAATCAAAGTCCGGACTTAAATCCAATTAAGATTCTGTGGCATGACCTTAAACAGACCATTCATGCTCGAAAACCCTCCAATGTGGCTGAATTAAAACAATTCTGCAAAGAAGAGTGGGCCAAAATTCCTCCACAGCGATGTGAAAGACTCATTGCCAGTTATCGCAAAAGCTTGATTGCAGTTGTTGCTGCAAAGGGTGGCACAACCAGTTATTAGATTTAGGGGGCAATTACTTTTTCACGTAGTGCCAGGCAGGTTTTGACAGCTTTTTTCCCTTAATAAATGAAATCATAATTTCAAAACTGCATTTTGTATTTACTCGGGTTATCTTTGTGTAATATTAAAATTAGTTTGATGATCTGAATCATTCAAGTGTGACAAATATGCAAAAAACGAAAAAAAACATTAATGGGGGCAAAAACTTTCACACCACTGTGTATATATACTGTATATATATACATACATACACACATACTGTATAATGATTTTTGAACTCTGACTCTATCTACTACATATACATAGATATACTGTAAGACACACTTACAAACGAACATTATATATATCGAGCAAGATACATTTTTATATAATGTTCACACACATTTGAGGCAAAACATTTAACAAAATGAAGACAATAAATAAATATATATTTGGTCACTTTTGCCAAACAACTGTTATGACAAAATTCATTATAACTATATACACTGCCCTACATTTTTTTTTTTTTTTTTTTTTTTTGCATCATTTTTCTTTGATACATGTGTATGAACTTGAAGGGAAATAGTTTAATTGTAAATCTTGAATGTGTGGTTGTACATTTGAATATTTATCATAACATAGTGCTCAGAATTACTGCAAGACAGACACTCACTTTCCATACTTCACTACATGATGGTCATAATGGGCCAGCTATTACATATAAACTAACATTTTTATTTGTTATATTACAATTACACAAAGAAAAAGATACAACATAATTGCCCTTTAAATGCATATTGCTGGTCAGCTTGTTAAATAAGAAAAAAAGCCTAAAATGAAACTAAACTATGAAACTAAAATGCCTGATAAACAATGAAATGTCCTTGAATGAAATCATCAGCAACAGACTTATAAGTCAGGTTTATTTATAATTTATACTGCATCTTTTGTCAGATCCAATACAGTTGGCTACTTTGCCTTTCAACAAAAGTTTATTTGTGAACTCCACAGTACACTGTGCCTCGTTTGCAACACAATATGCAATCAAATGCTCCGAACAAACATAATCCTCCAAGTCGATCCAAGATGCCATTAAAATAATCCATTTACTTGTTCCTGATGCTATGATCCTTTTGAAGTCTATACAGAGATGCATCAGAGTGAATCTTTTGCTTTTGCATTTGTCCTGTTGTCAGCAGAGTGTCAGGAATTGTCACAACACACAACTGTACACTGTATACAGTGTAGACAGCATTATTTATTATAATAGGTTGCATCTTCTTTTGACGCAACGCAGCACTTGCACCAGGTGTAGACAGATGTCAGCCATTAAAAGCACAAAAAATAAATATGTGATAATTTTTTATATATATATAATATCATTAAATAGGAAACAGTCTCAACACCCTCTTGCTATTGCATGTGAGTAAGTGTATTGAAAACATTATCCATTATCCATTTTTCAGACAAAGCTTTGTGAAATTGTTTACTTGTTTGGAATGCAGCTGCTGTCAGATCCAATACAGTTGGCTGTTTCATCTTTCAACCCAAACTTATTTGCAAACTCTCTATTACATTGTGCCTTGTTTACAAAACAATCTGCAGGCAAATGCTCAGACTAAACATATAATCCTCCGATCAGGGATGCCATTAAAAATTAAACCATCAACTTGTTCCTGATGCTGGGATCCTTCTGAAGTCTGTACAGAAACAGGCCATGTCAACGTGAACATTCGTCCTGTTGTCAGCAGACTCATGCACATTACATTTTACATTAATCATTTGATGCAATGCAACTATTGCATTAAATGCAGTTTCGCATTACATAAATGCTTTTACATTGTACTTTCATTTAAAAAATACCTGTAATTACATATGTAATTAATTTCTGTTGTTACCATAATTGCACTATTAAACTTAAACCCTAACCAAACCACACCTGTCCCTAACCTTAACAGTATCCGACCTCAATAGCAGAAAATGTGATTTGCAATTCATTATGAACAAAATATTTTACCTAACAAATACAATTTTTGACAAGTAGTTAAAGACACCTAATATAAAGGGGGGCCTACCTTGTTATTGGTGACTAAGCAGCCTAATTACTTACTCAAAATACGTACCTAGTCAAGAGAGTATGTGACTTCGGACATTGTCAGAAGTAAATGGTCTTGCTCTGGAGGTGGTCATATGCAAATATGCCAGTGTTATTAAAGACATTTACAAATTGGACTTCTTTGGCCTTCATTTATTTTTAAAGGGGTCATCGGATGCAAAATTCACTTTTCAAGTTGTTTGAACATAAATGTGTGTTGGAAGTATGTGTACACATCCATCCTATAATTATAAAAATCCGCCCAGTGTTTTTTTTTTTTTAAATCCCTATTTTAAAATCCTCTTTCTCAAATCAGGATGTTCTGAGATTCCTGTCAGAATGACGTAGTTCTGTACAGGCTCCTCCCACGATAGTTGATTGACAAGGCCGTCTTACCTTAGACCCGCCCTGAGTGAGCTGAGTGAACTGAGTGAGCTGTAAACAGTCCGACCGCCATTGTGTCGACTCCGGTGCAGGGGAAGACAAGATGTCTCAGATTAAGCGATTGAGGTGCTTTGTTGTTGGATGTAATTATGAATATAGCAGTCGTCATTTACTCCCGACATCTGAGCTGCTGAAGACGCAGAGGATTAACGTTACTTTAGCTTTAAAATGAACACACCAATCCCCAATCTGCCTAAATGCGTCTATGTTCGCGTGAATCATTCGTGATCCAGCTTCATCTACAGAAGAAGTGAGTATAAGGTTTTTTTTATGAATCTTTGCAAATCCTAATAATTTCCTAATAATGTACTTGTTAGCCAGTTTCGCAGCTAAAGTAAACAGTACTGCTCGTCACCCCACGGAAGTGAGGGGAGGGGTCAGCAGAGCTCATTAGCATTTACAGTTTTTTTCAATTGCTAACATCCTTTTGTCCAATCTGTAGTCACATTTTCAAAACTCTAAATACAATTAGCACACCGTCCGTCTGTTGTAACCATACCATTAGCACAATTTGTGTTGTTTTCACACAATATGCAGTCAATTACCATGTTTCTAAAATGCTTACATTTTATTTTCACACAAGCTTACCCAAAACCAAAATCATGGATCTTTTTAGTCATATTTACAAATGCTTAAACACAGCATGTCAGAATTGAAGACCTAATGTTCCAAATCTTAAATATAGTATAAAACTTCTACTTCTGCAACAACAGCAGCTCAAAAGTATTGAACAATCCTCTCTATATAAAGTATTGTAACAACTGATAAGCACTTTTATGTAACAGATCACTGAAATATTTAGAAATAGCTGATTCCAGTCTCAGTTGGAGGAATAGTCAGGTGTTGAAACTCTTTTCCATTACATCAACAAAAATACCTCTTTGAATTGGTTTTGTGGATGCAGAACAACACAAAGAATCAGAAAGAGAACAAAATGATGCCTGCATAGTTGTAGAAGGTAGAGGAGTAGTTGGATCAGAAAAAGGGAGAAGAGGTAGGGGAGAGGAGTGAGAATGTGTGTTAGACTGTGCATTTTTTATGTTTGTTTGTTTTTTCCCCTTACACATGTGGAACCTATGAAAGCTTATTTCTGCCATGGAATATAAAGGGCAATGGGTAATTGTAACTTTATCTCAGAATTCTGACTTTTTTCTTGCAATTGTGAATTTACAGTATCTCACAATTCTGATGAAGTCTGAATTGCAAGATGTAAACTCACAATTCCAATATAGGTCTGAATTGTGAGATAAAAAGGTCACAATTACTGTTTTACTTTTTTATTCTGTGACAGAAACAAGCTTTCATAGTACCTTTTTGTTGATCACTGCATCAGCTACCATGGGGGCACCATCACAACACTCCAACACTCACCCACTGGAAGGTTCAAGGTTCCAATTGAATTTCTGCATAGGGGACCCTATTTTTTTCTATTGTACATTCTATAAAGTAATGACTCATTCAGTTTTAGCTAGTATGTTTCCAAGAATGAACAAAATGTAAAAATGTAAAAACACAATGTTAAATATGTAAAATGGTTTTCAGATGAAGGTAAACTGAAGGCTTTTATATTGTCTATTATATGCAGGTAGATCTGAGACATGACAAGTAATGCAGTTTTTGTAATGCCATTAATTGTTATCATTTTGACAGTCTATGCACTATGATTGACTGTATGATCCTATTGGATAGAAAACCAGTGCTAATGTTTTGACCGAATGACTCGATTTTGAATCGTGTTTGCTGTGTTTTGATAGAGTTAGTATATGTAGAAAAAGGTATTCAGCGTTTTGAAATGTATAGTTTGTATTTATTTAACAAAATGTGGTTTTGGCCAGAAAATTAACTATTTGACTAACTGTGTGATGTAGGTGTGTTGCTGTGTTAAGAGTTTAGAAAAAGTACTTTAAGTATTGGTAAACGCTTGTTAGCAATTGAAAAAAAACTGTAAAGCAACATGGACTAAAAAACAGCTTGCTGAAAACAGAGCTGATTTTGACAGGGTAAAAAAGCCATTGAGAAATTTTAACCAAAGTATGTTATAGTCTTTTAATTAAGACCCTAAAGAATCATATCAACTTGTGCAAAATGTGCATCCGATGACCCCTTTAAAAGGGTGGTTGACTGTTTTTTTTTTTCTAGGCTTGATTGTGTTTATGGGGTGCAGTATAACGTGTTAATTAGTGCTGTCAATCGATTTAAAAAAAATAACTAATTAATCGCACATTTTTCAAAAATGAATCGCGATTAATCCCACCTAACATTACATTTTTTAAATATACTTTTATATTGCAATAATTTCACATTCAATCTTCAAGTGTACAATGTACAAAACAACATAAAGAGAGTATATTTTTAATATTTCTTTAATGGCATCTTTTTTATGATTGAAGGCCAGCATCACTGATATCAATACTACTGATGTCTCTATAAAATTGTTTTTCCCCCTTAATATTTAACCATTGACTGTAGCCATTCAGCATTACAGTATAATTGACAGCTATCAATTTTAACATTTATTAGACTTAACTTCTAATTTAAGTGAACTTAAAACAATCTTCACACAAACCCTTTACAATAAATGACATATTTAGCTACCTGTGCCCTTCAGCAGAAATATACAGAAAATGAATAGTTACCAAACACTAAATTCTAAATTAAATATAGATGAACCCCTTAAAGCTATAAAAGTTATTGATTTCCTCTTTTTTTTCTTTTGTTCTTGGATTAATAGACATCACAGCAGCTGGTTATTATTATTTGCCTGCTATTGCTTTAAAAGCTGCTGCTGCTTTTTGATCCACTTCAGGTCTTAAAGTCTCTACTAATGAGCTGATGAGTTGAATTGGGTGTTTTAGATGAGGGAGATTAAGGGGTGCCTCAGGAAAGTTTTTAAAACCATTTCAGAGACATGTTCTTAAATATGACGCATATATAACATATTTCATGCATGCACACTGTTTTAAGGCACCTTTAATCACCTTTTTGGTAACTTCATGCCTTAACTGACGGCATAACTAGGACATTGCAAGCACGTAGTTTCTTTCACTGTTTGATATGAAATGATACAGGCTACAGCGTGCGCCGGCACCTTTGTGCTTGTATTTGAAGAGCGCGAGCTACAAGCACAGTATCTTTTACGCGCTCGTTTGACTCACGCCTGGCGTGGAGGCGGAGTTAGAGTGCGCATCTGAAACGTCTCCCGTTTGATGTGGTCATAAAGACGTTCTGCATCTAAATAAACGCAATCCTTTTCAAGAAAAAAGAGACGGAGGCAGCAGTTGTGAATGGGGTGGCCAACCCTATCCCCGCCCCTGCGTTAACGGCATTAAATATTTTTAACGCATTAATCTGAAAAAAATTAATCTCCAGCGTTAACGCGCAAATTTTGACACCACTAGTGTTAATGCTTCATTTTTTTAAAAACAATTTATTTTTCATATAATTTACCTTTATTCCATACCTTTCTGTCCCTTCTCTGATAAATGCGCTGTTCATTTCCTGCTTTTATGAAGCCCCTCCCTCAGAAATACACGATTGGTTAGGTGTCCCAGTATGTTGTGATTGGCTAAACGGCCTCTAGCCTGTTGCAGTTCCAGTGTACCGCCGACGGTACACTGCCCCCGCAGGGGGTAAAGTTCATCAGATACAAAAACAACAACAAAAAAAATCTGAACATGTCATATATCTCTGGAAAGCTGAGATTCTTCTGATTCGAACGATGTAAGGCATTTTAAGATACAATCAACACAGCAGGTACAGTCAGTGTCTTTGTCAGACCACCAACAACCAAATAAACAATAACAAAACTGAAGGAACTCACATATGAAGCCTCCTGATAGTCCACTGATCCATAAAATTCCAACAAAAACGGTGTTGTTACACTGCAAAGGGTCCAGACTATCCAATTCAGTACAATATTTAGTCCATAACACATGTATATGTTGATAAACAGCCACGGAATGTAGTAGTATCATTTCACATTAGCCGACGGAGCTATCCACTCTTCTGTGTTTTCTGTAATTTAGCGTCTATTCTCATATAAACAAAGCAAATTATTTGATGTCAAAATGGCCGCTGAGATCTGACCTTTTGACTGACACCTCATTTGAACCAATAGCTGCATCTTAGAGGGGTCAACATACCGCGAAAGCTAATGAGCGTCCAGCATTGGATATGAAGCCGCCCTCTTTTGATGGACAGTAGATCGATCCAATTGCATTATAGTCTGCAAATGACTGTCGTTTCTGATAGCCAATGAGCTTCTAAACAGACTGATATGACGCTTTAGGGGGTCGGTCCAGGCTATCATGCCCAAATCTTGCTGCGCAGAAGGTTAAACTGACCAGCGCGCTTGCGCACGGAAACGCGTACATGAAGAGCTCACGGCTGAATGATGGTGAGAGGCGAAAAATGGCTAAGTGAATGACAAAAACACACTTTTTACACTAAGAAGTTGTTGAACAATGTGCTCGGCGTGACAGAGATGACATTTTTGACGAAGATAGCAATGTTTGAGGACATTTTTGACGAAGAGAGCGATGTTTCAGCCATTGAAGCGGAGGAGTTGTTTTTGCATGGAGGCGAAAACAACTCCATGCAACACTGTCAACAAGTAAGTGTTTTATTATATAATATAATTATATTTATATATATTATACATATTTATGTATCTTATACATATTTTACAGTATATATTGAGGTATGTGTTTTGATGCGTCCCTGGTCACTTATGTCCTGTTTTTGTGTGTGTGTGTGTGTGTGTGTGTGTGTGTGTGTGTTTTGAGGTGTTCCTGCTAACTTCTGTTTTGTGTGTTGTTTTTTTATAATCACAGACAATCATCTGACATTGAATCGAATGAAGTCTGGGAGCCAGTCAGCAAAAAGCCATATACTGAGGGACATGATGACAACATTTAAAAAACACTATAATCAGAATCAGAAGAGCTTTATTACAAGTATGTTTACACACACAAGAAGGAATTTGTCCTGATGACAGGAGCTTCCAGTGCAGAAGAAAGTACAGACATAGTGCAGACATACATGATAGTGCAGACATACATAGGAATAACACAGTAGGGATGGAATACAACACCAATATAGGAAAAAAACAGAAATTAAATAATGTACTATGTACAAAAATAGAAGTATAGGGAAAAAAATGGTAATTAGATTAGAATTTAGAAATAGATGTTATTTACAAGTGTACGAATTTTGGATTGCATAAATGTCACTATAATGTGTTTATGCTTCAGTTACTATGTGTCAGCAATTATTGACAGTGAATCTGGATGTGAAATTGAATAGCTCTAAGTGTAACCTTTCATTAGAGCCCAAAATTATGACTGTACATTAAAGCATTCAAGTATTACAGCTTTTTATGTGTCGTTGGTTACAAAGGGTCATTTGGAGTCTCCGAGTGTCCTTTTTTGGAAAGCGCCTAGACATAAACTTAGATAAACATGTGTAAAACACTCATTCTCTAAGGTATTGTTATCAAATTTGAAATGTGGCTTGGTAAGGCTTCATTCTGTGATCCCATTGTATGTTCCAGCTCATAGCTCCCAGCTATAGTCATCTGCAGGCTTTTGTTTACAAAAAAAAAATGTAGACGGAATTTTTTTTTTTTTTTACTTTTTCAGTGTGTTCAAAGTTCTATTACTCAATATCAGTAAGACATACAGTGATTCTGATCACCTTTCAAAAGAGACCAAAACCATGCATATAATCCAAATGGTTCAAGAACAGCATGCAATTTACTTTGGGTATGCCTTTTTTTAGGCGTTTTAGTCAAATTTTACAGGAACCGGAAAGGGCTAGTGTGCGTCTAAACGTCTCGCCCCTCAGCTCAGCGGCATGTGCTCCGCTTTTATTGTAAACAATGGCGTCGTCTATATTTCTTATCAATTTAAGCCCGATTGAGACCCAGAGAATATTAGTGAAGAGGATCGCGCAGAACCTGTGCAAGTACGGCTCTTAATGCTATGTTTGTTTGTTGTTGTCTCATACTTTTAAATATGCTGTTATTTGTAAATGCTACTGCTTTTGTTAGCTTTTAATATACAGGTTCAGTGAGCTGATGATCTGAATGAGAGAGAGAGAGAGAGCTGCAGAGCAGGAGGACGCGAGGAACAGGATTGAGAACCGCTGCTGTAGAACATTGATTTTGAAAGTTGTGAATGCATTAGAATCGTTAGAAGACAGAATCACGATTCATATATGAATAGATTTTTACGTGCACCCCTAGTTTTCATGGATAACTACATGGAATGTGTTGCAGGTCTGAATGACAGGAAAGGATGTATATTCACAAATGACATGAAGTTGACCAGACAAAACATGAAATATTTTGTGTTCATATTGTCTGCAATGAAATACAAGTCAAAGTGAATTTAGAAATCACTACTTTCTTTTTTTATTTGCGTTTTCCATACTGTCCCCAACTTTTTCTGATTTGGGGTTGTATATATATAAAAAGTTGAGAAAAATATATATAAAATAATAAAAAATAATTCTTAAGCAGTAATTAAAAAATAAAAAAACATCATCAGTCTAGTATAATGAGGTGCTGTATGTTCAGTACTGGAGTCCCAGCTGCTCCAGGAGTCTTTCTGTGTGGAGTTTGTGTGTTCTCTCTGTGTTGATGTTGGTTTCCTCTGGGTTTCTCCCACAATCCAGAGACATACGGGACAGGTGAACTGGAGACTGTAAGTGAGTGTGAATATGAATGTGTGTGATGGACTGGCCATCTGTCCAGGGGGTTTTCTGCGTATGACCCAGGAAAGGCTCCAGCCTCCTCATGACCCTACATAGGACAAGCGCTAGGAAAAATGTATGGAATACAGTTTTTTACAATCGCTATGACAATTTTTTCAATACTTTTAATTTTTTCCTAAACTCTTAATGCAGTTGGCACAACATCTGTCTGTGTAGGCTATACAATTAACACATTTCTTGTTGCTTTGACACAAAATGCATACAGTTAACACAAATTTAAAATGCTTGAAATTCTTTTACACACAAACTCAACCAAGACCAAAACAAAGTAATTTTACTGCCAAATTTTCATATGCTTTCACACTGGATGTCAGAACAGATAACATCATGTTCTAACTTATAGGCTAAAGCCAAAGTGAACAGCTGTATATATATTGTGAGCTGAAACACAAATATGTCCCCTGTATTTTATTCCATTGCTAATGAGAAACAGCTGATTGAAGTTATGCAAATATATAAATTACAGCTGATTTCCATTTAGGAAACACACTCAGGTGTTGAGGTTCTTTCAATCGCATGACCATATGTGAACCTGGATCACAAAACCAGTCATAATTCGCTGGAGTATATTTGTAGCAATAGCCAACAATACATTGTATGGGTCAAATTATCGATTTTTCTTTTATGCCAAAAATCGTTAGGATATTACAGTTTTGTACAATCGCTATGACAATTTTTTCAATACTTTTAACAATTTACCTAAACTCTTAACGCAGTTAGCACAACATCCGTTTGTACAGGCTATACAATTAACACATTTATTGTTGTCTGACACAAAATGCATGCAGTTAACACAAATTTAAAATGCTTGAACTTCTTTTACACATAAGCTCAACCAAGACCAAAACAATGGATTTTTACTGCCAAATTTAAAAATGCTTTCACACTATATGTCAGAACAGATAACATCATTTTCTAAACTTAATTTATAGGCTAAAGTCAAAGTGAACAGCTGTTCATATTGTGAATTTGAAACACAAATATATCCCGTTTTTTATTAATTAATAAGAAACAGCTGCTTGCAAATATATAATGTTATGCAAATATATAAATTACAGCTGATTCCCATCTAGGAAACACACTCAGGTGTTGAGCTTCTTTCAATCACATGACCATACAGTATACAGTAAAAGAGGACCTCTTTGGGCTGATCTTGTGTGGAAAAGTGCACTCCTGCATGAATGTGACATTTTAGAAGACCTGCACGAAAGACTGGTGCCAGAGGTAGAAAGGGGACAGGTGGGAGATATGTGATCACATGGAACAATGTGGCATTCCACCATTCCCGTGCAGTCACAGACTGGTTTGACACCCATCCGAGAATGATGTCCATTTTCCTTGCCCCTTACTCCACTTTCCTCAGCCTCATTGAGGAGTTTTTTCTCAACCTGGAGATGGAAGGTTTTTGACCAAATGTCCCTCCTGGATGCAATGGATGCTGCATGCCAAGACATCACAACTGAACACTGCCAGGGGTGGATAAGGCATACCCTCTAAAAACAAAAATGGTGCTATATAGCACTAAAAGTGGTTATTTGGCTCGTAATCATAGGGGAACCACTTTTGGTGCTGTATAGCACCAAATCCTGGTTCTTCAGTGGTTCTTCACCAGTTCTTTGGCATGACTGAGGGGCTATATAGCACCGCTACCATATACAGAACCTGTTAAGCTCCTGTATGGTTCTTCAGCGGTTCTTCACCGGTTCTTTGGCATGACTGAGGGGCTATATACAGAACCTGTTAAGCTCCTGTATGGTTCTTCAGCGGTTCTTCAGTGGTTCTTTGGGGTGATTAAGGTGCTATATAGCACCACTGCCGTACAAAGAACCTGTTAAGCCCCTTTAAAGGTTCTTTACGAGCCAAAGAACCACTGTTGGTGCTGTTTAGCACCATTTTTGTTGAAGAAATACAATGCAATATGGCACCTCTTATGGTTCTACATAGCACCATTTGACAAAGGTCACCAAAAGTGGTTCCCCTATGATTATGAGCCAAGAACCACTTTGCTATATAGCACCATTTTTTTTAGAGTGTACCAAAAGATACCTTACTAGAGAAGAAGATATCAGGTGTGATGTGGATGGTGTGTGAGGGGTCCAGAGTGATTTTGCCAGCCTTTTGCTCACTCTGGATAAGTACAGTTCTTGGAGAGTGGGGAGGGTTGTACCAATGATTCGCTCAGCAGTCCGGACTACCCTCCGTAGACTTCTGAGGTCAGATTTGGTAGCTGAGCTGAACCAGACAGTTATAGAAGTGCAGAGGACGGATTCAATGATGGCGGAGTAGAACTGTTTCAGCAAGTCCTGTGGCAGGTTGAACTTCCTCAGCTGGCGAAGGAAGTACAGCCTCTGCTGGGCCTTTTTGACAATGGACTCAATGTGATTGTCCCACTTCAGGTCCTGAGAGATTGTGGTGCCCAGGAATCTGAATGACTCCACTGCAGTCACAGTGCTGTTCATGATGGTGAGTGGAGGGAGAGCAGGGGGGTTTCTCCTGAAGTCCACGGTCATCTCCACAGTTTTGAGCGTGTTAAGCTCCAGGTTGTTAAGACTGCACCAGACAGCCAACTCCTTAACCTCCTGTCTGTAAGCAGACTCGTCACCGTCCTGAATGAGGCCAATCAGTGTGGTGTCATCTGCAAACTTTAGGAGCTTGACAGAGGGGTCTTTAATTGTGCAGTCGTTGGTGTACAGGGAGAAGAGCAGTGGGGAGAGAACGCAGCCCTGAGGAGCTCCAGTGCTGAAGGTGCGGGTGCTGGATGAAAATTTTCCCAGCCTCACTAGCTGCTGCCTGTCTGTCAGGAAGCTGGTGATCCACTGACAGACGGAGGTGGGGACGGAGAGCTGAGTTAGTTTATTCTGAAGGGTGAACTAACTCATGATGTGGATGATGGTGTTAAAAGCGGAGCTGAAGTCTACAAACAGGATCCTCACATAAGTCCCTGGTCTGTCCAGATGCTGCAGGATGAAGTGCAGTCCCATGTTGACTGCATCATCCACAGACCTGTTTGCTCTGTAGGCAAACTGCAGGGGGTCCAGTAAGGGTCCAGTGGAGGCCTTCAGATAAGCCAAACCCAGTCTTTCAAATGATTTCATGGCCACAGATGTTAGAGCCACAGGTCTGTAGTCATTAAGTCCAGTAATTTTGGGTTTCTTTGGGACGGGGATGATGGTGGAGCGTTTGAAGCATGAGGGGACATTGCACAGCTCCAGTGATCTGTTGAAGATCTGTGTGAAGATGGGGGCCAGCTGGTCAGCATAGGTTTTTAGCAACCTGATCTCACAGAATTCCATGTAATGACCACGGACCCTTAACTCCGAATCTGTGGTGGCATCACGGAATCGCCGAAAATTCCGTGATGGGCTCACAGAAGTGATACCTGTCAGTCCTCTGTCGTGTGTGTCATGTGTTCCCGCCTCATGTTTCCTTATTTGGTTTGTTTCCTGTCCTCGTCAGATGTGATTATTAGTTTATTCTTGTCTCGCCCTGTTTGTCTAATTATCTATGATTTACCTGTGTATTTATAGTCCTGTTTGTTCAGTGTGATTTCGTCTGGTCTACTCGTTACTTCCCTGGTGTATCCTGTCCCCAAGTCCTGCCTTGTCTTGCCTTGTCCTCCCTTGATGTCTACATTAAAGACTATAATTTGAGTTTACGTCCTCGTCTGCGTGTTCCTGTTTCTCCCTCGTGTGTGCACCTTGACAATACCAATGTAAGTCAGTGACAGGCATCATCCGTGGTCCACGCACGGATCCACTGGTTGTCACCAACGCGATACTGGGAATTTTATCATCATAATTAAATTATATATTGGGTATCAACATTGCCATTATTGCATATATGTTGGGGTGTGATTTTTCAATGTAAACAGCCACAACAGTTTTATTTATATTACATTACACATTTATGAGCACGTAACCCAACCCCTGCCCCTAAACCTACCATTTGTCAATAAAACAGAAGATATAACAGACAGACACAACTACCGTCATAATTTATACAAAAAGTATTAATGTTCCAAGCCTTCTGAGGCAAAACGATTGATTTGTGAGAGGAATAGACGCGATAGCCGTCTCCGGCCGCTGTAAAAGCTCTTCCTATGTGCTGCAGTCTCTGTGCGTAAATTCAAAAAATGCCACCAGAAGAAGCCTTACGTCTGCTTTGGTTGTGAAATGCCATTGGCTCTTGCGTGTCTCGTGATCGATTGCGTCATGCTGTTGTGACAGTCTATTGGCTCTTGTATGTCTCGTGACCGATTGCGTCATGCTACGGGACGGGAGTATTTTTTAGAATGAGATGTGAGCGTGTTAACGGAGCGGGATAATTTTCAGCGATTAAAACCTTGTGTTTTACTCTCTTCTTCGCATAAAGACTTCGTATGGCTTCAGAAGACTTGGAATGCAAGTCTTGTTTGTAATGCTTTTATACTGCTTGTTTATGGTCAGTTTTTGCAATAAATACCTGTGACTGCACTTATCTTTGCCTGTTACGTGTTTTATATTGTTCAGAGGTGGGTAGGTTTAGGGTAGGGGTGGGTTAGGTGCTCCAGTGAAAGTATAAATTTATATACAAATATAACTGCACCGGAGTCACTCTTTTTATGTGGTCCACACACGTCAATTGAGGCAGCGCTGGTGTTGAACCAGTGGATCCATGCGTGGACCACAGCTGATGCCTGTCACTGACTTACATTGGTATCACTTCTGTGAGCCCATCACGGAATTTTCAGCGATTCCGTGATGCCACCACAGATTCGGAGTTAAGGGTCCGTGGTCATTACACGGAATTCTGTGAGATCAGGTTTGTAGGCAGGCTGGTGACACACCGTCTGGGCCTGGCGCTTTCCTTCTTTTGTTCTTCCTGGAGACCTGGCACACGTCATCATCACTGAACTGAATTGCAGGTGTGGGGGAGAGGGGGGTTGCTGGAGGTGTTAATGGTTGTGTGCAGAGGTGTCCAGAGCGGGTGTGGGGTGAATTTTCAAACCTGCAGTAGAACTCATTCAGGTCGTCTGCCAGTTGTTGATTCTCCACAGTGCTGGGGGATGGTGTCTTGTAGTTGGTGATCTCTTCAGACCTTTCCACACTGATGCTGAGTCGCTGGAAGTGAACTGAATCCTTAGTTTTTCAGAATAATTCCTCTTTGCCACTCTGATCTCCTTTTCCAGTGTGTATTTGGCCTGTTTATACAAGACTTTATCCCCCTTTCTGTAAGCATCTTCTTTGGCCTGACGGAGCTGTCTGAGTTTTGCAGTGAACCATGGTTTGTCATTGTTGTAGGTTAAATGAGTCCTGGTAGGAATGCACATATCCTCACAGAAACTGATATAGGATGTTACAGTCTCTGTGAGCTCGTCCAGATCATTTGCAGCAGCTTCAAAAACAGACCAATCAGTGAGTGAGAAACAGGCTTGTAAATCCCGCTCTGTTTCATTAGTCCATCTTTTAACAGTTCTTACTGTAATACAGGTTTTGCAGATTTGAGTTTCTGCCTGTAGGACGGTATGAGATGAACTAAACAGTGATCAGAGAGTCCTAAAGCTGCTCGTGGAACAGAGTGATATGCCTCCTTTATTGTTGTGTAACAGTGATCCAGTATATTACTTTCTCTGGTGGGACATGTGATGTGCTGTCTGTATTTTGGCAGTTCACGGGAGAGATTGGCTTTATTGAAGTCCCCAAGAATGATTAAAACAGAGTCCGGGTGTTGTTGCTCACTCTCTGTGATCAGATCAGCGAGTTTCTGTAAAGCTGAGCTCACGTGCGCTTGCGGTGGAATGCAAACACTCACGAGAATGAACGAACAAAACTCCCACGGCGAGTAGAACGGCTTGCAGTTAATGAAGAGCGTTTCTAGATCTGAACAGCAAATCTTCTTTAACACAGTTACATCTGTACACCACCTCTCATTGATGTAAAAGCACGTCCCGCCGCCGCGCGATTTCCCCGTTGATTCCGCATCCCGATCTGCTCTGATCAGCTGGAAGTTAGGCAGATGAATCGCGCTGTCCGGTATGTCACCATTTAGCCAGGTTTCCGTGAAACACAGAGCAGCAGAGTTAGAAAAATCCTTGTTTGTCCGGGAGAGCAGAAGTAGTTCGTCCGTTTTGTTGGGTAGAGAGCGGAGATTCGCCAGATGGATGCTAGGCAACGGCATTTGAAATCCGCGCTGTCTGAGCTTCACGAGCGCTCCGGCTCGCTTCCCCCGCCTGCGCCTCCTGTAGCGTTTGACCAGAGCTACGGCTCCGCCAACAACAATGTCCAGCAAAACGTCCGAAAAATCAAAATCCGGTAAAAGATTTTGTGGTGTGTTCTGCCGAATGTTCAGCAGGTCATCCCTGGTAAAACTGATCATATTTGAAAAACAAAAAACAGGAAAAACAAACAAAAACAGTACAAACACTGAAGAGCAACACACAGTAGCTGCCATCTGCGGCGCCATCTTAGATTCTAAAATAATGCAGTTTCTGTAATTCCATTTGATGTTAGTGTTTTTATGATATTGTGCTATGATTGACTAAATGTTCCTTTTGGAAGAGAACATGTGTTAGTGTTTTGGAATAATAATTTGATTTTGAGACATGTTTGCAGTGTTTTGGTAGGTGTAGTGTATTGTGTTAGTCTATTATTGTAATTTGAAAATTAGTGTTAGAGTTTAGTTTGCAATGTGTGATTTTGAGCATGAAATTAACTGTTTTGTCAATTGTGTGTTGTAGGTGTGTTGGTGCGTTAAGAGTTTAGGAAAATTGTTAGAAGTATTGGAAAAAATGTCATAGCGATTGTAAAAAATACTGTAAATGGATGGATGTTCATTACTGTGACCGTTCTAGTCCTCCCTCTCTCTGCCACTCTTTTTTTCCCCACCAATGTGTCTTCCCTGATCCATGTTTCCAAACAAAATCATTCCGAAACTGTACATTTGTCAAAAGATAAGCAAAAAGAAAAAGAAAGAAAGAAAGAAAGAAAGAAGAAGAAGACTAAAAATAGGACATCTGGATTGGCTTCAAGTTTCAAGTTTTATTTGTCACATACACGACTATACAGAGATTGTATAACCAGCAGTGAAATGTGAGTCAGGTTCGCTCCATGGACAGTGCAAATATTGTAGAATACAACACAAGGGAAGTATACATAAAATAAAATGAATAAAAAATAAGATATAAAGAACAAAATATAAAGTATAAAAGAATGTGCATGACAGTATGCTGTAGAATTAAATATTAAGATAAGCATGACTGTACGAGAGAGGAATGTGCAAACAGGTTGAAAATGGTTGACATGTAGCAGCAATCACAAAAAAAAAATATATAAAAAATAAGATAATAAGATACCAAGACACAGAAAGTGTTGTGTGCAAATTACACTGTTAGTATGAGGTAGAGAATAATGAGTATCTTACTGATTGTTAGTGATTATAAAGTAAGTCATGATGATGTTAAGAGGTTGAGTTTGAGTTAAGGAGTCTGATGGCCTGGGGGAAGAAACTCCTCCTAAGTCTCTCAGTTTTTGCCATCAGGCTGCGGAAGCGCTTGCCAGATGGCAGCAGAGTGAAAAGACAGTTACCGGGGTGATTTGAGTCCTTGGTGATTTTGACAGCTCTGCTTCTGCAGCGTTTGAGGTAGATGTCCTGCAGAGAGGGGAGAGCAGACCCTGAGATGCGCTCAGCTAAGCGCAAAACTCTCTGCAAGGCCTTGCAGTCTTGACTGGAGCTGTTTCCATACCACACTGAGATGCACTGAGTCAATACACTTTCTATGGTCCCTGAATAGAAAGTTGTCAGGATTGTTGGAGAGACCCTGAATTTCCTCAGCTGTCGCAGATGGTACAGCCTTTGCCTGGCTTTCTTTACCTGTGTTTGAATGTGTGTAGTCCAAGTCAGGTCCTCAGAGATGTTTACACCGAGGTACTTGAAGCTGCTTACTCTCTCCACAGGAGTCCCACTGATCATAAGAGGAGTGCAGGGCAGCAGGTGTCTCTTTCTGAAGTCCACAATCAGCTCTTTAGTTTTGCTCACATTCAGAGAGAGACAGTTGTCCTGGCACCATGATGTAAGTCTCTCCACCTCATCCAAGTAAGCGGTCTCATCATTGTTGGAAATGAGGCCCAGAACCACAGTATCTTCAGCAAATTGGATAATAGATGTGGAGCTGTGAGAGGACACGCAGTCATGTGTGCAGGGGACTCAGGACACAACCCTGTGGGGCTCCTACGTTCAGGGTGATGGAGTTTGAGGTGAACTGGCCTACCTTCACCACTTGAGGTCTGCCGGTGAAGAAATCTTGACTCCAGTCGCAGAGTGAAGAGTTTAGGCCGAGGCCTGTGAGTTTAGAAGCCAGCTTAATGGGGACTATGGTGTTGAAAGCTGAGCTATAGTTTATGAATAGCAGCCTTGCATAGTTCCCATTGCTGCTGTCAATGTGTGTGAGGGAGGAGTGGAGTATGTGAGAGATGGCATCATCAGTAGATCTGTTGGGACGAAGAGGGTCCAAAGTAACAGGGATGGAGGAGCTAATGTGGCTCTTAACAAGTCTCTCAAAAACCTTCATGACTATTGATGTGAGGGCCACTGGACAATAGTCATTCAGGCAAGAGGGTTTATTGTTCTTAGGCACAGGGATGATGATGGATTTTTTAAAGGAGGTGGGAACTACAGAGGTAGCAAGGGACTCATTGAAGATAGAAGTGAACAAACCAGCAAGCTGATCAGCGCAGGACCTCAGAACCCGGCCAGTAATCCCGTCAGGTCCGGCAGCTTTCCTTACGTTCACTCTCTTTAGGGCCCTGCGAACCTCGTCCTCCGTCACGGTGATCACATGATTATCGCTTCTCTGCCTGCTGCTTCCTGACGCGCTGAACAGCAGAGCCACGCTGCCGCCATTGCATTCAAAGTGGCCGTAGAAGGTGTTTAATTCGTCGGCCAGCAACGGATCTGCTCTCACCTCTGCAGAGGATTTGTTTCCAAAGGCACAGATGGTCCTTAGTCCCTGCCACATGCGTCGAGAGTCATTGAGCTGAAAATGAGACTCAATTCTCTCCTTGTATCGATGTTTGGCGGCACTTACTGCTCGTCTGAGAGCATAACACGATGCTTTATACTCGCTCATATTCCCAGACAAAAGAGCCTCATTGTATGCGGCAGTGCGTTTGTTAACCGCATCACGGATTGTTCTGTCCACCCACGGTTTCTGATTTGGGAAGGTCCTTACAGTAATCGTTTCTGTAGCTTGCTCGGTTAGTGTATTTGCAAAGCTCACTGCTACATCCGTGAACTCGCTGACGTCAGATGAACTCGACCGGCTTTCAGATGAAATTGCATTTAGTTGTGTTTGGAACAATTATTATTCAATTTCATAATAAATATTCTGCTAAGATTTTGTATTTCAATATAATTCTTGCAGAAATGGACAGCTTGCCATCGTTCTGATTTGAATGTGCTTTTATCAGTTTTGAAAGCAGTGTGTTAGCATTTAAAAAATGTGCTGAAAATGTATAGTGTTTTTCCGGTTGTGGAGTATGAATGACAAAAGTGTTTGTGGATTTTGAAAATTGTGATCATTGCATGCATTTTGTCTGAAAGCAATGAAAAATGATTCACAGTTTGGTCCACATAGACTTCTGTATCGCTGAATGTGTGAACAGTTTTGAAAATGTGGTTTCAGTATTGAACAATGCTTGTTAGCAATTGAAAAAAACTGTAATCATACACTCAACACTGTCAGTCCTCTGTCGTGTGTGTCATGTGTTCCCGCCTCATGTGTCCATATTTGGTTTGTTTCCTGTCCTTGTTTCATGTCATTATGAGTTAAGTATGTTCCAGCTGTGTTTGTCTCGTTATGTGTTAATTACCCTGTGTATATTATTCCTGTCCTTTGAGTTTGATTTCGTCTGGTCTACTCGTTATTCCCCGGTGTTTCTGTCCATGTCAGTCCTGCCTTGATGTCTACATTAAAGACTATTATTTGAGTTTATGTCCTCGTCTGCGTGTTCCTGTTCCTCCCTCGTGTGTGCACCGTGACAGAAGACCAGACCTAACCGTAAGCAGCGCCCCTTCACCTCGTTTTGCTTTCGTTTTTGAAAGTTTTGTTTTGGTTCCTGTGTGTCTGTCCTGCGGCAAGGAAGTCGCCGCTCGTAATCCCGCCATAGCCCACTGCAAGACGGCGTGGGAGTTCGGCGGGATCGCCGCGAGTGCCGCGAGTCCACTGGCTGCGAGCCCTCATGCCCGCCGATCGCGGGAGATATCCGCCGCCGGCGGTGGCTCTCCCAAGCCCGCTGGCGGGTTGCCTAGTTCCCGGGTTTTCGCTCCCCGATCGCGGGAGATCACGCCACCGGCCCGCCTCTGACTCAATGCCCGCCGGCCCGCCTCTGACTCAATGCCCGCCGGATCGCCGCTGGCTCAAGCCCGCCGGATCGCCGCTGACTCAAGCCTGCCGGATCGCCGCTGACTCAAGCCCGCCGGATTGGCGCTGACTCATGCCCGCTGGCCGCCGCTATCCCTAGCCCCGTGGATCAAGTCCACATGTCACGGCCAGGAGTGCCGTGTGTCTGTTTTGTTGTGCCCACAGGAACATTTTAAACTTACCTTGT
Organism: Schizothorax lantsangensis; assembly: GCA_027422415.1. Taxonomy (NCBI): domain Eukaryota; kingdom Metazoa; phylum Chordata; class Actinopteri; order Cypriniformes; family Cyprinidae; genus Schizothorax; species Schizothorax lantsangensis. The sequence goes on from CM049848.1 coordinate 14,084,631, forward strand.
CTTGTCTTGTCCATGGAGACTCGTCTGGGGCAGGCGGCTCCTCTTGTTGTGGCCATGGAGGCCATTCTAGCCGCCTGCCCCCTTGTCGCGGATATGGAGGCGGTCGCTGAGGGACCCTGTGTGGGCCTCTGACTCCTGGTCATGCCCAGATGAAGCCTCAGCCTCCAAGCCAGCCCAGGAGGGCTTCTGGTTCCTGTGGGCTCTCCTGTCCTGTCTGTCTGGCCCTGGAGGGCTTTCCTGTTTTGTACTGTCCTGTCTGTCTGGCCCTGGAGGGCTTCCCTGTCCTGTTTGTCCTGTCTGTTTAGCCCCGGAGGGCTCCTGATACCCCCTCACTTCCCCAGGGAAATTTTTTTTTGGGGGGGTAGTAAGAGTTCCGGCTGTAGGGGCCGGGCCGAGGGGACCGAGGCCAAGGCCCTGAAGTCCATCTGCCATGGCCTCCTGAGCTCCCTGCACCGCCATGGCCTCCAGAGCTCCCTACACCGCCATGGCCTCCAGAGCTCCCAGCTCCGCCATGGCCTCCTGAGCTCCCAGCTCCACCATGGCCTCCTGAGCTCCCTGCACCGCCATGGCTTCCAGAGCTCCCAGCTCCGCCATGGTCCCTGTCTGTCTGTTCCACTCTGGAGGTCCCCGTCCTGTGCTCTTGTCCGTATTTGTCCTGAGGGGCCTCCAGAGCGCCCACCCCCCTCCCCGATGGAACGGTTAAGGCTCGGGACGAGCCTTTCGGGAGGAGGGAGTTATGTCAGTCCTCTGTCGTGTGTGTCATGTGTTCCCGCCTCATGTGTCCATATTTGGTTTGTTTCCTGTCCTTGTTTCATGTCATTATGAGTTAAGTATGTTCCAGCTGTGTTTGTCTCGTTATGTGTTAATTACCCTGTGTATATTAGTCCTGTCCTTTGAGTTTGATTTCGTCTGGTCTACTCGTTATTCCCCGGTGTTTCTGTCCATGTCAGTCCTGCTTTGTCCTGCCTTGATGTCTACATTAAAGACTATTATTTGAGTTTATGTCCTCGTCTGCGTGTTCTTGTTCCTCCCTCGTGTGTGCACCGTGACAAACACAGGAAATGCAGTTTTCCTAATCGTTTACAAATTTATCACAATTGCTTTAGAGTAATAATAAAAGGGAAAGTATACAAAGAGCAAGAATGAATATGCAAAAAATAATTATAATAATAATAAAATATAAATAAAAATATAATAAATAAATATAAAAATGGGGGGGGGGTAAAGAAAGACGTGTAAGTCTAAAAGGCATTGGAGTGGGTGGAGAAATGGGTGTAATGAGAGAGAAGAAGAAGAGTGGAACAAGTAGAAAGAGATGAGCAGATAGGAAGATGTGAGAAAATAGGAGAAGGAGAGGGAGAAGAGATGTGCAGAGAGGAGGGCATTGGTGTAGTGGAAAGAGCAAGAGCAGTAACTGTAAGAAGACATGGTCAGAGAGGAAGTGGACAGCAGGGTGGAAGGAGAAGTAGAAGGTACAGACAAATTTCAAATGAAATCAGAATTACCCTAATTGACCATGTTAGAAATCATGGCCTCTCCTTTAGAGAAGTTTTGTACTATGATTGTTGATGGTACACATTTTTAGTCCTCCTAGGTAAATTATGAAGAAACTTTGCCCAAGAAAGTTGGCAAATTATTGATAACATTTTAGGTTAGGGACCAACTCTCTCTATTAACTAGTTTTTTTTGTTTTTGTTTTTTTTTGGCATGCAGTGTTACTTGCATATTGGCTGTTTATTAATAGTTAGTGACTGTTTAAAGTAGAATGTATCCCTAAACTAGCGTGTTACCAAATTATTATGTAATTGCTGTAAAATAAATAAATATAACTATGACAAAATATATGCTCATTTAAAAGAAAAAAATCTCAGACAGACTTAAAGGTTTTTGCATCTTAAGTCTTCAATTATTTATTTTTTTAAATGTTTAACTTAAACAATACATAAAAATATACATAGATATTTCAGCACATATCTAAACTATGTTGGATTATGCAAAATATTGTCTTCATATATCAATTATTATTATTATTATTTATTTATTTATTTTTTAAGTAATCATGTACTGAAATATACAACCCCAAATCAGAAAAAGTTGGGACAGTATGGAAAACGCAAATAAAAAAAGAAAGTAGTGATTTCTAAATTTACTTTGACTTGTATTTCATTGCAGACAATATGAACACAAAATATTTCATGTTTTGTCTGGTCAACTTCATGTCATTTGTAAATATACATCCTTTCCTGTCATTCAGACCTGCAACACATTCCAAAAAAAGTTGGGACAGGAGCAATTTAGGGCTAGTAATGAGGTAAATTGGTTAAATAATGATGTGATTTGAAACAGTTGATGTCAACAGGTGATTGTAATTATGATTTGGTACAAAAGCAGCATCCAAGAAAGGTCTAGTCCTTTAGGAGCAAAGATGGGCCGAGGATCGCCAGTTTGCCAACAAATACGTGAGAAAATTATTGAAATGTTTAAAAACAATGTTCCTCAAAGAAAGATAGGAAGAGATTTGGATATTTCACCTTCAACAGTGCATAACATAATTAAAAGATTCAAGGAATCTGGAGGAATTTCAGTGCGTAAAGGACAAGGGCGCAAGCCTAAGCTGAACAACCGTGATCTCCGATCCCTCAGGCGGCACTGCATCAAGAATCCTCATTCATCTATAAGCGATATCACCACATGGGCTCAGGACTACTTTGGCAAACCTTTGTCAAGTACCACAATACGTTGTACTCAGGACTACTTTGGCAAACCTTTGTCAAGTACCACAATATGTAGTTACATCCACAAATGCCAGTTAAAACTGTACTGTGCCAAAAGGAAGCCCTATGTTAACAGTGTCCAGAAGCGCCGTCGACTTCTCTGGGCTCGGAGGCATCTGGGATGGACCATCACACAGTGGAAACGTGTACTGTGGTCAGATGAATCAGTATTTCAGGTATTTTTTGGGAGGAATGGACGCCGTGTGCCCCGGACCAAAGAAGAAAAGGATCATCCAGACTGTTACCAGCAACAAGTCCAAAAGCCAGGGTCTGTCATGGTATGGGGTTGTGTCAGTGCCCTTGGCAAAGGTAACTTGCACTTCTGTGATGGCACCATTAATGCTGAAAAGTACATAGAGATTTTGGAGCACAATATGCTGCCTTCAAGAAGACATCTTTTCCAGGGACGTCCATGCATATTTCAACAAGACAATGCAAAACCACATTCTGCACACATTACAAAGTCCTGGCTGCGGAGGAAGAGGGTACGGGTACTTGACTGGCCTGCCTGCAGTCCCGACCTGTCTCCAATAGAGAATGTGTGGCGCATTTTGAAGCGCAAAATGCGACAACGAAGACCCCGTACTGTTGCCCACCTTAAGACTTGTTTGCAGGAAGAATGGGACAAAATTACACCTGAAACACTTCATCACTTGGTGTCTTCAGTCCCTAAACGTCTTTTAAGTGTTGTGAAAAGGAATGGCAACATTACAAAGTGGTAAATGCTTTACTGTCCCAACTTTTTTTGGAATGTGTTGCATGTCTGAATGACAGGAAAGGATGTATATTTACAAATGACATGAAGTTGACCAGACAAAACATGAAATATTTTGTGTTCATATTGTCTGCAATGAAATACAAGTCAAAGTAAATTTAGAAATCACTACTTTCTTTTTTTATTTGCGTTTTCCATACTGTCCCAACTTTTTCTGATTTGGGGTTGTATCTAAATATATCAGACTTAAGTTGGAAAATCAAATACCATATCAGACCACATTACTACATTTTTAATATATATATACTTTCTACGATTCTACCCTTCAGGTTGTCAAGAACACATTTAAACAAGACAGCTGCCTGTCCGTTACATTTGCATTTAACATTCCTCTAATTGGTGTATTTTTAAATGTACCCCCACTTTAAATGTGCAGTGGGAACTCGATGATGAAAAAAGAGAATGTAACATGAAGATATGGACTTGATTCTACAGAGTAATATTTATTTGTGTTTAGTACGTATATGTAGAACAGAAGGTGACACTGAGAAGGTGCGTTCATTAAAATCTTCTCTCCTCAATTCATCACGCTTCTTTCTGCTGAGCCAACACTCAGATACACACTAGTTAGGTGACTCTGTAAAGGACACACAGTCAGAAATAGGTGGAAAACGCTCAAGTTGAACACATTTTGTCTTTTTTTTTTTTCATTTGCATTCTGTAGTATATAGGAATTGTAACAATGAGGATAAATATGGGGGGGGGCAGACAGATCTGAACTTGCAGAATTACAGTTATATAAACATAGTAAGGACCATCTATCAACCAGAGATATTTTAATCTTTTATCAGCTGGTATACCGTATAATTGTGTCTGTAAAATGTTACATGGCTACAACTAACAATTCGGTTCTGAGCTGTAGTTTGAAGTGGTTTTATGGGTGTCTTCCAAAACCAAATGATTTGCCTCATTTTCTACTGCCTGCTTAGGTAGATATCTTCTAAGGTAGCATATTAACTGATATGTCTGATTTGGAAGGCTATAGTTAGCAGCTATGTGTCAAAAAAGAAAAGAAGAAAAAAAAAAAACCTTAATATGAGACTCAAATCACAATCAATGTTTAATACAGCTTGATATTAGCATATTGCTAAGTTAAAAACACAGTACTCTATGATGAAGCATGATTAGAGCTCACACAAATACTTACTGAATGACATATTTGTAATCTAAATTTCTCATTACTCATCCACCATTTTGGCTGAATTCCACTGCATTCTGGGATTGCCTAGCACTATTGTGGCACCTATCTTATTTAACTGCATCACTTACCATTTATAGTTGTGAAAAGGAAAATTCAGTTAGCATTTTCCTTTTTTGGCATTTAGGGTTTGCTGATGCTAAATCTCAGTTAAATTCTGGCCTAAATGATGCGGGAAGTTTCTCTATTCAGTCTGTCAATGCTGTCACTAAATGTTTAATCTGAACTATTATTAGGCACGTGTGCATATTATGCCCTGAGACCCTCAGGAAACACTTCATCATTGTAAGTCAGAGTTTTATATCACCACAACCCTAGCAACCCCCTCCAAATACACACATCTCACTTCTTCAGTCCAGAGTGTCATCTATAGGGTCAGTGTGTGCATGTAACTCCACAGCCTGGCACAGGGCACAGGGCTCAGGGCTCAGGGCAGAGAGGTGAGTACCGCTCACTTACAAACTCAAGTCAAGTCAAGTCACCTTTATTTATATAGCGCTTTTAACAATACAAATTGTGACAAAGCAACTGCACAATATCAAAATGGGAAAATAGTGTCAATAATGTAAAATGACAAGATTAAACACTCAATTTTCAGTTAAAGGCATTTCATTGTTTAATTCAGTGATGGCATCGTCCAGCTCAGTTCAGTTCAAAAAGTTTCTGTTCAATCAAGTCGACGATATTGCTGGAAATGAAGTGTCCCCAACTAAGCAAGCCAGAGGCGACAGCGGCAAGGAACCAAAACTCCATTGGTGACAGAACGGAAAAAAAAACCTTGGGAGAAACCAGGCTCAGTCGGGGGGCCATTTCTCCTCTGGCCAGACGACACAGCAGTTCAATTCCAACTGCTGCAAAGTCAGATTGGATGGCTCAACTGGTTCCCGAGGTCTTTTCCTGATGGCTGTCTAGGTGACGGGGTCCTCACTGGGGGTCTGTCTCTGGGGCTCATCTAGGTGTCCTGGTCTCCGCTGACGTTCAGGGCTGTAGAGGTCGTCTCTAGGTGCTGATCCACCATCTGATCTGGTGAATGCAGTGACCTCGGAATAAGAAAGAAACAGACTAATATTAGCGTAGATGTCAATCTTCTTACGATGTAACAAGTACATCATGTGTTATGGGAAGTGTTCCCTGTTCCGGTTGATCTAATTAATGCAGCCTAACAATCCTTTAACGGATTTGAATAATAGAAGTGTATTAGTGTGTTATGTGTACGCCAGGTTAAAGAGTTGGGTCTTTAATCTAGATTTAAACTGACAGAGTGTGTCTGCCTCCCGAACAGTGTTTGGTAGATTGTTCCAGAGTTTGGGCGCTAAATAGGAAAAAGATCTGCCGCCCGCAGTTGATTTTGATATTCTAGGTATTATCAAATGGCCAGAGTTTTGAGAACGCAGCGGATGTGAAGGACTATAATGCGATAAGAGCTCGCTCAAGTACTGAGGAGCTAAACCATTCAGGGCTTTATAAGTAATTAACAAGATTTTAAAATCTATACGATGTTTAGTAGGGAGCCAGTGCAGTGTTGACAGACCGGGCTAATGTGCTCATACTTCCTGGTTCTAGTAAGAACTCTAGCTGCTGCATTTTGAACCATCTGTAATTTGTTTATTAAGCGTGCAGAACAACCACCCAATAAAGCATTACAATAATCTAACCTTGAGGTCATAAACGCATGAATTAATATTTCTGCATTTGACATTGAGAGCATAGGTCTCAGTTTAGATATATTTTTAAGATGAAAAAATGCAGTTTTACAAATGCTAGAAACGTGGCTGTCAAAGGAGAGATTACTATTAAATAGCACACCTAGGTTCCTGACTGATGACGAAGAATTTACAGAGCAGCCATCAAGTGTTAGACAGTGTTCTAGGTTATTACTTGTGGGGGTTTTAGGTCCGATAATTAACACCTCTGTTTTTTCAGAATTTAGCAGTAAGAAATTACTCGTCATCCAGTTTTTTATATCGACTATGCATTCCATAAGTTTCTCAATTTGGTGTGTTTCACCAGGCCGTGAAGAAATATAGAGCTGAGTATCATCAGCATAACAGTGAAAGCTAACCCCGTGTTTCCTAATGATATTTCCCAAGGGTAACATATAAAGCGTGAAAAGTAACGGCCCTAGTACTGAGCCTTGAGGAACTCCATACTGCACTTGTGATCGATATGATACCTCTTCACTCACTGCTACGAATTGATGGCGGTCAGATAAGTACGATTTGAACCATGCTAATGCACTTCCACTAATGTCAACAAAGTTTTCTAATCTATTCAAAAGAATGTTGTGATCGATAGTGTCGAACGCAGCGCTAAGATCCAGTAGAACTAATAGAGAGATACAACCACGATCAGATGATAAGAGCAGGTCATTTGTAACTCTAATGAGAGCAGTCTCAGTACTATGATACGGTCTAAATCCTGACTGGAAATCCTCACAGATATAATTTTTCTCTAAGAAGGAATATAATTGTGAGGATACAACCTTTTCTAATATCTTTGACAGAAAAGGGAGATTCGAGATCGGTCTGTAATTAACTAGATCTTTGGGGTCAAGTTGTGGTTTTTTAATGAGAGGCTTAATAACAGCCAATTTAAAGTTTTTGGGGACATATCCTAATGACAATGACGAATTAATAATAGCCAAAAGAGGATCTATGACTTCTGGAAGCACCTCTTTTAGTAGTTTAGATGGAATAGGGATCTCAGTGTGGTATGGAAACAGCTCCAGCCAAGATTGCAAGGCCCTGCAGAGAGTTGTGCGCTTAGCTGAGCGTATCTCTGGGTCTGCTCTCCCCTCTCTGCAGGACATCTACCTCAAACGCTGCAGAAGCAGAGCTGTCAAAATCATCAAGGACTCAAATCACCCTGGAAACTGTCTCTTTACTCTGCTGCCATCTGGTAAGCGCTTCCGCAGCCTGATGGCAAAAATCGAGAGACTTAGGAGGAGTTTCTTCCCCAAGGCCATCAGGCTCCTGAACTCAAACTCAGCCTCTTAACATCATCTGACTTACTTCAAATCACTAATCACACACTCATTACTCTCATTACTCTCTACCTCATACTGTCAGTGTAATTTGCACATTTGCACACAGCACTTTCTGTGTCTTGATAACATATCTTATCTTATTTTTATATTTATTTTATTTTTTTGTGATTGGCTGCTTCATGTCAACCATGTTCAACCTGTTTGCACATTCCTCTCTGTACAGTCATGCTTATCTTAATATTTAATTCTACAGCATACTGTCATGCACATTCTTTTATATTTTATATTTTATTCTTTATATCTTGTTTTTTACTCATTTTATTTTATGTATACTTCCCTTGTGTTGTATTTTTCAATATTTGCACTGTCCATGGAGCGGACCCGACTCTCATTTCACTGCTGGTTATACAATCTCTGTATAGTCGTGTATGTGACAAATAAAACTTGAAACTTGAAACTTGAATAGGGTCTAACATACATGTTGTTGGTTTAGATGATTTAACAAGTTTATACAATTCTTCCTCTCCTATAGTAGAGAATGAGTGGAATTGTTCCTCAGGGGATCTATAGTACACTATTTGATGTGATAATATAGCTGACGGCTGCATGGTTACAATTTGATCTCTAATAGTATCAATTTTGGAAGTAAAATAGTTCATAAAGTCATTACTGCTGTGCTGTTGGGAAATGTCAACACCTGTTGATGCTTTATTTTTTGTTAATTTTGCCACTGTATTGAATAAATACCTGGGGTTATGTTTGTTTTGTTCTAAAAGAGACGAAAAGTAATCAGATCTAGCAGTTTTTAAAGCTTTTCTGTAGGATAGGGTACTTTCCCGCCAAGCTAAACGAAATACCTCTAGTTTTGTTTTCCTCCAGCTGCGCTCCATTTTCCGGGCTGCTCTCTTTAGAGTGCGAGTGTGCTCATTATACCACGGTGTTGGACTCTTTCCCTTAATCTTCCTTAAGCGTAAAGGAGCAATTGTATCTAAAGTGCTAGAAAAGAGAGAGTTCATAGTTTCTGTTACATCATCAAGTTGTTCTGTGCTGTTGGATATGCTAAGGAATTGAGATAAATCAGGAAGATTACTTACAAAGCAGTCTTTTGTGGTAGAAGTGATGGTTCTACCATATTTATAAGAAGGAGTTGAATTTACAGCTTTAACTATATGGAGTTTACACAAGACTAGATAATGATCTGATATATCATCGCTTTGCTGCAGAATTTCAACACCATTAACATCAATTCCATGTGACAGTATTAAATCTAGAGTATGATTTCGACTATGAGTAGGTCCTGAAACGTGTTGTCTAACCCCAATAGAGTTCAGAATGTCTATGAATGCTGATCCTAATGCATCTTTTTCATTATCAACATGGATATTAAAATCACCCACAATTAGGACTCTATCTGCAGCCAGCACTAACTCTGATAGAAAATCAGCAAATTCTTTAATAAAGTCTGTATGGTGCCCTGGTGGCCTGTATACAGTAGCCAGTACAAACGTCACGGGGGATTTATCATTAATACTTTTTTCTCTAGATAATTTTATATGAAGCACCATTACTTCAAAGGAGTTATACTTAAAGCCTGTCTTCTGAGAAATACTGAGAATATTGTTATTAAATGTAGCAACACCTCCCCCTTTGCCTTTTGGACGCGGCTCATTTTTGTAACAGTAATCTTGGTTTCGTTTAAAACTCGTTTAAACTCTAAGACTCGTTTAAAATAATGTATTCATCTGGTTTTAGCCATGTTTCTGTCAAACAGAGCAAATCTAGGTTATGATCATTAATCAAATCATTTACAAAAAGTGCTTTTGTAGAAAGGGAGCTGATATTCAGTAAACCAAGTTTTATCAATTGTTTCTGTGTATTGTAAACATTTTTTATTTGTTGAACATCAATTAAATGGTTACTCATAAATAGTTTTTGACGTTTTCTGTATTTTCTAGTTCGGGGAACAGACACAGTCTCTATAGTGTGATATCTAGGTGAAGGAGTCTCTATGTGCTGAGAATTAACTGACTTCTGTGACGTGAGGTGGCTAGCAGACGGTCGGTTTAGCCAGTCTGTCTGCTTCCTGACCTGGGCTCCAGTTAGTCAAGTATGAACTCTAAGACTAATGTGCCAAATTTCTAGAGAGAATAGCGGCACCACCCCAGGAGGGATGAACACCATCTCTTTTCAACAGGTCAGGTCTGCCCCAAAAACTCGTCCAATTGTCTATAAAACCTATGTTGTTTTGTGGGCACCACTTAGACATCCAGCCATTTAATGATGACAGTCTGCTATGAATCTCATCACCCCGGTAAGCAGGGAGGGGGCCAGAGCATATTACAGTGTCTGACATCGTACTTGCAAGTTCACACACCTCTTTAACATTATTTTTAGTGATCTCCGACTGGCGAAGTCGAACATCATTAGCGCCAGCATGGATAACAATCTTACTGAATTTACGTTTAGCATTAGCCAGCACTTTTAAATTTGCCAAGATGTCAGGCGCTCTGGCTCCCGGTAAACAATGGACTATGGTGGCTGGTGTCTCTATTTTCACGTTCTGTACAATAGAATCGCCAATAACTAGAGCACTTTCACCAGGTTTCTCAGTGGGTGCGTCACTGAGTGGGGAGAACCTGTTTGATGTTCTGATCGGAACGGAAGAGCGGTGTTTTGACCCGCGACTATGCTGCCTCACAGTCACCCAGTTGCCCTGCTGCACAGGCGCTAATGCCGGAACCGAACAATGTACAGGAGTCCCTGAGCTAGTCACATCCAAAGCAGTATCTACAGCCCTCACATTCTTACTGTCCTCAACTAAAGTTTGGATGCGTGTCTCTAGTTCTAAAACCTTCTCTGTCAGCCTAACTATTTCCCTGCATTTATCACATGTGAATCCCTCATCGCCGACAGAGATAGATAAACTGTACATGTGGCAGACTGTGCAAATAACAATAGCAGGAGAAGAAGCCATTACTCACCGTGATTGATGAATGATACCAACTTAACTTACCACTTACCACTCCACTTACCACTTACCACTGTTGTTTGATGAACTCGTGAAAAACGGAGCGAGAGAGAAATGAAAACGGAGCGAGAAAAAAGAAAACAATAATAGGCGCGAATAGCAACGCGAATGGAACCGCGAGTGACAAGCTAACGCACTACACTCGCGGTTTTTGAAGCGAGCGATCAAATTAGTTTGATAGATAATACCAGAAATATGGTGGGAATTAAGTTATATATTATCACTTTAAACAACAGAGTGAAAGTAAGGTAAAGATTCAATAAAAAAGCAGAGCTACAATCACAAACCGCACAGCAGCACAACAGACAGAAACAGACTGAAGCAATCGAACTGTGACTCAGACTCCCTCACCATCTCTCTCTCTCTCGCTCTCTCTCTGTTTATGAATTGTTTCTCCAAATGCAGATATACCCAAATGGAAGGTTTTGTCAGATTTGACCTGAACTCTCACAGAAACCTGTGAAAAAAACACAAAAAAAAAACACACTAGCTTTAAATAGAAACATGATTTGGCCAATTTATAAGCCTTTATAACTAATGAGGTTCAGCTCACTAGTCTGTGTTCAACAGGTTTCATTAGGGAATACATTAGGGCATCACACTCGATTTTTGCTCCAGACATAGTTTAATTTGTGAAAAAATGTAAATGATTAAATTTAAACATGGTGCCTTTTAGTGTCATCATGCAATTTAAGGAGATGCAGGGTGGTTAGTGATAGTAGAATCCTATTGTGTCAGATGCTGTCAAGGCTTAGAACATTTTAATAAACAGATGGAGGCAACTGGATAAGAGTAAGTTGATTAACATGTAGATGAGTGACTCACTACTGAGTGAATGTTTTTTTTTTTTTTTTTTTAATTGTCAAACGTTTTAGAGATTAAATATTCCTAATTTGAACTCTTGATTTTTATTGTTCAGTGATTTACACTGTGGGCTAGAATAGCAAATGATCAGTACTATTTAGCCTATAGGCTATGTATTAGCATATTGATCACAATTTCTTTAGATAGTACACAAACAAACAAACATGATTAGTAACGACAGAGAGGGAGAGAGAGAGAGAGAGAGCATGTCGTTTTTCTCTTCAGACGTTTCTCAGATTCCCCTTCTGAAAATACCGGTCTAATAAACGCCATCGAGAGGGAGAGAGATTAAAGTGCGATTATTTGATGCAGAACACACCAACTTTCCGATCCGTTCCGGTGTTTATCCACTCCTTATTAATATGACACTCTAATTGCGCCACTTTAATCCTGTGGTGAAAATTCAGAGCAGAGAATGCACAGGTCCGGCGGAGAAATTGGTATTATTTTTTGAGGTTCTGGATGGTGATCCGGATCGCTTGATGCGCACAGCGGGCGCGCAGCTTCAAATGAGCCGCATTAGAGAGCATGACCGCCGGCATCAGCACACGCTCACAGCCGCGACTCCCAGCGCGCTTTAAATGTCCCTTAGATTGAGATTAAGACCTGCTTCTCTTAAATGCATATTAATCTTTTTACTTGAATAAAAGTGGTGTGGTTTGCGGCGTTGCGGCACAGTGGGGAGACGGTACGACCGACAGAGTTCATTTTATTCCCAGTGGGCAATTATACTTTCAGATAATATCCTTCAATTTAATCATGTTTACAGTTAATTAATTTAAACACTACCTTTAAAGTAGTTCTTCATCCACTTATCATTTTAAAAGAGATAATTTTCGTTCTATTATTAGTGATAAGAGGGATTTGGGCTCTCCAGTTATGGATGAAAGTGAATAGTCGTCATGTCCTCATAGAAATTGTCATTGTGTAAATGTAAACCAAATACAAGCTGTTTGCTGTTTGTATATAATTGATTAAATAATTTCTATACTCATAAATTATGTCATAACTACATTAGTTGTAAAAAACAAATAACAACCTTTCACAAGAATATGAAAGAATGTAACGGCAAGCCTTTATACATTATTCCTCCTGAAGGGCAATATATTCAAAATCACTCCATCAAGTTTGGCCTAAAATAAATTGATACTGATTTTCTAATAAGGGGGTGTGAGGAGAAAATTGTATCTTAGCGTTTATTAGATTGAGTTATACATACAGTATTTGCCTGTGCATAGATGGATGTGAGAATTCTATACACATACACAAGCGTATCTCTCTCCACAGATATTGTGTTAATTAATGATATACACACCCCGTTGTTTCACATTGGCATAATAAATGTGTATTACTTCACTGTCACACACTACATTTTGACAAATAGGTAGGAAAATGGTTAAAAAAACCCGCATACACACATGAAGCAGCTGAGAGCTCAGAGTCCGATTTAATTTAGGGAAATAAATTCAGAAGTAATAGGCACAACAGCACACTGTGGCCTGATTTGATGGCCAGGATTGATGGCTAATGCTCCTTGTAGCTTTACGACAAATAATGCCCCCTTCTCTCAACACACACACACACACACACACACACACAAATAATTCATCAGCACCACCCCTGCCCCCACCACACCGCACATCACTGCATATTGTGCTTTTTCAGACCTTGCCATTTTAGATAATACATGATCTGTAATTAAAACCCACTTTGTTTTCCCAGCTTAACACTAGAGGATAATATTATTACTGTACATCTATGTGTGTGTGTGTGTGTGTGTGTGTGTACATACACACAAACAATACATACATAATACAAAAGAAATTATGTAGAAAGTATGGCTATGTGCATGTGTGTGTCCTATCATGCACTCTGCTCCTCTCCCGTAGCGGTGTGTATGACAGCACTGGAACCAAAAGCTCACTTTCTGTCTGACAGTGTGTGTGTGTGTGTGTGTGTGTGTGTATAAAAACGGTGGGCAGGGCAGCCTGAAGTCTGTCTGACATTTCCAGAGGCAGGAGCCACACGCACACACCTTACAAACATGCACACCTGCTCTTACACACACACAGAAATATGCCTCACGCATACACACACACAGGAGGCTGTGCAGGTGATATCACATCCTCACATACACTACCCACTCAACACACACACACACACTTTTTTTTACATATTTTTTTAACATTTATTTTCTGTGTCACAAGACATACTGCTAATATTCTCTGTCTCTGAAAAGTGATTTTATTCATGTTAATGACAGTCAGGTGAGTCCCTCTTATCACTTATCTTCTTTTATGTTCCACAGAAGACAGAAAGTCATTCCCGGTTTGGAAGGACATGAAGGTGAGTAAATGAACAAATTTTAACTTTTGGGTGAACTATCCATTCATTCACTTCCCAAACCTCTTGTCCTATAAAGGCATGTGGAGAGGCTAGAACCTATCACATCATCTGTACGGTTGGCCAGTCCATCACAAGAGAGCTATCCCTATAAAGTTGGCATGAAGTGTAACTTTTCTTGCCTATTGTGGATGTATCTGAGTGAAACATCTTCCTAAATATGAAAAAAAAAAAAAATGTGGGGCAGGACTTGATTTAGTCCATCAGGAATTGATTTGATCATATCATCATTCATCTCATGTGAGTGACAGGTTGTACCACCCTCATGCTAGTGAACACATCATCTGAGAAGTGATGTCAAGGGCCAAGAAGAAGTTATTTTGATTATATTTTGCAAAAATTTCTATTTAAATTAGTAAATAAATTAAATTAGTAAGAATTAAAAAAGTGGTTGTGAAGTCATTTAAGAGCTATTATGGCATCTCCGGTGCCTAAAAAACTTTGAAAATAACATTAAGCATCCCAGGACTGTGAACAGACATTTCAAGAGAAAGTTGCTCACACTGAGAAAGACGGCACCATGCATTCATACTAAATGCACAATCATACTGTTGAATTGAAATTGGTAGTCATTTATGTAATCAAATAGGATGCTCAAGCTATACACTGTAAATATACTCAATAAAATTGAGGTAACAATTTGCACTCAATTTGTGTGAGTAGACTCTATCCTATATATTTGGGTAAAGAATACTTAAATTTAACAGCTATGACAGAAGAAAAAAAAATAGGGAAGTATACCTAATATTTTTCAATACACTACACAACTAATTACAACTTCATACACTCATTTACATAAAACCTCTTAAATGCTTCCCATTAAAAAATAAACAAATGTGTATATATATATATATATATATATATATATATACATACATACATACATACATACATACATACTGTATCCTTGCTGTGTCAGAGTCACCTGGTGACAAATGGCAGAGAGCACCGACTGCCCTCATGTTTTCATTTAGAGACATTCTGAAATCTCCTGAACTGCGGCTGTTAAGTGCGATTGATTTATTGGCCCTTTGAGTCGGACACTATTATTCCCCTCCTCATGGGAGCAGCAAACTCAGACACCGGGGCAGCATCCTGCCACACCGCCATGACAACTAAAGTGTCTTACTCATGGGGGGCATCCCCTCTTCTCAAGAGAGGGAGAGAGACATAGTAATTGCACCCAGAGGAACTTGTATCCCATATTGTTAGCTTATTTCTGTTGTCTAACTCTGCTCACAGTGCTGTGAGAACAACTGAATCGAGACTAACAAAGGTATATTAAACTAAAGGAGGGAGATGAGTAGTGCGGATTACATAAGTGTTTATATGGATCAGTGAGAAATCCTTCTTTAATTATATGCTCTGGAGTGTCGAACAGGTATAGCTTGTCCTTAGAGAGATTCATATTTTTCATATCTTTAATTTGTGTGCTGTAAGGGAGATATTAGATACCTGTGGAACTTAATATCTCTTGTGAGAATACATCTCTGTGTTCTGTACTATAGTCAGGAATCAGATTCGAGAGAATTTAGAAATATTTAGCTTCCTTCTCCCCTCTTAACTAATTATGAACTTAAACATGCATTTTAATTGTAGGTATGCTCTCAATATCATACTTCTCTGGATCTACAATAGCCTAAACCCATATATTCCAGAATTAGTTTATTTGTTAGCGGTATTGAAGAACTCAGGTGTCAGAAGGGATCCTGAGGAAATATTTGACTCTACTGTTTTTCTTTTTTGAGTAAATAAAACAATAAGACAGACATGAATCCCTGATCAGAAGGCTATGAGTAAACATATTTGTCTATGTGGTTGTCTTGTTGACCCGTGAAGGTGCGTGACTGAATAGCTGATGGGAAAATGGCTGTTGCAAAAGGAAATGAGACACTGTATCTGAATCTGTAGTTTTCCACTCGAATGAGACATGTTAAATCTTACACACAACTCATCTAAACAGTTATCAGCATTTTGTGTGATACACAAAATAATCACAATTTTAATTTTGTATGTGGAAATCGTCCATTTGTCCAACCCTCTTGGTCTTCTTTAGGTGTAAACACGTCCGGTGATATATATGATAACCAGGGCCTCTGTTCATTTCAGACATTAAGAACCAAATTTTGTCTACCAGCATCCGCATATTTTGTCTTTCTTCAATTACGTTCTGCTCTCAAAGCGTATGGCGTTCCGTGGGCATCTTCTATTTCCTCTCATCCTATGCGGGACTGGATTGCACCATCTGCTTGTCGGCCATCTGTTTCCTTAATATATAATAAAATTATTGATTGCATTACAAAACCTCTTTCTATTAAAACTATTTGGAATAGGGAATTATCTGACCTTCATGTATCTGTCGACTGGGAGAGAGTATGGTCTAATCTCAGCTTAACATCTAAAAATCTGGCTCATCGTCTTATTCACTTCAAAGTCATTCATAGAGCATACATAACTCCTTACAAAAGATTTAAAATGAAACTACAGTCAAATTTGAACTGCCATATATGTAATACTACATCATCTGGCACTTTTCTGCATTTGTTTTGGGAATGTCCTGTCGTCATCAGTCTATGGACACATGTAAACCTGGTTTTGTCATCATTACTGTGAATTGATTGATCTGTTAACCCAAGCTTGTGTCTTCTTAATGATGATTCTGGTCTCTGTATTAGTTCGATGCAAAAGAGAATGTTGTTTGCTGGTTTTACAGCTGCGAAGAAGACAATAATACAGAACTGGTTTACACCACACATGTGTGGAAAAACATATTGGATCCGTAGCCTCCTGCAAATAGTGACGTGTGAATGTGCAACGGCGCGAGTCGGTGGGGCCAGGCCTTCGACCGTTGATGCTTGGCAGTGTTTTTTGTTGGATATACGTGATTGTATAAAGGAGTGACTTTTGTGTTCTTGTTGTCCCTCCCTCTCTCCCTCCCTTTTGATTGGACCTTGAGATGTTGAGTATATGTCTGTTGTTTTGTATTGTTGTATTTTGGCAGTGGCGCGTGAAGATAAGAGGACAGTCACGGACTTAAAGGATCAGCTCGAGCGACTCACCGAGAAGATGACAGATATGGAGGACAGGTACTGCTTTGGATGTGACTAGCTCAGGGACTCCTGTACATTGTTCGGTTCCGGCATTAGCGCCTGTGCAGCAGGGCAACTGGGTGACTGTGAGGCAGCATAGTCGCGGGTCAAAACACCGCTCTTCCGTTCCGATCAGAACATCAAACAGGTTCTCCCCACTCAGTGACGCACCCACTGAGAAACCTGGTGAAAGTGCTCTAGTTATTGGCGATTCTATTGTACGGAACGTGAAAATAGAGACACCAGCCACCATAGTCCATTTTTTACCGGGAGCCAGGGAGCCAGAGCACATGACATCTTGGCAAATTTATAAGTGCTGGCTAATGCTAAACGTAAATTCAGTAAGATTTTTATCCACGCCGGCGCTAATGATGTTCGACTTCGCCAGTCGGAGATCACTAAAAATAATGTTATAGATGTTATAAATTTGTCGGCAGCCATATCACCCTGCAGCCCAAGACTGGTTGCCCACTGAAGCTAAGCAGGGCTGAGCCTGGTCAGTACCTGGATGGGAGACCTCCTGGGAAAACTAGGTTGCTGCTGGAAGAGGTGTTAGTGAGGCCAGCAGGGGGTGCTCACCCTGTGGTCTGTGTGGGTCCTAATGCCCCAGTGTAGTGACGGGGACACTATACTGTCAAAAAGCACCGTCCTTCGGATGAGACGTTAAACCGAGGTCCTGACTCTCTGTGGTCATTAAAAAAATCCCAGGATGTCTTTCGAAAAGAGTAGAGGTGTGACCTCTGCATCCTGGCCAAATTTGCCCATTGGCCTCTGACCATCATGGCCTCCTAATCATCCCCATACACTGATTGGCTTCATCACTCTGTCTTCTCTCCACCAGTAAGCTGGTGTGTGGTGAGCGGTCTGGCGCACTATGGCTGCCGTCGCATCATCCAGGTGGATGCTGCACACTGGTGGTGGACGAGGAGACACCCCCCTCACAATGTAGAGCGCTTTGAGTGCTTAGAAAAGCAGAAAAGCGCTATATAAATGTAATGAATTATTATTATTATTATAGAGGTGTGTGAACTTGCAAGTACGATGTCAGACACTGTAATATGCTCTGGCCCCCTCCCTGCTTACAGGGGTGATGAGATTCATAGCAGACTGTCATCATTAAATGACTGGATGTCTAAGTGGTGCCCGCAAAACAACATAGGTTTTATAGACAATTGGACGAGTTTTTGGGGCAGACCTGACCTGTTGAAAAGAGATGGTGTTCATCCCTCCTGGGGTGGTGCCGCTATTCTCTCTAGAAATTTGGCACATAGTCTTAGAGTTCATACTTGACTAACTGGAGCCCAGGTCAGGAAGCAGACAGACTGGCTAAACCGACCGTCTGCTAGCCGCCTCACGTCACAGAAGTCAGTTAATTCTCAGCACATAGAGACTCCTTCACCTAGATATCACACTATAGAGACTGTGTCTGTTCCCCGAACTAGAAAATACAGAAAACGTCAAAAACTATTTATGAGTAACCATTTAATTGATGTTCAACAAATAAAAAATGTTTACAATACACAGAAACAATTGATAAAACTTGGTTTACTGAATATCAGGTCCCTTTCTACAAAAGCACTTTTTGTAAATGATTTGATTAATGATCATAACCTAGATTTGCTCTGTTTGACAGAAACATGGCTAAAACCAGATGAATACATTATTTTAAACGAGTCTTAGAGTTTAAACGAGTTTTAAACGAAACCAAGATTACTGTTACAAAAATGAGCCGCGTCCAAAAGGCAAAGGGGGAGGTGTTGCTACAATTTATAACAATATTCTCAGTATTTCTCAGAAGACAGGCTTTAAGTATAACTCCTTTGAAGTAATGGTGCTTCATATAAAATTATCTAGAGAAAAAAAGTATTAATGATAAATACCCCGTGACGTTTGTACTGGCTACTGTATACAGGCCACCAGGGCACCATACAGACTTTATTAAAGAATTTGCTGATTTTCTATCAGAGTTAGTGCTGGCTGCAGATAGAGTCCTAATTGTGGGTGATTTTAATATCCATGTTGATAATGAAAAAGATGCATTAGGATCAGCATTCATAGACATTCTGAACTCTATTGGGGTTAGACAACACGTTTCAGGACCTACTCATAGTCGAAATCATACTCTAGATTTAATACTGTCACATGGAATTGATGTTAATGGTGTTGAAATTCTGCAGCAAAGCGATGATATATCAGATCATTATCTAGTCTTGTGTAAACTCCATATAGTTAAAGCTGTAAATTCAACTCCTTCTTATAAATATGGTAGAACCATCACTTCTACCACAAAAGACTGCTTTGTAAGTAATCTTCCTGATTTATCTCAATTCCTTAGCATATCCAACAGCTCAGAACAACTTGATGATGTAACAGAAACTATGAACTCTCTCTTTTCTAGCACTTTAGATACAATTGCTCCTTTACGCTTAAGGAAGATTAAGGAAAAGAGTCCAACACCGTGGTATAATGAGCACACTCGCACTCTAAAGAGAGCAGCCCGGAAAATGGAGCGCAGCTGGAGGAAAACAAAACTAGAGGTATTTCGTTTAGCTTGGCGGGAAAGTACCCTATCCTACAGAAAAGCTTTAAAAACTGCTAGATCTGATTACTTTTCGTCTCTTTTAGAACAAAACAAACATAACCCCAGGTATTTATTCAATACAGTGGCAAAATTAACAAAAAATAAAGCATCAACAGGTGTTGACATTTCCCAACAGCACAGCAGTAATGACTTTATGAACTATTTTACTTCCAAAATTGATACTATTAGAGATCAAATTGTAACCATGCAGCCGTCAGCTATATTATCACATCAAATAGTGTACTATAGATCCCCTGAGGAACAATTCCACTCATTCTCTACTATAGGAGAGGAAGAATTGTATAAACTTGTTAAATCATCTAAACCAACAACATGTATGTTAGACCCTATTCCATCTAAACTACTAAAAGAGGTGCTTCCAGAAGTCATAGATCCTCTTTTGGCTATTATTAATTCGTCATTGTCATTAGGATATGTCCCCAAAAACTTTAAATTGGCTGTTATTAAGCCTCTCATTAAAAAACCACAACTTGACCCCAAAGATCTAGTTAATTACAGACCGATCTCGAATCTCCCTTTTCTGTCAAAGATATTAGAAAAGGTTGTATCCTCACAATTATATTCCTTCTTAGAGAAAAATTATATCTGTGAGGATTTCCAGTCAGGATTTAGACCGTATCATAGTACTGAGACTGCTCTCATTAGAGTTACAAATGACCTGCTCTTATCATCTGATCGTGGTTGTATCTCTCTATTAGTTCTACTGGATCTTAGCGCTGCGTTCGACACTATCGATCACAACATTCTTTTTAATAGACTAGAAAACTTTGTTGGCATTAGTGGAAGTGCATTAGCATGGTTCAAATCGTACTTATCTGACCGCCATCAATTCGTAGCAGTGAATGAAGAGGTATCATATCAATCACAAGTGCAGTATGGAGTACCTCAAGGCTCAGTACTAGGGCCGTTACTTCTCACGCTTTATATGTTACTCTTGGGAAATATCATTAGGAAACACGGGGTTAGCTTTCACTGTTATGCTGATGATACTCAGCTCTATATTTCTTCACGGCCTGGTGAAACACACCAAATTGAGAAACTTATGGAATGCATAGTCAATATGAAAAACTGGATGACGAGTAATTTCTTACTGCTAAATTCTGAAAAAAACAGAGGTGTTAATTATCGGACCTAAAACCCCCACAAGTAATAACCTAGAACACTGTCTAACACTTGATGGCTGCTCTGTAAATTCTTCGTCATCAGTCAGGAACCTAGGTGTGCTATTTAATAGTAATCTCTCCTTTGACAGCCACGTTTCTAGCATTTGTAAAACTGCATTTTTTCATCTTAAAAATATATCTAAACTGAGACCTATGCTCTCAATGTCAAATGCAGAAATATTAATTCATGCGTTTATGACCTCAAGGTTAGATTATTGTAATGCTTTATTGGGTGGTTGTTCTGCACGCTTAATAAACAAATTACAGATGGTTCAAAATGCAGCAGCTAGAGTTCTTACTAGAACCAGGAAGTATGAGCACATTAGCCCGGTTCTGTCAACACTGCACTGGCTCCCTACTAAACATCGTATAGATTTTAAAATCTTGTTAATTACTTATAAAGCCCTGAATGGTTTAGCTCCTCAGTACTTGAGCGAGCTCTTATCGCATTATAGTCCTTCACGTCCGCTGCGTTCTCAAAACTCTGGCCATTTGATAATACCTAGAATATCAAAATCAACTGCGGGCTGCAGATCTTTTTCCTATTTAGCTCCCAAACTCTGGAACAATCTACCAAACACTGTTCGGGAGGCAGACACACTCTGTCAGTTTAAATCTACAACTGTATTTCATTGCAGACAATATGAACACAAAATATTTCATGTTTTGTCTGGTCAACTTCATGTCATTTGTAAATATACATCCTTTCCCGTCATTCAGACCTGCAACACATTCCAAAAAAAGTTGGGACAGTAAAGCATTTACCACTTTGTAATGTTGCCATTCCTTTTCACAACACTTAAAAGACGTTTAGGGACTGAAGACACCAAGTGATGAAGTGTTTCAGGTGTAATTTTGTCCCATTCTTCCTGCAAACAAGTCTTAAGGTGGGCAACAGTACGGGGTCTTCGTTGTCGCATTTTGCGCTTCAAAATGCGCCACACATTCTCTATTGGAGACAGGTCGGGACTGCAGGCAGGCCAGTCAAGTACCCATACCCTCTTCCTCCGCAGCCAGGACTTTGTAATGTGTGCAGAATGTGGTTTTGCATTGTCTTGTTGAAATATGCATGGACGTCCCTGGAAAATATGTCTTCTTGAAGGCAGCATATTGTGCTCCAAAATCTCTATGTACTTTTCAGCATTAATGGTGCCATCACAGAAGTTCAAGTTACCTTTGCCAAGGGCACTGACACAACCCCATACCATGACAGACCCTGGCTTTTGGACTTGTTGCTGGTAACAGTCTGGATGATCCTTTTCTTCTTTGGTCCGGAGCACACGGCGTCCATTCCTCCCAAAAAATACCTGAAATACTGATTCATCTGACCACAGTACACGTTTCCACTGTGTGATGGTCCATCCCAGATGCCTCCGAGCCCAGAGAAGTCGACGGCGCTTCTGGACACTGTTAACATAGGGCTTCCTTTTGGCACAGTACAGTTTTAACTGGCATTTGTGGATGTAACTACATATTGTGGTACTTGACAAAGGTTTGCCAAAGTAGTCCTGAGCCCATGTGGTGATATCGCTTATAGATGAATGAGGATTCTTGATGCAGTGCCGCCTGAGGGATCGGAGATCACGGTTGTTCAGCTTAGGCTTGCGCCCTTGTCCTTTACGCACTGAAATTCCTCCAGATTCCTTGAATCTTTTAATTATGTTATGCACTGTTGAAGGAGAAATATCCAAATCTCTTCCTATCTTTCTTTGAGGAACATTGTTTTTAAACATTTCAATAATTTTCTCACGTATTTGTTGGCAAACTGGCGATCCTCGGCCCATCTTTGCTCTTAAAGGACTAGACCTTTCTTGGATGCTGCTTTTGTACCAAATCATAATTACAATCACCTGTTGACATCAACTGTTTCAAATCACATCATTATTTAACCAATTTACCTCATTACTAGCCCTAAATTGCTCCAGTCCCAACTTTTTTTGGAATGTGTTGCAGGTCTGAATGACAGGAAAGGATGTATATTTACAAATGACATGAAGTTGACCAGACAAAACATGAAATATTTTGTGTTCATATTGTCTGCAATGAAATACAAGTCAAAGTAAATTTAGAAATCACTACTTTCTTTTTTTATTTGCGTTTTCCATACTGTCCCAACTTTTTCTGATTTGGGGTTGTAGATTAAAGACCCATCTCTTTAACCTGGCGTACACATAACACACTAATACACTTCTATTATTCAAATCCGTTAAAGGATTGTTAGGCTGCATTAATTAGATCAACCGGAACCGGGAACACTTCCCATAACACATTATGTACTTGTTACATCGTAAAAAGATTGACATCTACGGTAATATTAGTCTGTTTCTTTCTTATTCCGAGGTCACTGCAGTCACCAGATCAGATGGTGGATCAGCACCTAGAGACGACCTCTACAGCCCTGAACGTCAGCGGAGACCAGGACACCTAGATGAGCCCCAGAGACAGACCCCCAGTGAGGACCCCGTCACCTAGACAGCCATCAGGAAAAGACCTCGGGAACCAGTTGAGCCCTCCAATCTGACTTTGCAGCAGTTGGAATTGAACTGCTGTGTCGTCTGGCCAGAGGAGAAATGGCCCCCCGACTGAGCCTGGTTTCTCCCAAGGTTTTTTTTCTCCATTCTGTCACCAATAGAGTTTTGGTTCCTTGCCGCTGTCGCCTCTGGCTTGCTTAGATGGGGACACTTCATTTCCAGCAATATCGTCGACTTGATTGAACAGAAACTTTTTGAACTGAACTGAGCTGGACGATGCCATCACTGAATTCAATAATGAAATGCCTTTAACTGAAAATTGAGTGTTTAATCTTGTCATTTTACATTATTGACACTATTTTCCCATTTTGATATTGTGCAGTTGCTTTGTCACAATTTGTATTGTTAAAAGCGCTATATAAATAAAGGTGACTTGACTTGACTTGACAGGTGCAGGAGGAACAACGTAAGACTGGTGGGGCTCCCAGAAGGGATGGAGGGTCCAGACGCAGCTGGTTTCCTCAGAGCTAATCTTTCCAAGTGGATTCCTTCCTTGAGGGGCCGTGACATTTAGATTGATCGGGCGCATCGTGTGTATGACGGAGGGAGCGGCTCCGATCGGCCGCGCACTCTCATCTTCCGTGTACTGAGATGGCATGACAGATCAGATATCCTGAAGTGTGCTTGGCAGGCCTATCCGGTGAAATGCTCGCAGAGCAATGTCACACTGCTATTTTTTCCCGACTTTAGTCCGGCTACAGCGATCAGGAGAAAGGCATTTGGTCCGGTTTTGAAGAAGATGACAGCGCTTGGTCTCCAGCCCTTCCTCATCTATCCGGCAGTAATTAAGCTACGGCACAAAGGGGAACAGAGAAGCTACGATTCCCCTCAGAAAGCGGAGGATTTTATCAGCTCCATGTCTCAGCAGAAGTCGTATGCCGCAGCTCTGCGGGGGGACGACGGGGGAGCAGCGGCCGCTGTTTCTCCAGCTCGACGGGAGGGGCGTGACGGCCGGCCCGGGATGGACATGGTCCTAGCTGCCCAGGAGGGGATGATGGCAGGATGAACATGGACGCTTGCTAAACCTATTTTTTGTGTTTTCTTCTCTCCTCTCTCCTACTGGGATATTGTCCTTATTTATCCGGTACAACAATCTCTTTGCTGGTAAGACTGACACTCCTTTTTTCTTTTTTGGAGGGGACTAATGGAGAGTAGGTTTAATTAATAAAAACATTTTTTTTTTTTGGCTGTGTGAGCCTTTCGGGAGACATGTCTTGCGTTGGAGTGGATCGGTCACGACCTATCACTGTTTTTTGTTGCTCAGTCAGACCTATGTTCTCGGTAATGTGCGGTCTGAGTTGTTTCTTGTTTATGGTTGTTCATATTTTTATGTAGTTTTTGTTTTTTACAGCAGACATTTATACTTTTATTTATTTTACCTTATTTCTAAAGGGATTTTTCATCTAGGAGGTTTGGTATCTAAAATGCACATCAGTGTTTACGTGTTATTTACAGAATAGAAGTGCTTCTGTTTTTTTTCATTTATTGAGTACAATCTTGGGATTATGAATATTCAATGCATACTCTAAATATTTTATCACTGAATGTGAATGGTTTAAATTCTGCTGTTAAACGAACCCATGTGTTAGAATATTTACACCGTAAATCTATTTCCTGTGCCCTAATACAAGAGACACATTTAAAACAATCTGACGTGGCACGTTTCCAGAATAAGTATTACAAATTAATAGGTTTTTCCTGCGCTCAAAATAAAACTAAGGGGGTGCTTATCCTTGTTAACCGGAAGTTAAATTTAACGATTGAACACCTTGGTAGTGATGAGAAGGGTAGATTTGTCTTTATCCGATGCAAAATATATAATAATAGGTTAGCATTGGTCTCTATTTATGGTCCGAATGAGACAGACAGTGCATTCCTTACACAGATTTCCAAAACTTTACTTGAGGAGATTGATTGCCCTCTAGTGGTGGGTGGTGATTTTAATGCTGTCATAAATCCTGCTTTAGATAAATCTCAATCTGATACAACAGCCAATCCATCCTCTAAATTATTGAATAAATTTATCACTGAGCTCAACTTAATCGATCTATGGAGAATTCAGAATACTAAAGCTAAGGACTTCACTTTTTTTTCTAATAGACACAAGACTTTCTCTAGGATAGACTACATATTTCTCAGCCCATCTTTAATTTCATCTAATTCCTCCATCTCTATATTACCAATTTTATTATCTGATCATTCTGCTGTGTTGTGCAGTGTTCCTCTTTCCGATGTTAAAGCCAAGTCCCCTAGATGGCGCTTTAACATATCATTATTAAGTAATCAGACTTTCATTACTTCTCTTAAATAATATATTAAGGAATTTCTTGGAATTAATATGCCCTCTGATTTGGATCCTCAAATACTGTGGGAAACGACTAAGTGTGCTATACGAGGTTTCTGTATATCTTTCTCTTCTACTCTTGCCAAAGCGAAAACTCACCAGTTTACACAATTAGAAAATAAAATCCAATCATTACAAAACCTACAAAAACAACATTTTACTGAGCAACAGGCTACACAGCTGTCCTCTTTAAAAGAAGAATTTGATTTACTTTCAGAAATTTATTTTACATAGGACTAGACAAAAATATTATTTTGAATCAGAGAGACCTAGTCATTTATTGGCCCTTAGGTTGAAAGAATGCGAGTCTAAGGCATATATTAGCGCAATAAAATCATCAGATGATCAGGTCACCACGAACCCTGTGGCAATTAATGACATATTTAAACGTTTTTACACAAATCTGTATAAAGCCGAAACAGATTTTGATGAACCAATTTGTAAGCAGTATTTAGATAAATTGGAACTGCCTCGGATCTCACAGATGGATAAAGAATCTTTGGAGGCCCCATTAAGTTTGGAGGAACTTCATGTCTCTCTAAAAAAGCCTTCAAAAGGGCAAATCGCTGGGTCTAGATGGTTTCCCCCCTGAATTATATTTAGAAATTTGGGATTTGGTAGGGATACTTATGCTTAACTCATTTAATTTTGCAATTGAACATGGGGTATTTCATAGAGATCAAAAAACATCACTGATTTCATTACTTCTTAAAAAAGGGAAAGATCCATTAGATTGTTCCAGCTACAGACCGATTTCGCTTATCCCATGTGATCTAAAAATCTATGCTAAAGTTTTTGCTTCTTGTATGGAGAAGGTAATTCACAGTCTGATCAAGGAGGACCAAACTGGTTTCATCAAGGGGCGCAATGCATCTGCCAATATGCGTCGACTCCTTCATATTCTTGACTTTGCGGACTCCCACCCAACCCCTTGTGCGGTCCTTTCACTTGATGCAGAAAAAGCCTTTGACAGGCTAGAGTGGAATTATATGTGGGCAGTTCTGCAATGTTTCGGCTTCGGTGAACACTTCGTTTCTATGATAAAGACATTATACCACTCACCTGCAGCATCAGTCATAACTGGTAATATTATTTCCCCCTCATTCCCTTTACAGCGGGGAACGAGGCAGGGGTGTCCACTTTCCCCCTTATTGTTTTGTCTATCTCTTGAACCCTTAGCACAAGCCATCAGGAAATCTGAAGTATCGATTAAGATTCATGACCATAATCATAGTATTTCATTATACGCTGATGATATTATTCTATATTTAGACCACTTTGATGTTTCAGTCTCTAGGATAATTAAGGAATTTGATAATTTTAGTAGCCTATCAGGATATAAAATAAATTGGAGCAAATCTGCTTTAATGCCAATTAACAATGTTAAGGTTAATTTTTCTATTCCCTCATTTATCCCTATGAAGGAATCTTTCATCTATTTGGGCATTACCATATATAAAAACATTCATAAGATTGCCAGAGACAATTTTAATAACATTTTAGTTAAGGTCAAAAATGACATTCAAAGACGGAATAATCTTAAAGTCTCTCTCCAAGGAAGCATCTCCACTGTTAAGATGAATTTGTTACCTCGATTTAATTTTTTTTTTCTCTATGCTACCACTTTCTCCCACTCCAGGTTACTTTAAGGAGATCAACTCCATAATTTCTAAGTTTATCTGGAATGATAAATGTCCCAGAATTAAACTTACCACATTACAACATCCTAATAGCGCAGTAGGACTGGCTGTACCACATTTTGAATTATATTATTGGTCGTTCCAGCTTAAGGCTCTTCATAATTGGGTTGATCCTCAATCTACAGTTTCATGGAGAGTGATTGAAGCTGACAAGGTTAAACCAAATAGACTTCAAGATATTTTATTTACTGGCACAGGAAAAAAAGGGGATAATTATAAATTTGGTCCGGTTGTGGCTAACTCTATTAAAATCTGGAAAACGGTTGAACGTCAGATAGGTGGACCCTTCAAATTCTGTAACAGTACACCTTTATGGCACAATTTTAATTTTGTATGCGGAAATCGTCCATTTGTCCAACCCTCTTGGTCTTCTTTGGGTGTAAACACGTGCGGTGATATATATGATGGCCGGGGCCTCTGTTCGTTTCAGACATTGGGAGCCAAATTTTGTCTACCAGCATTTGCATATTTTGTTTTTCTTCAATTACGTTCTGCTCTCAAAGCGTATGGCGTTCCTTGGTCTTCTTCCATTTCCTCTCATCCTATGCGGGACTGGATTGCACCATCTGCTGGTCGGCCATCTGTTTCCTTAATATATAATAAAATTATTGATTGTATTACAAAACCTCTTTCTATTAAAACTATTTGGAATAGGGAATTATCTGACCTTAATTTATCTGTCGACTGGGAGAGAGTGTGGTCTAATCTCAGTTTAACATCTAAAAATCTGGCTCATCGTCTTATTCACTTCAAAGTCATTCATAGAGCATACATAACTCCTTACAAAAGATTTAAAATGAAACTACAGTCAAATTTGAACTGCCATATATGTAACACTACATCATCAGGCACTTTTCTGCATATGTTTTGGGAATGTTCTGTCGTCTTCAGTCTATGGACACATGTAAACCTGGTTTTGTCATCATTACTGCGAATTGATTGGTCTGTTAACCCAAGTTTGTGTCTTCTTAATGATGATTCTGGTCTCTGTATTAGTTCAATGCAAAAGAGAATGTTGTTTGCTGGTTTTACAGCTGTGAAGAAGACAATAATCCAGAACTGGTTTACACCACACATGTGTAGAAAAACATATTGGATCCATAGCCTCCTGCAAATAGTGTCATGTGAATGTACAACGGCGCGAGTTGGTGGGGCCAGGCCTTCGACCATTGATGCTTGGCAGTGTTTTTTGTTGGACATTTTGTTGATTGTATAAAGGAGTGACTTTTGTGTTCTTGTTGTCCTTTCCTCTCCCCCTCCCTTTTGATTGGACCTTGAGATGTTGAGTATGTGTCTGTTGTTTTGTTTTGTTGTATTTTGGATATTATATTGTGTTGTGTGTGAAAAATAAAAAATGAAAAAATTGTTGATAACAAAAAAAAAAAAAAGGTTTTACACAAATCATAAACATTTATGTACCATTTGTACAAACACAACAAACAAAATTCTGTCAGTTGTCCTTATATCAAATGAACATGGTGTATATTCGATTGGCCCTAAACTGATAACTCCTCGGATTTTCACCAGCTAAAACGTTTTTTTTTGCAGTTCTTGCTGCTAAAGGTGGCACAAACAGATTTTAAATTTAAAGGCGCGATTAGTTATTTCACATGGGTGATAGCAGGTGCTGGATAACAATTTTTATTTTGTTTAGATATACACAATATATATAAAACAAAACTTCCTGTTGAGGAATTGCAATAAACATGTATTTTCATTAGCATATTTTTGCATCTACATCTGAATGTGTTTTATTATTAATAGAGAACGGAGCTATAGATTTGATGTTAATATTTACTTTTAATAAATGCATTACTAGAAAAAAAAATAGCAGTGCTTCATTTTGCAGTAAAGTTGAACTGTTTGGTTAAGGTAATTTTGTGTTTGGATGGCTGTGCTAATTGTTTTGAGAACAAGTATGTTGCATTGGAGAAAAGTGTCAAATCGACTGAGAAAAAACTGTAAGTGTTGATCATTTTAGCAGAATTCAGCAGCTGTTTAGTTTTCACCGTTCAGAAAGCAAACTAAACAGCTCAAGTCTCCAGAGCTGGCTATATGAAAATCATCTTTAATATCAACAGTTTTTTTTCCCTTCCAGGTGAAAATATTCTAATCACTTGATTTGATTTATCAGTTGTGTCTGTAACACAAATACCAAAGTTAAAATTCTCCAAAATTTTTCATCAATATTTATGTGTTGTGGATATTTACACAATAAAAAAAAAAAAAAAAAAAAAAGTGGCACTGTAATCTTTCATTAAAACCCCATATGTGCCCCTCCCCTTCATGCGACATCTCTTTTCTGATGGCATGTATTCCGGTGTGAGGGCTGAGCAATAGACCTTTTTCACATTTTCGGGTTTCTCAGCAGCGGAAGTCGTCATAGCTGGGTAAACTTCTATAGCGGTGAATAGGAGACTACCACAAATACAGTATGTTTTTTGCATTCCTATTTGCTCAAATAGAAAAAGAAAAACTCCATGATAATATTTTCATGACTTTCAAAAAAAGGAAAAAGAAAAAAAAAATAGAGAGAGACAAATAATGGCAGTCAGAAGAGAGAACAATATAACAATTACCATCACACCCATATGCTGTATTAGAAACACCCTCGCTAATTTATTTATTTATTTTTATTATTATTATTATTATTTTTGGTACAAAAGTAATATCATACAAAATATAGTGTTATAAATGTACATAGATTGTTAATGGTCAGCTGAGTTTCAGTCCCTTCCCTCCAGCAAACTTTCACTCACATGAGATCAATTAACAGAGAGCAATTAACAAACAACAAATTAAATGATCGATTCAAGGGGTTTGGGGGTTTGTAGAAATTTCAGTTTGAGCAACAGTAATTGTCATGCTTTAAACCTAGCACACATCACTAATAACATTGTACCTCTGTAACATAGAGGAAATTGGGCAGGACAGGGAAGAAAAATGTCCAACAGGTCTCCATGACCAATTCTACAGGATAACTTACACAGCCTGCAGCTGCTGGTGCCAAAGTGTGTTTTTAACCTGCTTATAAGAGACATCAAAGGCCTCGTTAAAGAGAGCATTTAATCCCAGTCAGACCCACCCTTCTCTATCCTGCCTTTTCATCTGCCATCTACTTTCTTATTCTCTCTCTCTCTCTCTCTCTCTCTCTTCAATACAAACAGCATTATTTATGCTCGGTAAAACAGCCCTTAATTACAGCTGAATCTCCTCTGTGAACTGAGTTCTACCTCCCACCAATTTTCCCAGCGCTCACTCTAAAAGCTGCCCCACAGATATTAACACCCTCTCCAGCCAGCACCTCCACATGAGCGGAGGCAATAAATAAATATGTAAATATGCAGGCGTGAGATTTGCATATGCATAGGCGGGGAGACTATTTCTCCCTTTGGTCTGGTAGTGCAGGGTCTGTCTTATTAGGCCTGTTCCCAGGTCTGCTCTGAGAGCACATGAGCGGCGTGATTAATACCGGCTCTCAGAGGAAGACACCACTGCCTCTCATAATAAGACACAGGAATGGATGCATTGGAAGCAGGAATGGATGGTGCAATTAATACTAATAAAGATTTTAGGTTAAATTATATTTGAATGTGTAGAAAGTGTATACATGTCCTTTAGCTATTTCATGCAGTCTCTCAATTAGTATGAGGTCATAAAACGGCATGCATTATCACAAAAAAATGAATGAGCAAAGTGCAGTTTAAAGTAATTGTAAAATATAGAAAGGACATATCAACTTCTAATAAGAATTAATACCACATACATACATTCCTATGTATACAGTATATGAATTGATTTATTTATTTATTGCTAGAATTGTGTTTTCCAATGCAAGGTTCGGTGTGGTTGTTTGTTTTTTGTGCAGCTCTGAAAGAGTTCTGAACTGAAGCTATAATTTGATAATACATGTTCTGATTTCTTTTCTCATTATGGCTTTACTGAAGTATTAATGGAAAATGGTCCATTTGAAGAATGAAAAGTAGATTTATGTCTCTATCTGTTGGCTTGGCCGGCTATACTGGAGTGGGTTTGTTTCATGTCCAGGGATTTACCTGTTCCTGTCCTCCTCTTATCTCTGACACGGGAAATAAATGCGGTTCGAGTGGATGAGGTTTTACCGTCAAGTGAAGCTGACAGATTCTGGAACTGTCATGATAAGGGCTTAACTTCTTTGTGGCTGCCACAACATCGAGATGAAAGAACAACTGTAAGGGTGTAGGCCATTTTAACTCCTCAAGGCTTTCGGGTTGCACCGTATAAACTGGATAATACAGATAATACAGTCATGCTAATTTGTAGATAGTACTGCGAACAGCATCATGAATATATTAGTAAATAGAGAGGGACAAAGTCTTGTTTTGTTCGACTATTTGCCTCAGTCTTTGTTTGGAAAGGTGTGATGCATTATTTTTCATAATTAAGATAATTAATATGTCTTGTTTTGCTGCTCCCTTCACCTCAAACTCCAGCACAGGAAAAGCACAACATGTAATTGCATTTCAGGCACTGACTTCAGAAGTCCTGGCAAACAAATGAACAACCATGACAAAAAAAAAAAAAAAAAACATGTCACACACACACACACACACACACACATTTATAACACCAGAAATTCATTACTTTCCTTTTCTCTAGTTTTCTTGTTTATTTCACCAGATGTGCATTAGGAGACTTGCTAACACACACACACACACACACACACACACACACACACACACACACAGACACACACTAATTACATCATCATGGTAGTGTTTTTTAAAACACTGCAGCCTAACACCACTTTTGAAATATCCCCCCTTCTAATTACTGTTTTACTCTCTTTTTTTTTGGCGACACCTTCATGATAGATCATTACTTTTCCTGCAATTTGTTCACATTTATATATGATATAAGTGGATCTGATCAATTATTATGATTAATAGCTAACAGTTTTGCGGGTACAGCCATTAATACAGCAGATATCAAATGAGGGACTGAGACAAATTGAAGGTGGGACAAATTAAAGGTTCCACGTCTCAGACTTTAAGATGTTTGAGCATCTTTTTTTTTTTTATACTATTAGCAATGTACATTTTATTATATAGCAAGTTGTACTCAATTATTAAATGTTTTGCTTGTTGTATTAATAATTGTGTTCATGGTGGTTTTTGCTTTTTCAGGATGACTGCTGCCTGTATACAATGTGAATGTATTAACAAACACATATTTCAAATACAGTATTCATTACAGAGATCTTTTATTGGTATGTTTTTGATATGTTTATATGATTGAAACAAATGTTGCAGTGCCATCTAATACTGTCATGCATTAGTATGGAATATGTGTTGTAGTACTGGTGTGATCAAAGGAGTGACATTACCAAATATCCCTAATGAAGAATTAGGGTGTCACCTTGTGACCCAAATCTGTATGCTAGGTGACTGTGGTGGCCCGACATATCGAATGCTTATTTCAGATGGACTGTAGTCAATTCATCTCTCATGTGGATGCCTCATTAATGAGAGAAGAGAACTGCTATCTCTCTCTTTTGCTCTCTTCCTCTGTCTCTCTCTCTCTCTCTGTATGTGTGTGTGGCCAGCTATGGGCCGCATGCAGAATGGATTTATGGTGTCACTCAGCCCAAGAGAGCAACTAATGAGAGAGAGAGAGAGAGAGAGAGAGAGAGAGAGAGAGATGGCAGTGTCCATGTGTAATTCCACACTCCATCCAAAAAGAACAAGAGCAACAGAGAGAAATAGAGTTTGAAAGCAAGAGGGGAGGGGGTACACACCCCTCATTACATGCATGCGCGCGCATGTGTGTGTGTGTGTACATGTGTCCCTGGAGTTTTCTTTAATATTTTAATAAATAACATCAGCCCAACAAGAAATTAATGAAGAGTATCATTAATAATAGTTGTGCAGCGATGGTGCTGATATTAAGTCGGGCCGCTGCAGGGGAATCTCAGGAGACTTGGGATTTTTCCGACAGCAAACAAGGTCTCAGCAGCTGGCTGGCTTCCCTCCTGCCCCGTGCTTCCACAACAGGTTGAATGTAATAAAAGAGGATTTTGCCAGCTATAGAGTTAAGCCCGCAGAAATCTGTTCCTGTAGAGTGGAGCTAGACACTCAGCCAAATGTGATTCTTAATTAAACTTTAATCAACATAGCACTGTTTGCAGTGGAAGCAGATAAAAAGAAGGTGTCTTCAGCCGTAGTCCTGTACTGTTGTGTCTAATGGCTGGGTATTGTAACGGTCTTAACCCCCTGCTGTAGACACCATTATTTAGTCATTCTTTTAACAGAATATAGATACAGAACCAATCCGTGTGCAGAGCCTCGTCCATTTAGAACAGTTAATTTTTTAATAGGTAAGTTTGATAGTTTAGTTTAACCTGGTCAAATTCTCACTGTAGAATTTTAGAAACCATTACAAAAATGCAAATTTAGGTCTCATTTTTAAACCTTTTAAAGGGGTGGTTGATTGCGATTTCACTTTTTTAACATTAGTTAGTGTGTAATGTTGCTGTTTGAGCATAAACAATATCTGCAGAGTTGCGACGCTGAAAGTTCAATGCAAACGGAGATATCGTCTTTTAAAATTCTGGCAGTTTAATGCCTACAAAAACGACAGGTAAGGGACTACAACGAGTTACTTCCCGGGTCCGATACGTCACGGACCCAGATAAACTCTGCCCCCGGGAACATGCAGCAAAGGGGGCGAGGCGCTGCTTTAGAGAAGAGGAAGAGAAAACTAGGGATGCACGTAAAAATCTATTCATATGAATCACGATTCTGTCTTCTAACGATTCTAATGGACTCTCAAGTTTCAAAATCATTAAAGCAACGGTTCTTAATACTGTTACTCGTGTCGCCCTGCTCTGCATCTCTCTCTCTCTCTCTCTCTCTCTCTCTCATTCAGATCGTCAGATCAGCTCCAACAAACTGTTCCAATTATACACTTATTTTCACACAGCAATGAGAAGCATTATAAATGGACACGCATGCGGTTGCTGTGCTGTATTGAAGCTTTAAACAGAATAAAACGGTATATTAAAAGCTAACAGAAGCAGTAGCATTTACAAATAGCAGCGTATTTAAAAGTATGAGACAACAACAACCAAACATACCATTAAGAGCTGTGCTTGCACAGGTTCTGCACGATCCTCTTCACTAATATCCTCTGGGTCTCAATCGGGCTCAAATTGATAAGCATTATAGACAACGCCACTGTTTACAATTCAACCGGAGCACATGCCACAGGTGAGGGGCGGGACGTTCAGACGTGCAGTAGAGGCGGTTTAGCGAATCACAACACACTGAGCCAGCTAACCAATCTCAGCCCATCGCATATTTCTGAAGGAGGATTCATAAAACCAGGAAATAAATCGAGGCGTTTGTCAGAGAAGGGACAGAGAGGTGTGGAATAAAGGTAAATTATGTGAAAAATAATGCGTTTTTAAAAAAACAAGCATGAACACATGCTAGACTGCACCCCATAAACACAATCAAGCCTAGAAAAAAAAGTCAACCACCCCTTTAAGAAAGATCACTAATTCAATATATAACACAAACTGCTGAATAAATATGCTCTTAGTAATACATCAGTGACCGTTACACATTTATTACTAATACTAATTCTAATACATATACATATATTATTAAAACTGTTCATTTGTATCACACAATAAATACACAGTGACATGAATACTGCAGAGATTGACCATAAATGCATATACATATATATATATATATATATATATATATATATACACACACCACAATTTTTACTGTATATTTATGCCATGCACAGAAATGGCCCCAGAAGAATTACCACACAAACAGAGTAGTTATTTTCCTCCAGTGTAAGTGAATAAATCTTTAATAAGAGGAAAGCCCTACGTTGCAACTCACAAGAGTAATGAGTTTTATGAAGTATTACTGTGTGCACAAGGCTGTGTTACTGATAGAATTTGTATATATAATTTAGTAAGTCTAATGCAGTACCGTCATGGGGTTGTGTGTAATAGATATCACTGTTTAACCACTTAATTCTGCATTATATACCTCCCTGTGAATGCTTTACACAAATGACCCACCGAGAGCTCAGCGCCTCATCTCAAAGGTAAAATACATTAATATAAACCAAGCAGATTTGGGTCAGGAGCATTTGCATAACATTGCACATAATAAAAACACATAAATGAAAAAAAGAAGAAAAAAAAAGTCACAGCATCAAACTGCATATGCTTCATCGTATGCATAATTCCTATAAAGGTCCTTTGGTTGTAATGTGACTGCATTTGTCTTCATAGACTGTTGTGTAAATCATTACATTAAAGTGCTTATGAGAGTGATGGCTTACTAAAGAGACATAAAATAAACCAATTAGAAAACACACCAGGACTGTCTTTTTTAATGTTTGGTCATGTATTTAATGTGAGCAATTTCACGGTAACACATATTTTTTCAGTTCTTTACTCAGTAAATCACTTATAATTATTTTTCAATGTTTGTTGTAAAATTAGGAGATCAGTATGGTGCTACACTGAGAGTATTTGCCTCCTCCCTTTATTAAAAGGTGCCCCATGCCACCTTCTCTATTACTTATCCTCAGCAGCCGTCTGTATCTGAAATGGCACAATTTTCTTCATAATAAAAAGTGGATTACAACGAATCAGAAGAAAGCATCCCCAGCTGTCGCCAAGAAATGAGACCATCCTGTTCAAAACCTCTGATGATTAAAAACACATTTATGTATTAATCTGTAATTAGGTAAGTGCTGCTTTCACTGGTATCAGAAGCCTAGAAGTGAATAATCACCACCAGGGTTTAGCAGCTTTTAAAAGGCCTTTTATTACGATAAAAACAGCAGACTTATCAATATTTGAAAACTTTCAGAAGCTCAGTATATCTCTCACTTGTTGAGGTTCTAATGAGGAGCCAACAAATATTCAAATCAGTTCTTAAAACAAGAACTGCCCATCAAACGATGTATGATGGATTTATGTGATTGTATTTATTTATTTGTGTTAATGTAAAGAATAGAGAAATATTCTATTTGTTTATATGTATGGCAATGAGAAAGATAAAACACATATTTGTTGTTTGCCATCCAATATTTTTGTCTATTTTTTTATTATTATTATTTTTTTGTGGAATGAGAGAAAATGAAGAATTGCCTTTGCTTACATACAGTATGCAGCACATACAGTATCTGTTTTATTTTTATTTAGCTAATTTCCAACATATGACATTTTAGAGTAGGTCCTCTACAGTAAAATGCTGAATTTCTCTGAAATCGCCGCAATTTCTCCTGCTGCTTAAACCTCCAGAAACGCAGCATGACACGGGATTTTTGTCTTGAAATCATTACCGACGCATGTATGGATTTTCCTACAGACATTTCAGATTCTTAAAGAGTGTATTGATCAGGAATGTGACAGGTGTTGTACGTTTAGACACATGCGGAGATGTT
The DNA here is from genome assembly GCA_027422415.1 of Schizothorax lantsangensis. NCBI lineage: Eukaryota > Metazoa > Chordata > Actinopteri > Cypriniformes > Cyprinidae > Schizothorax > Schizothorax lantsangensis. Next base: position 14,121,550 of record CM049848.1, read on the forward strand.
TATGAGAATGTTGACTGAAGAAACACATTGATAAATCACCATATATCAATAGCACTTTGTTTTGTCACAAAATGCCTGTCAATGGTCTTGCTGTGATAGATGCTTATTTGTTTGTTTGTGTTTGTCCTTTTTCTTTCTTTTTCTTTTCAGACCTGGAGGTCTGAAGGTAAATGGCGCACAGAAAAAAAAAAAAAAAAAAATTAAATATGTTGTGTTGTGGGATGTGTAAAACTAAACAGTATTTTCTGTTCTTTAATATATATATATATATATATATATATATATATATAACACTTTATGAGCATATTCAGCATATTTTGTGTGCCCTCACTCAACACTCTACAATAAAAAAATATATATAATAACTACCTAAATGTAACTTTTCTTTATCTCAACCTAAATTTACAGTAAAAAAAAAAAAAAGAACAAGACATATTTCATTGACTGATATAATGTTAATAAGTACTAATATTTGTTTTGGAGGTGGTGATGAGAAAGTCACATGATGAATCAAAGCTCATCACAAGCAGCTTAGGAGGTAAATATTAATATAAAGAAGGTGCACGTTGTCATACACACAATTACACAACACTAAAATAAAGCAATAAACATTTATTTAACAACATTAGATGTAACAAAAAAAAAATTACATAAGAAAAAAAAAATCACATGAGAAGTGTTATACAGGAAATATTTAAAAAATAGAAATATCATATACAGTCTCTCAATTATGTTTGCAGAACTTTTGCCAGATTTCAGAACAGATTTAAAAACCCAGAAATGTATTTCCATGTGATAAATAAAGAAGTGCACATGTGCTTTGTTGTGGACTCAGAACCTTTGGAAAGAAGGTTCCTAAGCATACACCTTCCAAACCTAACCCCTTAATGTCATACAGACAAGTGTGTGTGGGGGTGTGGATGTGGGGGTGTATGTATGAATGTGTGTTAGAGTGATGCAGGCCTGCTGAACTGCTGCCCTTCGGCCAGTGCCTCTTGACACTTGACACTTTGTCTTGTCATGTGTCACTTTGAAGAAGGATCATAATCGTCGAGATGCTCTCTCCTCCTGCTTTACACTTTTAATCGGGTATTTGACAAAAAGAGCAAACGTGTGACACCATCACAACGTGTCAGATTACAGTTTCAGTAAAAACCTTGAGACAAGACAGCTGATTTATTTGTTTATTTATTTATTTACTTTTTTTTCATCTGTGTTCAAATCTGCAAAAGTTAGGGTTGCAATAGCTTGTCACTGGAGCACTGTGTTACACATTGGTTTCAATAAGGAAATTAAAGGGAAACAGATTTGGTAATTATCTCAAAAGAAATAGTGTTGTCTTGTAGGTTTTGTCAGAGGTCCACTGCCTAGAAGAAATTTGATCAGATTAACACAACTGTGATGGTTATTGTTTTTAGAGCATTTTGATGGAAAACTTCCTCATCAACACTGAAATACTCACAGTGGTCCAGAGGACCAACAGTATTTTCCAAAATATTTATGTCACAGCATTTGTGTGACAGATATAATCATAAAGCACCATTACTCAGAAAAATGAGTCATCTTATCAGAGATTAAGACTTTTTGCAGAGGGATTTTGTTTACTAGGGAAGTATCAATCAGCTATAATGAAATCCTCACTGCAGACTGACACATATACAACTGAGAGTGAGAAAGCCATTCCAAATGAGATTATAAACACATAGAGTTCATCAATCAGACCACAGACGTGATATTGCCTTTTTCCCATGACTAGACGGTGCCGTGTAAGAAAACATAAATGTGGTTTTAGAATGGAAAACCGCTTGTTACATGTGTATATGCTTCACTCCAACTTTATTATGGGTATGTTTGTCAAACAATGAATATAATTATTTAATGTACAGTTCACCCAAAAAAATATATTTCAGTTATCTCTTGATTTACCCTTAGGTCATTCAAAACCTGCATTTTTGTTTATTTTTCCTTCCATGAAACAGAAAATTAGTTGTGATGACTGTTTCCATTAAATTTATTAAATAAAAATCTTCACAGCTGTGGTCAACATTCATTCACTTTTATTTTATGCAAAATTCCATGTTTTGGTAAACTAACGAATTACTCTTTAGGAAAGCAGTAAATATGTATGCTTGAGAGTTTATTGACTTGTTCACTATGGCTGAATTACTGTTGCATTTTTATGTGTCTAATATGTGATAATGCTTTGAACATGGTGTGGATCAGCTCACAAACATCTGTAGCAAACTAGGCATTTCACATAAAGCTATACGAGGCAGCAGATGGTGTGTGTGTGTGTGTGTGTGTGTGTGTGTGTGTGTGTGTGTGTGTGAGTGTGAGTGTGAGTGTGAGTGTGCATGCATGCACGCCTAGTTTATTCAACTTGCACTAAAATGTTACTTTTCATCCTGATCTGCTTAAATCCCTGAAATACCCAATTGCCTAAATCATCTCTTTCAAAAAAAGAAATCTCTTAACATAATGATTTATATGTGTAATACAGGTTTCTCAGGTTGTGTCTCTGAATGCAGCATGTGCCCCCACACATTACACGCAAGAAAGTTGTGTGGTTTGATATATTGATCTTTTTGGGGGGCCGTTGGTGGTCTGTCGAGCTAGCACACATGCTAACAGTAACAGATCTCTCTGTTGTGGCTGACTGCCTTCACTAACTGCCCCATTTTATTGAGTAAATTTAGTCTGTCAGTTCCCATGCTGGGAGCATAACTCACACATAACACATAATCATACAGGAAAACAAGGATAAAATAATCTTGTCAGGACTATAAAAGTGATTGCTGGATGCTACATTCCCCAATCAATACACTAATTCTGCAATTTATACTGCTGGCAATAGCAGAGGAAGGCAGCTCTGATATGGTATTTCTTGGCTCACTGACCAACTTTGACCTCCGGTGTGTGCGTGAGTGTGTGTGAGTGAGCTTAACGTGTTTTCCTGCTTTAAGAAATCGCCCAGAAGCATTGAGAGAGCAGCGCCTGACATTTAAGTTCAGGCCCAAAACCCAAACTGATTAATTCCAGCGAGCACAAGCTCGCCTGCTCTTTTCCAGGGCTCTGTCTTTATGGCTGCCTAAAATCCTTTCTCTCTGCTGCCTGATGGACGGCGAGCAACATAAAGGCTATCTGGTGATTTTCTGCTTCTTATTCCTCTCGTCTGCTTTATGGGTGAACGGTGTCTCTCGTTCGCCCTGGGGCCATTGCGTATTCTCTGATGAGGTGGGCCATTTATTAACAGATTTAATAAGACATGCTAACAGGTTTCCTATCTCAGCTGATTCCCCTTAAACAGGTGTTTGATGGGATTTCAGAATGTGGAATTAAAGCAGTTATATCATCAGGAATCAAATTTTTCCTTGATCTTTAGAGATAAAAGAGTTAATTGTTGTATGAAAACATACTGTAAGTTTCAGATCTCAAGTTCCCCTTCCCCATTTAAAAAAGAGATTTATTTATTTATTTATGAAATTATTTATGTATTTATGTATTTATTTATTTATTTATTTATTTATGTGTTTGTTTGTTTGTTTGAATTATTTTTTTTTTTTTTTTATTTTTTTTTAACAAAGTCACAAAACCGTTTGTTCAGAAATCCTGCATTCGGGTATCAGAAACATTGATTGATTGATTGATTACAACTTAAGTGTACAGTATGGGAATGTCTGTCAAACCTGCAGCTCTGCAAATTCTTTGGAATAATTAGAAATTTATTTTAGAAAGATTCAATTTAGAAATTTATTTTAAAGGGGTCATGAACTGAGACACCAAAATTCCTTTGATCTTTTGACACATAAGAGGTCATTGTACTATAAAAACATCCTGTAAGTTTTAGAACTCAAAACTTTGTCGTCAGTCTAAAAACAGTTTATAATGAAGACAATCTGCTAAAATGACAGCTTGTGGTATCTTCTACTCTATGATGTAATAGTATGGATAAGCACCGCCTCCGCAGAAGAACATCAGCGATTGCTTCTACATCACTGCTTGTTTAGTCCCACCCACCGATTCTACATCACTTCCTGTTTAGCCCCGCCCACCGATTCTACATCACTGCCTCTTTAGCCCCGCCCACCGATTCACGTATGTAGTGTTTACAAGAGTGGCAAATGCACAGGTCTATGCAGAAATCAAACGATAAAGATGCTCTGAAGACAACAAGACGCTGTGCAGTGCCAAGTATTGGAAAAACGTACTCGGTTACTGTCGTAACCTCGGTTCCCTGAGATACGGAACGAGTACTGCGTCTTGATAAATACGCATATGGGAAAAAGCCTTTTTTCTCCTGAACTGAAGTCTTATTCAATCACGCAGTGAAACTGCACGACTATTGGTTCGTGCAGTGAGTAAAAAATTAACCAATGGGTCGGCAGCGGAGCTGCATGAGCCTATGGCGACGAAACCCGCCAGATCCCGCCAAAATGGGCGGGGCCATCTGGCTATATAAACGGCCGTTTCGCCATAGGATCCTCAGGTTACTTCGACTGAAGCGACGAGTGAGTCGTGCAGCTACCTGGCACTGCAAAGTACGCAGTACTCGTTCCGTATCTCAGGGAACCAAGGTTACGACAGTAAACGAGTACGTTCCCTGACGATACTCCACTCGTACTGCATCTTGATAAAGACGCATATGGGAACTCAATTCAATCACGCCGTGCTAGGGTAGATGAACGACTGTATATACCTCCATAAGCATTAATGCCCATAGGGAAGTGAGTAGTATACTCCAGGCTAAAACGAGCTAAACTCATAGAGGTCATGCTCGGCCTGGGTGATCGTTCCATATGACTCCTGTATACTCAGTTCAAACCGGAGTATGCAGGGTGCCAATCAGAGAGCCTGAGCGCATTGCGGTCAAGAAGTCTCTGACAGGATTGTTCCCACAGCGTATGCATATAAGCTCATCTAAGCAGAGAGGACCCTGGCCTGTAAGGCCGGTATGTCTATAGGTTATAAATCCTAGCAAATGTGGACGGCATGGCCCAGCCAGCCACCGCATAAATCTCTGTAATGGACACACCGCTAGACCACGCCCATGACGAGGCGATGCCTCTAGTCGAATGGGCTTGTACTCCAATGGGGCATTGTAGGCCCAAGGAAGAGTATGCCAGCATGACAGCATCCACTATCCACTTAGAGAGTCTCTGCTTCGTGACCGGATGCCCTTTGGCGCGGTTACCGAAGCTAACAAAGAGCTGTTCCGTATGCCTAAAGGGGGCGGAACGCTCAAAGTAGATCCTCAGAGCTCTGACAGGGCATAACAAGGATAACTCCCGGTCCTCCTCAGACGGAGGAAGCGTGGAGAGTGTGATGACCTGAGCTCTGAACGGGGTTGAAAGTACCTTAGGTACGTAACCATGCCTTGGTTTCAGGACGACCTTGGAGTCGTTGGGCCCGAATTCCAGGCAGGCAGGGCTAATAGAGAGCGCCTGCAGGTCTCCAACTCGCTTAACCGACGCTAGTGCTAGTAGCAGAGCAGTTTTCAGCGAAAGTGACCAGAGGTTCGTAGACTGTAGCGGCTCAAAGGGAGGGCCTTTCAAGGCCCTCAGTACAGTGGGCAGGTCCCATGTAGGGACAGTAAGGGGCCGAGGTGGATTCAGCCTCTTGGCTCCCTTCAGAAAACGGACAACTGAGTTGTTCCTGCCTACCGATTGGCCCGCTATAGGGGCATGAAAGGCCACTATAGCTGCTACGAACACCCTGAGTGTAGAGTGAGAACGTCCTTTATCTAGCAGTTCCTGCAGAAAGGACAGAACCACCGCCAGGTCAGAGGTAGAGGGGTTTTCACCACGGTTGAGGCACCAAGTGGAGAAAACAGACCACTTAAGGGCGTAGAGGCGTCTCGTAGACGGGGCTCTAGCCTCAGAAATGGTGTTTAACACTCGCTCTGGGAGGCCGGTAGGCTCCCGTCGAGCGGCCAAAGGTGGAGAGCCCACAGCTCGGGTGCCATATTGTTCCGTTCGCCTGAGAGAGGAGATCTCGTCTCAGGGGTACGGGCCAGGGGGCTGCTGTCAGCAGCTGAGTCAGCTCTGACAACCAAGGTTGGTTCCTCCACAAGGGGGCCACCAATAGCACCTTGTGACCCTGTTCCCTGACACGCCTGACGACCTGTGGAAGCAGGGCGATCGGGGGGAATGCATAAAGGAGGAGGTTGGGCCAATCGTGGGCCAATCGTGGGCCATCGCGTCCCTGTCCTTCGAATAATAAGTTGGGCAGTGAGAGCTGTCTTTGGAGGCGAAAAGGTCTACTTCGGCCTTGCCAAAGGTCTTCCAGATCCTCTGAACCGTCTGCGGATGGAGCATCCACTCCTCCGAGGGGACATTGCTCCGAGATAACATATCCGCTCCTTGGTTCAATCTGCCCGGCAGGTGTGCTGCCCTCAGCGAGCGCAGGTTGAGCTGAGCCCATTCCAGAAGGCGCTCTGCCAGAATGAAGAGGCGCTTCGAGGAGACACCTCCCTGATGATTTATATAGGACACCACGGACATGTTGTCTGAGCGAATCAGCACATGGCGTCCTATTAGGTCTGGCAGGAAAAACTGGCAGGCTCGACAAACTGCTAGCATTTCCAAGCAGTTGATGTGGAAGCCCTTCTCCGCTTTTGACCAATGGCCGAAGGTCGGTTTGCCTTCGCACAGCGCCCCCCCTACCTGTGTTGGAGGCGTCTGTCGTGACAACTTTCCTGTTGTAGACCAATCCCATGGCCACGCCCTTCTCCATCCATCGTGGGTTCTTCCAGGGGGCCAGGGCTGTCACAAAGGCCTGGCTCACCCTGATGTGCAGGCGTCCGTGACGCCATGCGTTGTGTGGAACCCATGGTTTCAACCAGCGTTGAAGGGGTTGCATGCGGAGCAGGCCCAGCTGTAACATTGGCGATGCTGCGGCCATGAGGCCCAGCATTCTCTGAAACGCTTTGAGTGGGCGAGCGGTGCCGCTCTTGAAGGTGGCCGCGAGTTTCTGAATGGCCAGAGCACGTTCAGGCACTATCACAGCTCTCATGTGAGCTGAGTCCAGAACTGTTCCCAGGAGCGATACTCGTTGGCTGGGAGACAGTGCGCTCTTGGCGAAATTGACCCTGAGCCCCAGGCACTCTAAGTGGCTGAGGAGGAGGGTTCTGTGTGAAAGTAGCTCCACCTCTGACTGGGCCAGAATGAGCCAGTCGTCAAGGTAGTTGAGAATGCGGATTCCCATCTGTCTTAGAGGGGAAAGAGCTGCGTCCATGCACTTCGTAAAAGTACGGGGGGCCAGAGACAGTCCAAAGGGTAGGACCGTGTACTGGTAAGCCACTCCATCGAAGGCGAATCTCAAGAATCGTCTGTGATGGGGGGCTATCTGGATGTGAAAGTATGTGTCTTTCAGGTCCAGAGAACAGAACCAGTCCCCTGTGCGAATCTGCGAGAGGATCTGCCTCAGCGTGATCATCCTGAACGGCCGTCTCATGAGGGCGTGATTCAGGCGTCTGAGATCGAGGATGGGCCGGAGGCCGCCATCCTTTTTGGGGACGAGGAAGTAACGGCTGTAAAAGCCTGACTCGCTCAGAGCTGGAGGGACCATTTCTATGGCTCCTTTTTCCAGCAGCGTCATCACCTCTGAGCGCAGAACGCGAGCGTTCTCGCCCTGCACCGAGGTGGAGACCACGTCGCTGAAACGTGGGGGTCTTCGAGCGAATTGGATAACCTCGTTTTATTATCCCCATAACCCAATCTGACACTCCGGGGATGGCCTGCCAGGCCTCGGCCCGCGTGGCAAGGGGTTGGATAAACTCGAGTGGCCGGCTGCACGGAGGCAGGGCACTCGTGAGGGACGGAAGAGGAAAACTGCTCTCTTTTTGAGAATGTTTGTGTTTTATTTTTTCCACTATCACAGCGGATGGTTGCATGGGCGCTTGTACGGGCCCTGTATTTGCAACAGACACAATTCCCTCTGCACCCGGAAGAGAACGGGGTGAAAAGAGTTTTTTTAAGAGAGGCTGTTTGGTGGGCGGTCCGGCCGTGGCAGGACTCAACCCTCTCCTCTTCCTGTCCTGCAGATCAGGAGGACGCCGGAGGCGCAGGGTCCAACACTATCCTGGGTCGGGGGCACTGGCACTTCGGAAAGGGGTGGCATCTGGCTGAGCGGGAACGCCCTCGCGTCTGCTGAGTCTTGGCAGGCTGAGGGGCGGAAATGGCAGGTGCAGGCTTCGCGGGCTGCTGAGTCAGCGCAGGTTTGGGGCGACTCTGAGCAGCTGCTGAGCTGGAGCGCTTGGGCAGGAAGTGTCGCATAGCCTGTGACGCCTTCTGTGCTTCTGTGAAGCGCTCAGCGAATCCTTCCACCGCAGGTCCAAAGAGGCCACTGGGGGAAATCGGGACGTCAAGGAAGGAGACCTTGTCCGCGTCCTTAATCTCCATCAGCGTGAGCTATCGCTCTCTGAAAAGAAAGCGATCCGCGAGCGCAGAGAGGCGAGACTGATGTTCTCGCAGTGAGAACAATCAGAGCCAGCGAGCGCGGCATCTGCATGGGATTTACCCAAGCAGGAAACGCACTCGCTGTGACCGTCATCGGCGTGCATGGGGGACCTGCACGAGCCGCAGTAATGGCGCGGCATTTGCAACAACGCCGATTTGCTCTTTTAGGTGTGTGCGTGAGATTCGCCGGATGGCGGCAGCGAACAGGACCGGGACTGCTGCAATGCTGGGGCACGAAGAAAAGGCGGATCAGCCGAGCAGATCGAGGTCGCTGGGTCCAGCTGCGAGGCGTGTCAACGGCGAGTAGGCTTCTGGGTCAGTGTAGACGAAGTCGTCGTCGCTGAAGGAGTAGAAATCTGAGGATCCTATGGCGAAACGGCCGCTTATATAGCCAGATGGCCCCGCCCATTTTGGCGGGATCTGGCGGGTTTCGTCGCCATAGGCTCGTGCAGCTCCGCTGCCGACCCATTGGTTCGTTTTTTACTCACTGCACGAACCAATAGTCATGCAGTTTCACTGCGTGATTGAATAAGACTTCAGTTCAGGAGAAAAAAGGCTTTTTCCCATATGCGTCTTTATCAAGACGCAGTACGAGTGGAGTATCGACAGGGAACAGTTTTACTGCTTAATCTTTTTTGCCTTCCTTCTGATCCCAACGTTAGGAAAGCGTGGATGAACTTTATTTTTAATGAGGTTCCAGACTGCATCAGTAAGAACCAGGGACGTGCAGAAAGTTCCTCAGGGGCAGGGGCTCAAATGTAAAATAGGAGCAATATAAAAAAAAATATATATATATAGGTCAAAAGTTTAGATACATTATTGCTATTTTATATTTTTGCAAGAAGTCACTTATGGTCATCAAGCCATGCATCTATTTTCTTACATTTTTAATATACTTTAAAATACATTTTATGCAATTCTGATTTATTATCAATGTTGGAAACCTGTGATACTTTTTTCAGGATTCTTTGATTGATAAAAAGTTTTCAAAAAGCACAGCATTTATTTAAAATATAACTTTTGTAACACTATATGTTGAAAAGCTTGAGGTCAGTATTTTTTTTTAAATAAATTAGTTTTCATTCAGCAAAGATTTGATAAATTGATAGAAACAGTGATAGTAAAGATTGATATTGTTAGAAAACATCTCTGTTTTGAATGAATGCTGTTATTTTTATATTTTATTTATCAGTGAACCCCAAAAAAAGTATCAGGGGTTCCAAAAAAATTAAATAATAATAATAATAATAAAGATTAAAAAAATAATAAGCAGCACAATGGTTTCCAATATTGATAATAAATCAGCATATTAGAATGATTTCTGAAGGATCATGCACTGAAGACTGGAGTAATGATGCTGAAAATTCAGCTTTGCATCACAGAAATAAATTATATCTTTAAGTATATTAAAATAGAGAAACATTATTTTAAATTGTAATAATATTTCACAATATTACAGTTTTGTTCTGTATTTTTTATCCAATAAATGCAGGCTTGATGAGCATAAGACACTTTCGTAATGCTGCATAATCAGAGGTGGGTAGAGTACTCAACAACTGTACTCAAGTAAAAGTAAAAGTACTTCTAGAAATATATATATACACACACACACACACACACACACACACACACTGCCGTTCAAAAGAGTTTTAATTATTTTTTAATGTAATTTATTTCAGTGATGCAAATCAGAATTTTCATCAGCCTTTATGCCAGTCTTCAGTGTCACATAATCCTTCAGAAATCATTCCAATATGTTGATTTATTATCAATGCTGTTCTTTTTAGCTTTCTATTCATAAAAGAATCCTGAACAAAATATCACAGGTTCCAAAAAATATTAAGCAGCAAAACTGTTTCCAACACTGGTAATAAATCAATATATTAGAATGATTTCAGAAGGATCATATGACTCCGAAAACTGGAGTAACATCTGATGAAAATTCTGATTTGCATCACTGAATTAAATTATATTTTAAAGTAAATTAATTATGTATTATTCTATAACCTCTGACACTGAAACCTCTGAAAACTCCTCACATGACTGCTACCGACATCTGAACATAACGAAACAAATGCACATTGACGGATCTTCTGTTCTGTAAAATGTAAACAAATGTAGCCTATATTTTTGCAATCATAAATATTGTAAAATATGAATATTAATTGTCTAGAACAGGTCGCGCGCCGCTAACGCGGGTTTGGCGGGTGTTCATTTCATACTCTGTGACAGCTTATTTAATGTATAAATTAAACATTGAATTTAATGTATAAGGTACATGTACAACAAACTGGTAATGTCATAGTGGTATCGTGGCCTATACCTGTGGAACAGTAGACAGCACACGCGGTGTTCATCTAATAAAAGATCTTCATATAGCTCTAGCAAACAAGCCTTTGAAGATTTGCTTTCAATTGACGGTAGATCCAAAGCCGTACGTCTTCATCGCTCTTGATGTTATCTGAGTGAACCGCTTCAGTCAGCGCGTGCGGCAGGGAACTGAACGAATCATTCAAACTGATTCGCGAACCGATTCACTGGTTTGCCAACTGGTTTGATAAAGCCTTTAAACAGAATCGACTCAAAATAATGAATCATTCGCGAATGGGCATCGTTCATTGCCCAGAGAAAAGTAGACGGCACGTTTGGAATAAACTGAAGCATTTTTAACTTGTATTTCATTAAGATAAATTAACGAGAGGAGAGTCGCCCACAGTAACGAAGTAAAAGTACAGTTTTTTTCTCTAAAAATATACTTGAGTAAGAGTAAAAGTACCCATTTTAAAATATACTCTAAAAGTATTAGTTACCCAAAAAATGTACTCAAGTAAATGTAACGAAGTAAATGTAACTCGTTACTACCCACCTCTGTGCATAATTGGTAATATAATAAAGTCCTTTCATGTCACCATTTCGCCAGCCTACACTTCACATAATAGGCCTGTAGGTGGCACTTGGGCTTCATTAACTATGATAGTTTCATGAAAGAGTAAAGGTGCATCGTACATAAATGAAGTGAAGTGAAGTGAAGTGACATACGACCAAGTATGGTGACTCATACTCGGAATTTGTGCTCTGCATTTACCCATCTGTAGGGTAGTGACCAGTAGGGGGAGCTAGAGGAAAGGGAGAGCAAGGAATATGTGTATGGGAAGACTAAATAAAGGAAGTGTGTTCACCTAGTGTGCGTCTGCAAATGTGTATATCTGATAAGATAAACATTACATCTGGCGACGAGGATTAAAGCTCTTGGATGAAGGCACTTTAATGTGGATTGTACTTCAAACTTTGAGATTTTGAAACATACAAAAAGGAGAATATCTGCAACGATATTGCAACGATGGCGATGGCGCTGAATCTACCTCCTCTCGGCCCGTTTGATGTGCACACCGACCCCGCCGGCATTGGAGTGCGATGGGGAAAATGGGTTCAGTTTCAAACTTTATTTGATGGCCTCCGGCATTAAAGATGACGCTCAGAAACGTGCGCTGCTGCTTCACTTGGGTGGCTCGGATGTGCAAGACATATTTGCAACAATGGAAGACACCGGTGAGGATAAAGATTATGACGTAGCATTGACAAAGTTGAACGATTATTTCACGCCAAAGAAAAACGTTCCATATGAGAGGCATATTTTTCGGCAAGCAGTACAAGAGCAAGGTGAATCAGTGGACTCGTTTGTAAGCAGATTGAAGCAGTTGGCTGTGACGTGCGATTTCGGCGATCACAAAGATGATTTCATTCGTGATCAAGTCATTGACAAGTGTACCTCTACTGCTCTCAGGAGAAGACTGTTGCGTGAGAAGGATCTCACATTGTCTATTTTGCAAGATATTGCCAGAACTATGGAAGCTGCAGACCAACAAGCTGCAAAAATGGAAAAACTCACCATTAATGCTGTTGGAAAAGGCAAAATGTTGCATGTGAACACACAGTTTGCTGAGGGCAAGCCACAATCAAAATACAAATCGTCTGCATTTTCACAACAAAGCACAAAACATGCACGCCAGCTAACATGCCGTCGTTGTGGCCGTGTAGGACATTACGGGAAAATGTGTACTGTTGCAAAAGGGAAACAGTGTCGCTCCTGTGGCAAAGAGGGACACTTTGCAGCAGTTTGCCATACCAAAACAGGACTAAAAGTAAATCAAGTGACGAGTAAGACACCACACAACAAAGTGTCAGTGGACATCACAGGAAAAGATGATGATCCTGAATGGGTGTTTGTTCTGCAAGGGGACACAAATGATGCCGAAATGTCAATACTGCTGGACGGAATACCAGTGACCATGCTAATAGACTCGGGTGCAAGTTGTAACATTATCGGATCAAATGCGTTCAAAGCACTGCATAACAATGGTCATACGCAGCTAAAGAACACATCCAAGCAGCTATATGCTTATGGCTGTGGAAGGATATTTCACTGCCGACATTAGTCCTGTTGCAGGGAATAAGAGCATCAAAGCGGACATTTTGGTTGTGAATGGTGCACAGACATCTGTGTTGGGAGGCAAAACTGCAAGTGCCCTTGGAATCTTACACATTGGTGCTCTGTCAAATGTCAATGCAGTGCACCATGAGGACGCTTCTACATTTGCAACATCATTACAACAGGAATACAAGGCATGTTTTGAAGGCTTGGGGAAGCTAAAAGACTACCGTCTACAACTACATGTTGACAACAGTGTTGTTCCTGTTGCACAGCCAATACGCAGACTACCATTCAGTGTCAGGAAATTAGTTGAGGAGAAACTACAGCAGCTCGAACAATCTGATGTCATCGAGAAGGCAGAAGGACCTACTCCATGGGTATCACCTCTAGTGGTGGTGCATAAAAAAGGAGGAGATATCAGGATTTGTGTGGATATGTGTAGAGTCAATGAAGCTGTCGTGCGTGAGCGATACCCCATCTCCACCATTGATGAAATTCTGGAGGACATGACAGGTGCCGAGTGGTTCTCCAAGTTGGACTTGAAATGGGGATATCATCAAATTGAGTTGGAGCTTGAATCACGAGCATTGACTACATTTGTCACACACACTGGCCTATGGAGATATAAAAGACTCATGTTTGGCATCTCTTCCGCTCCTGAAATGTACCAACATGTAATTCGCCAAGTTTTGCAGGGCATTGATGGAGTCCACAACATCTCGGATGACATTGTGGTATTTGGAAAGACTGTGCAGGAGCATGACACACGCTTGCATCAAGTGCTGAAACGCTTGCAAGAGAAACAGCTGACACTAAACAAGGATAAATGTGTCTTCAGCATGACGGAGATGGAATTCATGGGACATGTGCTTTCAAAGAACGGAGTTGGGGCAACACAGTCTAAAGTGGAGGCAGTGCAAAACACTCGACAGCCAAACAATGCCACAGAGGTGAGGAGTTTTCTTGGCTTGGTAAATTATTGTGGTCGATTCATTCCGAACCTGGCTACTATTGCAGAACCTTTGAGGCGTCTCACTAGGTCAACGTGCACATGGTCATGGGGGAAGGAACAAGAGGCTGCATTCAAGGCATTGAAGGTGGCATTGGCAAGTTCACAAACGATGGCTTATTACAGCCAGGAGGCCGACACACAGGTGATCGTAGATGCCAGTCCAGTGGGGCTCGTAGCGATCTTGACCCAAGCACAAGCTGATGGTGCGTACAAGCCAGTCTACTATGCCAGCCGTGCTCTGACGGATGTGGAAAGGCGGTATTCTCAAACCGAAAGAGAAGCGCTGGCCATAGTGTGGGCCTGTGAGAAGTTCCATGTGTTCTTGTACGGTAGAGAATTTTCAATGATAACTTACCACAAACCGTTGGAGGTGATTTATTCACCGAAATCAAAACCGCCTGCCAGGATTGAGCGTTGGGCTTTAAGGCTGCAGCCTTACAAATTCAAAGTGATTTACAAACCTGGCCCACAGAATGCAGCCGACTCACTTTCTCGTCTCACTGTGAACCCACCACCAGTTGCAGCAAGTGATGACGAGCACATTTACTTTGTTGCAAAGCATGCTGTCCCGAAAGCTTTTACACCTCGTGAATTAGAGGAAATAGCAGCAGCGGATGAAACTCAATGCGGTTTGAGGAAGTGTATCCAGCAGAGTTGTTGGAGCGTGTGTTGTCCTGATTACACTCAAAGATGAACTGTCATGCATTGGCCACTTGATTCTGAGGGGCAGCCGCATTGTTATTCCTCAAGCAGCCAGGTACCGTACTCTGCTGTTGGCCCACGAGGGGCATCAGGGTATTGTCAAAACCAAACAGCGCCTCCGTACAAAAGTATGGTGGCCAGGAATTGATAAAGATGCAGAGCAACTTGTCAGATCCTGCGCTGCATGTCAAATAAATGGGGCATCTCCCAGACCTGTTCCAGTCACACGTACTGAACTGCCACAGAAACCATGGCAAATTGTTGCCATTGATGCATGTGGGCCGTTCCCTTCAGGCGAGCATTTGCTGGTCATAACCGACTATTACTCAAGATGGGTGGAGGTGAGTGTGCTTCACCGCATCACTGCTAGCAACATTGTCAAGTGTTTGACTCGAATATTTGCCACTCATGGATTGCCAGAGACAATTGTTTCCGACAATGCCACACAGTTTATAGGGGCTGAATTCAAAGAATTCTTGGCGCTCAATGCAATTCAGCACAGACGCATCACACCATACTGGCCTCAAGCAAATGGCGAGGTCGAGAGACAGAACAGAACACTGTGCCAAGCCATACGAGCAGCTCATTCTGAAGGTAAAGACTGGCGTAAGGAAATGTACACATTCTTACTGGCCTATCGCTCCACTCCACACTCTGTTACTGGTTGCAGCCCTGCTGAGTTATTGTTCAGTCGGCAACTCCGTACTAAGCTGCCAGAGGTGAGCAGTGTCGGTTCCTCTGCAGTAGTAGATGCAGCAGTGAGACAGAGAGATTTTGTTCAAAAGGAAAAGGGTAGACAGGTGGCTGACAAAAGACGAGCAGCAGTGGACAGCATGATCCAAGCAGGTGATTGTGTTCTGCTCAAACAACCAAAACAGAACAAGTTGACTACAGCATTCGAGCCTGAGCCGTACCATGTTGTGGAGAGGAAAGGACCATCTGTCATTCTGGAAAAAAATGGTGTGAAGTGCATGAGACATGTCTCTTCGGTCAAGAGATGGGTTTCACCACAAATTCCGAGTGCTGACATGGATGATGCCTGGATGGGACCAGACCATGTGTCTAAAGAACCGTCGGGTCATGTGTCTGATAGAGAACAATCTGTACATAGGCCTCAGAGGATCAGGAGGGAACCTCTTGCACTGAAGGATTATGTTAAATAGGCAGTTGCCATTAAAGGGCAGAATAATCCCTGGCACTGTCTGGGTGGCAGGGTAGTCTACCCCTAGCCATCAAGGGAATTGATTGTGTTTGTGTTATTGGACTGAGTTTTTGGAGAAGTTCTTTCAAGGACATTTTAAGATGGGGAAAAACAAGAGGAAAAAGAAACATAAATGGGAAAACCGAGTTTTCAATTGTTTAAAGAGTTATTAATGTTCCTAATTTCTATGTTGATTTAAGGTGTTACAAGTCTAATATCGGTTGGGCAAAGATGTTTATTAAGTGATGTTCATGCTAAGTCAATAATAATAATTGGTATGACGGTATGCTGTATTGGAAAGTATGCATACTTATATATTGTTTGGTCTTATGTTGAGAGTTTTGAGATGTGGTTAATTTTGATGAATAAGCATATATTTCTAAGAAAAGGAGGGATGTAGGGTAGTGACCAGTAGGGGGAGCTAGAGGAAAGGGAGAGCAAGGAATATGTGTATGGGAAGACTAAATAAAGGAAGTGTGTTCACCTAGTGTGCGTCTGCAAATGTGTATATCTGATAAGATAAACATTACACCATCCAAAGTGCACACACACAGCAGTGAACACACACACACACACACACACACAGCAGTGAACACACACACACCGTGAACACACACCCGGAGCAGTGGGCAGCCATTTATGCTGCGGTGCCCGGGGAGCAGTTGGGGGTTCGGTGCCTTGCTCAAGGGCACCTCAGTCGTGGTATTGAGGGTGGAGAGAGTGCTGTACATTCACTCCCCCCACCTACAATTCCTGCCGGCCCGAGACTCGAACTCGCAACCTTTCGATTACGAGTCCGACTCTCTAACCATTAGGCCACGACTGCCCTTAAATGTAAGTGAATTGAATACTGATTACCATTATTGCAACTTTTGGGGCTGCACGGTTTTGTGCAGTGCTTCTGTAGTCATTCAGCATCCATTTTCTCAGCGATGTAATTTGATTTATAAAATGAGACAAACCGCAGATCCAGATCGCTCCACAAATAAGCTGTCTGTCCCATGTAATTTTCAACTGATTTATGAACGGAAAATGACCGCTCCTCTTAACACTATTGTCCACTGAAATTTGAACTTGTGCCAGATCATAATTGTTGGTGTATTATACATGACAAACGGGCATTGATGAATTATGTAATATTCGAAAATATATAATATATGGATTTGTAATTAAATCGACACACTAGCTTTGATTATTGATGAAAAAAGTTTAAAATATCGTTTGGTTTATTTTTTTCCCTTCTGTCGACCCACTCACTGAAAGAACCATATTTGAGAGCCTATTTCTGAACAGACTGTGGAATATCAGTCAGTCGAGCAAAATGCACGCAACCCATAGCAACACCTCAGATTTGAGGCCCCAAAGCCCCCCCTTCTGCACGTGCCTGGTAAGAACTGTTTTTATTATGTGATCACTTTGTCTGTTAAACAGATCATTTGATATGTACTGAGTATTTATGCGTTTTTAACCTAACTCACAGCAGCGTTCATCTATGAAGGATGTAGACTGTCAAATATACACAAGCCAATCATAGCAGTGGGCATTAACTTCTGAGTCTACAATCCACCACGCCTATTCAGACAAAGCATTCTGATGGGGGGGGGGGTTCAAAACAGGACAGATAATAGCCTATTACTTCTAAATTATGATGTTTTTTTTTTTTTTTTTTTTAATTTTGGTAACATTATACAGGTGCATCTCAATAAATTAGAATGTCGTGGAAAAGTTCATTTATTTCAGTAATTCAACTCAAATTGTGAAACTCGTGTATTAAATAAATTCAATGCACACAGACTGAAGTAGTTTAAGTCTTTGGTTCTTTTAATTGTGATGATTTAGGCTCACATTTAACAAAAACCCACCAATTCACTATCTCAACAAATTAGAATACTTCATAAGACCAATAAAAAAAACATTTTTAGTGAATTGTTGGCCTTCTGGAAAGTATGTTAATTTACTGTATATGTACTCAATACTTGGTAGGGGCTTTAATTACTGCCTCAATTCGGCGTGGCATGGAGGTGATCAGTTTCTGGCACTGCTGAGGTGGTATGGAAGCCAGGTTTCTTTGACAGTGGCCTTCAGCTCATCTGCATTGTTGGGTCTGGTGTCTCTCATCATCCTCTTGACAATACCCCATAGATTCTCTATGGGGTTCAGGTCAGGCGAGTTTGCTGGCCAGTCAAGCACAGTAACACCATGGTCATTGAACCAGCTTTTGGTACCTTTGGCAGTGTGGACAGGTGCCAAGTCCTGCTGGAAAATGAAATCAGCATCTCCATAAAGCTTGTCAGCAGAAGGAAGCATGAAGTGCTCTAAAATTTCCTGGTAGATGGCTGCGTTGACTGTGGACTTCAGAAAACACAGTGGACCAACACCAGCAGATGACATGGCAGCCCAAATCATCACTGATTGTGGAAACTTCACACTGGACTTCAAGCAACATGGATTCTGTGCCTCTCCACTCTTCCTCCAGACTCTGGGACCTTGATTTCAAAATGAAATGCAAAATTTACTTTCATCTGAAAAGAGGACTTTGGACCACTGAACAACAGTCCAGTTCTTTTTCTCCACAGCCCAGGTAAGATGCTTCTGATGTTGTCTCTGGTTCAGAAGTGGCTTGGTAGCCCTTTTCCTGAAGACGTCTGAGCGTGGTGACTCTTGATGCACTGACTCCAGCTTCAGTCCACTCCTTGTGAAGCTCTCCCAAGTGTTTGAATCAGCTTTGCTTGACTGTATTCTCAAGCTTGCGGTCATCCCTGTTGCTTGTGCACCTTTTCCTACTCAAATCCTTCCTTCCAGTCAACTTTGCATTTAATATGCTTTGATACAGCACTCTGTAAACAGCCACACCTTTCAGTAATGACCTTCTGTGACTTACCCTCTTTGTGGAGGGCGTCAATGTTCGTCTTCTGGATCATTGCCAAATCAGCAGTCTTCTCCATTATTGTGGTTTCAAAGAACAAGAGATACCCAGAATGTATACTGTATGGATGGTCATTTATTGAAACTCAAATGTAAATATTCTAATATTTTGAGATACTGATTTTTGACTTTCATGAGCTGTAAGCTCTAATCATCAAAATTAAAACAAAAAAATATTTTGAAATGTTTTACTTTACATGTAATGAATCTAAAATATATGAAAGTTTCACTTTTTGAAATAAGTTACAAGAAAAAATTAACTTTTTCACGACATTCTAATTTATTGAGATGCACCTGTAAGTGGACCTCAGAGAATAGTACAAAATAGCAAGAATAATTATAAATAAATAAAAACAGGCAGTTCATGACCCCTCTAAAAAGATCACTGATCATTAAAAAAAAAAAAAAAAAGTAGCCTGGAAATAAAGACACCTGCTCAGTCCACTTCATGTTGCACAGTTCATAAACCATTCAGCAGCTGTTTCTTTAATATCTAAAGCTGTGGTGTCAGTTGTAGGGACCATGGACCTGCTGAAGCCAAGCAGTGCTGTTGGACTTGAACACATCTCTGGAACAGGAAAAACAACACTCATAGGGGTCACATGCACTATATTGTTGATCTCTTTCACTGTCTGTGTTTGTATGTGATGGACAGAAAAGGGATGTGTGAGAGCAAATAAACAAACAGCCAAGTTTGCCCTGCTGGATTTTTCTCTTTATCTATATTTTGTCATCTGACATGACTGGATGTGTATAACAGAACCAGGAACACAGATATTAAAGCCCAGCATGAGCAGTTTGTCCTTTGGTTGATCTTGTCATGCAGTGAGCTCTGTTCTATTATTGTCTATATTGTCCATATAAATACAGCTTTTTTCTCATCCTATCCTCCATCTTGGATAAGCTTGTTGCTATCCATTGTGGGATTGCCTTCTTCATAGTATTGATAGTATTAAATTCTATGGCAGCATATCGTTGGTGACCTTTTGGTTCACCCTTGACTTAAAGGGATAGTTCACCCAAAAATTAAAATTATGTCATTAATTACCCACCCTCATGTCATTCCAAACCCCTAAGACCTTCGTCTTCGGAACACAAATTAAGATATTTTTGATGATAATTCAACAATTCTTCTCCTCCGTGTCACCCTAGTGCCATTTTGGAGAGTATCACGACGCATGTGTGTGATTTTCTCTGAACGTAAACATGCTGTCTATGGAGAATCAGAAAGCTCTCAGATTTCATCAAAAATATCGTAATTTGTGTTCCGAAGATGAACCAAGGTCTTACATGTTTGGAACGACATGACGGTGAGTAATTAATGACAGCATTTTCATTTTTGAGTAAACCATCCCTTTAAGAAGTGCGCCTTTTAAGTTGTGATGAAACAGAAGCAACAGATCTTTTCTTTCATATATGACTATTTTGTAAATATTGGGTGGGAACTTAGTTCTATGCATTGGTTGTTGATTGGATTTGTATTAGGTTATGGGGGCATTGAACACACTAAAAGATTGGAGAAGTCCTGCATACGTCATCTGAGGGAGGAAAACTTCACAGCTTTGGTTCCCAGTCACAGAAGTTTTGAGTGAGCAGGCCCAGAAGTGGAATAACACAAGGATCAGTGGTCATGGCATTGCTCCGAGTCGATTTGCACAAGAGCACAAAAAAATGGAGGAAAGACCATCCATTCTGCTTTGTTGCTGTGCCAACGAAAAACCCTGGTGGTACCATGAATCATTTGAACTGGGAATGTGCTATTGCAGGAAAGAAGGGGACTCCGTGGGAAGGAGGTTTGTTTAAGGACCCTGTTTAAAGATGACTATCCCTCATCACCCCAAAATGTGAATTTGAGCCTTCACTGTTCCATCTGAATGTGTATCCATCAGGAATCCATCAGGGCACTGTGTTTTTCCATCCTGGAGGAGGATAAAGACTAGAGCACTGCCATTACCATTAAACAGATCCTCTTAGGGATTCAGGAGCTCCCGAATGAACTGAACATACAGGATCCCACTCAGGCAGAGCTGTACACTATATACTGTCAGAATAGAGTGGAGTACAAGAAAAGAGTTTGTGCACAGGCCAAAAAAATTTCCCTGATGTAAGCGAGGTGGAGGGATGAATGAATGGAAAGAGGGAATATGCGAATACTCATGCTATCCTCTCACTGGGGCTAAAAGGACCTGAGGGAAGCCTGTTGTCTTGACCGGAAGGTTCAGTTATAACGTTTTATGAGGACATTACAAGGTCAAAACATTTAAATAAATAAATAAATTGTTCACAATATGAGTTATAACGTATTCAGAAAACTGATATAGTGAATTTTCATTTCATGCTGACTTTGAAAAAAAAACTCCCTAGACTGGCTGCTCACTCAGTTATATATTATTATGTATCAGTTCACTGTAATTAAGCACAGCCAATACACTTCTTTACAAATACTATTATGAAGGTACACTTTTTTTCCCCTTTCATTTTCTGACCTAAATGATAGAGGTATGTAATTTACAATGTTAGTGTCTAATTGGACCAACAGGAGACGACAGTTGACAGTTATGACAGATGTCTCCACACAATCAACTTTGGTCTGAACTTTGAACCTCCAATTCAACTAATACCTTCAGCCAAACCTGTTCTCTTCATAACAACTGTGACCAATTAAGCTTGCCAATTATGAAATCATATATAAAATACCCCCCCCCTGCTGTGAGTTGTGCCTCATTGGACTCTCCTCCTGTGAAGGTGGACGGAACGATGGGTCCCCCCATGCTATGCTGGAAGAGGGGGGCGGTAATGATCACTAAACATCACTGGTCAATTACAGCAGGAGATTGGCATGCTGGAGCATGACCTTTGCTGTGGTTACCCTCTGAATGGATCCTGGTGTGGGTGTGGGTGTGTGCATGTTAAGAGAGATGATAATGTGACGAGTAGATGGGTTCAGGGCTGTTGAAATTATTCAAATTAGAATATTCACTTTCCAAAAGTAACCTGACAGAGGCTGATGTTTATGGATGTCTCCATGTTCGTTATTCATGTAAAAATAGCTAACAAGCTAAAGATAGGGTTACATCTTTACTTCCAGTAACACATTAACTGCTGTTCAATTTTGTTTGGTGTGCAAGTGAAATACATGGCTATTGTGAGTGTTTCTCAAGAATTATGTGGTGACATTATTATATTGTGGCTCCTGATTTAATAAGTAAGCCGTTATATATAGATGTGAAGTGAATAAATATAAAATAACTGCTGCAATGGAAAATAATTGACAAGCTTTAGCCTCTAAATAGTAAAACTTGTTAAAAAAAAATCAAAACTGATTGGTTTTATTCATATAATCAAATATTATTTAGCACCACCGAATCAGCTTAAACACATTACTTTATACAAGCAAAACTCAGGTAACAAGGAGCTTTTTTTTCTTGCTTTTTTTTCTAATTAGTCTTTTCTTTGTTATTGTGTATTACTTGTTTATTGGTGTAATACAGGTTTTTATTTTATTTTTATTTTTTTATCCTCATTTGGAGAGTCCATTGCTACTTCTCTTGGGAAGGACAGAGATACAGATATTTGGGATACATAATTCATTGAGAATTTGGATTATTAGAAATAACCTTTAGTGAAAGGTGTGTTCCATGCAAATATGTCACTTTAACCTGCGAAACACGTCTCCTTTTACAGGATCAAATTTAAAGGTGCACACATCACTAAACTTTATTTCTTTGAGAATTAAAAAAAAAAACTAGGATGTACACAATACATACAATAAATGACTCATAGAAAGCAAATTAACTTTACTATTCTTTACAAAGTCTATTATGACACCATGTCTCTAATGTAACATAAACCTCCAGGCCATTGCAGTGAAAGAGTATAACCCTGACACAATGTCCTCTATCCCTGGAGACAACAGACCCTCTCCACGCACACGCAGGTAAATTACCCTGAGGAACAACAGCCCTTGAAGTTTAGGATGGGGAATAATGAAACCATATTGTGTGGACCCCTGAACTGACCTGTTTATGGAAGCGTACAGGCAACACATTGGAAGAGTGTCCTCATCAGAGTGAGTCTGTTCAGTTCCAGCATTAAAGAAGGGAGAGGCAGACACACTGGCCGGGTGGTGACCCTAATCTAGGGGAGAGGAAAAGAAGGCTGCTGGGGTGAAACTGGTCAGCTGAACTGAACCACCGAGCTCTGAGACAATGATGCTTTAACAGAGGCCCAGTGCATACAGAGATTGACATTAAAATATATGGGAACACATACATCTAGAACACACGCATACGTTTTTTACAGTATAAAACAGTGTGTGATATTATTATTATTTTTTTTATATAATTGTTCCTGTTTTTCTTATTATAGACTAAAAACAAATTAAATCTCTTTAATACCTTAATTGTTAGTTCTAGACAGCAATGAGATTAAACAGATGTTTGAGAACAATCTCAGATTCTTCAGATTTTCTTGAGAAAAACAAAAAACAAGCTAGTAATCTCACGTGTGTCCTCTGAAGATTTCTAGATCTCTATTTATTTATTTATTTATTTATTCACATAAGGGCATCCACAGGAGATTTTGTCAGATTTAGCTCACTTTTGGAGTTTTGTTTAGCTCACTTCTGGGTTTATTTTGTCCTCATGCAGGTTAATCGGTTAATCAA
Organism: Schizothorax lantsangensis; assembly: GCA_027422415.1. Lineage (NCBI taxonomy): Eukaryota > Metazoa > Chordata > Actinopteri > Cypriniformes > Cyprinidae > Schizothorax > Schizothorax lantsangensis. The sequence goes on from CM049848.1 coordinate 14,144,944, forward strand.
GGTGCTTTCTGATAATATATCAGTGGCACTGTTTTATAAATGTTATGACAAATGGCCTAACCCAGGGGTGTTCAGTATTGTTCTTGGGGTTTAACTTCAGCCAATCAAATCTTCAGGATCACTAGACACGTCCAGACAGGCATGTTAAAGCTAAACTTTACAGGACATCGGTTTGTCCAGGAGCAGGATAGAACATCACTGGACACATCCTAACACAATACAATTAAAATAAATAAATAATACATACATTCATATACACACACACACATACATGCATAGATACATACAAAAGACAACCTAGGCTCATTGGAAATACGTGCCTCTACATACATTTCTGCAAAACTGAAAAAAACGTACCTATATGTACGATTCACTGCAGTTTCCAGTTGAAATCAACACTAGAGGCAGTAAAACTCTGACAACTTCTATTCCTTTTCACACGAAGTATGACTTACAGGAACAGTTTTGATTATTTTCTCACAGTTACTTGCAGAATGGTATGTTATGACTTCTAAACAATTTTAACATCCTGCACGATTTGAAAACTGATACTTTTGAACGTTGTCGTCACATATACAGCTTCATATGTATGAGTTTACTAACTAAGTAAGTTTACTCGGTAGCTAAGTTTACTCGATACAGTAGCTCACGCGATACAGCGTTGCACTTGGGTGATGAAGAGCTCCGGTACGAATCCCGTCAAACTACAGTTCAACAAAACAGATCAAATCTGCATAAGGAAGTTAAAATAGCATGGCTGCATCAGCGAATACGTTTTTATATTACTTTTGCATTTGTTAACACTTTCGGGTAGGTTTAGGTTTGGGTTTGGTGTAGGGGATACTTCCAACTTCATAGAGCTTAATCTTTAGCGACACTCACCGGATATTTGAATTATGAATGGCGGCAAAACGTACCTCAAGCAGCATAATAAAAACTCTGCAATACGTTGCTGTACCAACGTAATAAAAACGTGTCACGGTCACGTATGGAACATTTCAACGGATATTCGGCGGTTTAAGGAAGTGACGTCTTTGGTCCTCGGACGTTTCCGGTTAGTGTTCGAGCGCATTCAAAACAATGGCGGCAGGCGCTTGATGTGCAGTGGGATTGCGATAATTTATTTAATCCTGCTGTTTAAAATGTCAAATTTAAAATTAGATCCTTGTTGCTCGGTGCTTGGGTGCTCCCTCTGGGCTGGCACTAACATTAATTTATAAATAATCGGAAATTAAAGGGTTAGATTTCCGAGAAACGCGTCTGGATGGCAGCAGTGAAGCAAGAAGCAGAATAGCAACTCGAGGATATACAGCGCACATCTCGATTCAGGTAAGGAAATGTTGTTGTTGTTTTTTTCCATTTGATTAATTGTATTTATTTACGTTAACTCCATGTATGATGCAGCAATGTGTTTTCGTCATTGTTTACATATGCGCCTAGCGTTTTGATTCTTGTTCAGTGAAAAAGGCCAAGCTTTTATTTCCGTTTTATTGCCAAGCGTTATGGGCTATAATTAAATATGAGTTCACATTAGATGTCTAGCTATCTTGTCAGCAGATAAATGCAGTGAGTAAAACATAATAGAAATGTATACTGTAAACTTGAATGTTGAATAGTGAAACAGTTAACGTTAACTGCAGTAGTTTACAAAAGCTAATGGTAAACATTTTATCACTTATGCTTGTCAAATGTTAATTCCAACATGTACTGATGTATTAAACAATAATAGTATTATTTATAAATATTGTGCATTAAATAAAATAATTGTTTTTCTACTTTTGTCTTTAGGAAAGCCACCATCTAAGACAGTGCTATAGGGAGACAGGGAGGACAGCTGGTTGTCCTGCAGAGCCAAACCACATGAGACCATATGAACACCCAGATGTGTTTGAGAACTTGAGGATGAAATGCAATGTAGTACTTAAAGCTGCTCATGGCCAGCCTGCTGCTTTTGATATTGATCACATATAAATAAATTTGCTGGAAACAGTTGACAGCGAGAGGATTTATTTTTATTTATTTAACCTTTATTTAACCAGAAAAGACTCTCTGAGATTAAGAATCTCTTTCGCAGGAGTGTCCTGGCCAAAATGGGCAGCAATACATCGGTTTCATCACAAAATATTACAACACAAACAGACTAAAGACACTTAAAAACAGTTACATATTGTTGAGTCAGTTTCCATTTGTCGCATAACTGTTTTAAAATGATCCAAAGACAGCAAATTTTGTAATTTCAGGATGTCTTTTGTTTATATGCAGTACTGGTCAAATGTCTGGACACATTACAATTTCTAATGTTTTTGAAAGAAGTCTCTTATGCTCATCAAGCCTCCATTTATTTGATCAAAAATAGACAAAATCAGTAACATTGTGAAATATTAAAATAAAAAAAAAATGGTTTGTTATGGTCTGTTTTAATATTCTTTATATTTATTTCTGTGATGCAAAGATGAATTTTCATCAGCCTTTTCTCGTCTTGTGTCACATGATCCTTCAGAGATCATTCTAATGTGCTGATTTGATACTTGGTTATTGTCAGTGTTGGAAACAATTGTGCTGCTTAATATTTTTTTTTTCTGGAACCTGTGATACTTTATACAGGATTGATTGATTGAATCCTGGCAGGGATTTTCACAATATAGAAATCTTTCCTAACAGTATATCTTTACTATCACTTTTTTTTTTTTAAATCAATTTAACATCTTGCTGAATAAATGTATTCATATTCTTTCAACAACAACAACAATTTTATTTTTATAAAAATGCTGATCCCAAACTTTTGAACAGTAGTGCATGTTGTTACAAAACATTTCTATTTTAAATAAATGCTGTTCTTTTATTCTTCAAAGAATCCTAAAATTATCTCAGGTTATAAAGAAATATTAAGCAGCACAACTGTTTCCAACACTGATAATACATCAGCATATTAGAATTATTTCTGAAGGATCCTATGACACTGAAGACTGGAGTAATTATGCTGAAAATGCAGATTTGATCACAGAAATAAATTATATTTTAAAGCATATTTACCCGTTTAATCCCAATTTTTTTTCCAGACATGAAAATATCCAAATGATGTGTCATTAGTAACCCTTTGAAATAATAATAATTAATAATTTTTTATTTGTTTTGGAAAAGTGTTTACTCATTCTATGACCACACTCAACAAAACTGAATATATGTGAATTAATTTATTAATACTAGACACCCTAAAGATAATGTGTACCAAAAATCTTTGTCATATCTTTGTTAACATACTTTACTAGCCTTTCGTTTTGGAGCTTTGATGCAGTCATCATCTTCTCAAGGTGCAAACAGGAAATAAACTGCTCTGGTCATGTGACAATTTGCACTAATTATGTGAAACTGCACATATTTAACTGAGACCTTTTATTTTTTTTTCCATATTTGCAGGAAGTGCACTAAAACATCAGTAAGTTTTTTTTTTTTTTTTTTTTTTAGCTTTATAAATGAAAACCTTTTTTTTTTTTTTTTTTACAGTCACTATTGTGACTGGTGGGATTAAATGGGTTAAAATAGGAAACCATTATTTTAAATAGTAATATTTCAAAATATTACTGTTTTTGTCTGTATTTTTGATCAATTAAATGCATGCTTGATGAGCATAGAAGACTTCTTTCAAAAACATTAAAAAAAATAGTAATAGTGCCCACACTTTTGACCAGTACTACTGTATGTGCATGTGTTTACAGTAAATGTGCATAAAAACATACATACCCACATATATACTGTATCAAAGATAGATTAAAAGGACTTTGCCTGTAGTGTGTGTGAATTTATTAATCTGCATGTAGGCTATACTTTTACCTTTAAAAAAAAACTAATACAGGTTTATGCAAAACACGGTAGCCAGCATTGAATTGCATTCATCTTGTTTATTTGTGACCACATTATGGCTCAGATAGAGCATTCAAATTCTTTCTCGCACTGTTCCACAGCAGCAAACTAAGCACACATTATAAAACAAATGAAATCAGTAATAATGGCATGTAGTGATTAGTTTACTAGCATTCATTTAGCGTTGTAATATACATGCATGTTCTGTAAAGCTGCAGTGAAATTATATGTATTCTGAAAAGCGCTGTACAAATAAATATGAAAATTAATATTTGCGTAGACATACAGACTGACCCAGCAATGCAAGTGAAATGTCCACTAAAAACCTCCCCGGACATCTTAGCGACAAACCATGATACGTACGTAAGTGACACTGTCTTGCTTCAGTTTAACCAAACAAGACTGATGCTATCCATTGTACGAACAAATGATCCCAAACTCTCCGCTAAGGAGTTAATTGCAAGCATCCAGACTGAGATACGCGTTTACCGCCATCTCTCGTGTACAGACAATCGGAGCCGTTTTGAGCCGTCCGGAAGACTACTTATAACGTTCTTTGTAGGTTTGTGCCTCAGTCATATTTAAAGGGTAACGTTAATTACAATCACCGTTTATTTGTTGTTGTTTTTAAATACCGTAACTGTAGCATTTTCGCTAGACTTAAAACGTACGCGCTTGTTTTGACAGATCTGAAATTTAAAAATGGTGCTACCGGAAATGCTTCAGGGCCAGACATGCGCAGTAGCGTTCCAACGCCTTTGTTATTGTTTACGTCCTTGAAATGGTCTATTAAACGTATGTTTTAGCGCCACTCTCTGGATATTTCACTTTGAAACTGCCGCGAAACGTGCTGCAAGGTACATAATTACGGTGTTGCACAAATGTATGTAGAGACACGTATTTCCAATGAGCCTGGGTTGACAAAAGAATAGCCCACCCAGCACCAGACGTCATTTAGACGTCGTTTTTTGGGCTAAATCAAGTCGGCCCGTCATGGCCTTATTTTAGACCAAAAATCGACGTTGAAAATTGGTCTTTGTTTGGTCCGTCGGATTTGGTCCGGATTTAGCCCAAAAATCGACGTTGAAAACTGGTCTTGTTTTGTACGTCGGATTTGGTCCGGATTTAGCCCAAAAATCAACGTTGAAAATTGGTCCTTGTTTGGTCCGTCTAATTTAGTCCAAATTTAGCAGAAGCACGTTCATTTCGGACTACATAGCCCTAATATAGCCATGAACATGTAGCAAGTAAAGAATGATCTGACATATATCTGAAGCACTGTTAAATATATTTAAATATTTTTAAAATAAAATGACTTCTACGTGACTTCAATTATATTTGTAGTTCTATTTCACAAAATTACTGTTTTTATGGTATGTTTGATCAAATGCAGACTTAAGATGTGATCAGGAATGTGTTTCTTTTACGTGAAAGATGTATTTAATGTGTCAATAAATGTTTTGGTACTCTTTTGTGAATTGTCTTATTTTGACCGTAATTATGAATATGAAATATAAATATAATCATGAATTCACGATTGGAATTAGGCCTGAAAAGACGTCTTTTCAACTTCAACTTTACAACCACATTTAGACGTAATTTGGACGTCTTTTTATAGACGTCTTTTTGACGACCCGAAAAAGACGTCTTTTCACCTTTCACTTTTCAACCAAATTTTGACGTTGTTTGGACGTCTGGCATTGTCGTCTTTTCGACGTCTTTTCAACGTGTTTTTGCTGGGTGGGAGGTGTCCTATTTACCCTACATGCTCTGATAAGTTCTTTATTTAATTTATTTTTCTATGCTACAAAACACCTTTCGGTTGTCACAGTGCAGTGTTTGCAATCTCCATCGTCCAGCAGTGGGCCTTAACACACTCTTTCTTTCTCTCTCTCTCTCTCTCTATTCTGCCTCACAAGCCTGGTGGCAGAAAAATATCCTGTCTATCTCTCCTGGTCTGATCTTCTGAATTCGATTTAGCACTCTTTGAATTGTAACAACAAGATGTCCCATTTCCACCTACACTCTCTCTCCCTCTCTCTCTCTACTAATATCTAGATTATTAAATTGGTTCAATTGACCAAGGCATCTGTAAAGCGTGTGGCTCTAAATGTGTGATAAGGGTTTAGGCTCAGTGGGCTCTTAAGGGTCTCTCTGAAGTGTTCGTCCCATCATCTGTTAAGGTGGATACTGAGAAAATCCAGGATAAAGTGTTCATGGATTTCTGGGAGCTTTAATAGTGTCTCTAAAACCTGCACTTGTGTATTTGGGTGTGTTTCTGTGGGTTATTGTGCAGGTTTTATTGGGGATGTTCAGGTGGTTACTGAAATTAACTAACAGTTAAACTTGTATAGATGAGATAATACAGCTGAGCATGACTGTGTATAGGAGTCAAAAAATATGGTCTGAGGTCTCTGCAGTTCAGCAAGAATGAGTTGTAGAAAAAAATGGCAATGACTTTTATAATGAGAAAATACTTATGTTGAAGCACTTTTTCAGTGTTGATTGGGACTGTTTAAATTATATTGTGGTGGTTTGTAATTAAGAGGCAGGTTTCTGAAAAAAAAAAAAAAAAAACTTGTAACTATCATTGTTCGGGGACCAATTCTCACTATTAACTACGCCTTTTGCCTCAATAAACTGTAATTTGCTGCTTATTAATAGTAAGGTAGTTGTTAAGTTTAGGTATGGGGTAGGATTAAGAGGTCTGAATATAGTCATGAAGAATAATATGTGCTTTATAAGTACTAACAAACAGCCAATATGCTAGTAATATGCATGCTAATGAGCAACTGAACTAAAGTGTTACCAATTGTGATAAACAAGCATGAGACAACAGCATTAAAAAGACTATTAGTTTTATTTTAATTCCCCCTAGATATCTACAACCAAGTGTATGCACTTTGGTTCTATATGCAAAATCTCCTCTGATATGCAGGTCCCAAAAAGCTGTTTCTTTGCGACCATGAATATGAATATGAAAATAAAGTGAAGTGCTGTTAATAAACAGGATTTCCATCAATCCCGAGTTGTTAGGAGGACAAAGAGGTTGTGCCTTTCTGAAGAAGGAAATCAATAAGTGTTAAAAGGGAATATGTCTTCAGCACTGACATCTCGTGACATTCCGTTCTTGTCTTTTGTCCTCCGTGACATCATCTTTGCGAGACAGACAGCAGGAGAGCAGGCAGGTCTCAATCGGGAAAGGAGAGAACTGTCATTCCACGTCAGCAGCTGTTACAACCCGCACAACCTCGAGCACGGCTTTCCGAACATTCCTGTTAAATATTCCTGCAGGAATTTGTCCTCCGAGAGCAGCCGGCAGCCCTCGACTCCAATATTACGCTCAAATTGGCAGGCGGAGCGTGTGAACCGCGAGGGGAGACTGAACAGGGTAACCTATCCCTCCTGGCCTCTCGGGAGCCACTTGGCCAGCTTTCATCCACATAATTATAATAAATTTGACATTTCATAGATAATATTGATTTCTTTATTTTAGCATTTCACCGTAGGTGACAGTCCAGCGTCAGGAATGAAATTTCTATCGATCTTTCAGGCATTAATCCCTCATGTGTATGTGATCATTTTTATAAGACCTTTTACTGCATATAAATCAATATTTCATATCTGCGGCCGTACCAGAGGAGATGTCATATTTGTAAACTGCGGCTTGACACCAACAATTCTCTTTCTTGTTCGGCTGCAACTGTGCAAGACCAGTCAATTTGAGAGGTTGCAGATGGAGAAGAGACGTTGAAAGGAGAGAGAGCCGATGAATTCTTTCCACTTATCCAAACATAATTATTCCCCGCTTAATGATGAAGTAGCATATTTGGAGGGAATCGGAGAGCGTGCCAGTGGGTGGTAACTGATGAATAATTAAAACGAATTGGTGAACTGTTTTGATTGATTAGCTCTCTCCTGTACTGAGGAATATTGACCACAGCACTAATTTGACTGCTAATTTCTTCCTTTTTGTTCTTAACGAGTCTTGCAGTGTTTTTTGCTGTCAAAACTTTCTGAAAGCACAAAGACTAGTGCTAATATCTTGTTAGCATTCTAATGCATTTTGCAAGCGTCTTACCTGAATTTAAATGAATGGTTTTCCCCAACACTTCTGTCATAATTTAGTCATTCCACAATTTGCATGAGTTGCATTTTCACTCTGTGAAATACATATTTGTCAGAATGTCCAAGCTGATCTTTTCCAGATCTAATTTTACTAAAATGCTGTAGTAATATGCATATGCTTGCTTAAAAAGGAAACTATCAATCAGAAGACAGAAGGCATGTAGAGGCCTGTATACAACAGGTTTTTCAGCAAAACTTTGAACACGTTGATCATTTAGAGTCCTTAGAAATTATCAAACAGGTGAGTTGAAACATTATTTTACAAACCATTCTAAACTCCACAGTCTAATCTAAACACACTAATACTTCTGGAGTTTGCATGTAAATGTAAACTTTAAACAAGTGAAGGTATACAGATTTGGCTCTCAGTCCTTAATGGAGGGCTCAAGCTCGAGATTCCACCCAGGCTCTAAACACTGAACTTAAACATAAGGCGGAATTGTGGTGCAGTAGGGATGCTGGAAGAATTGTCAGAGTGAGGTTAGCAGTGTGTTACATTTGCTTACTCTAGATTTTTTCATTCATTCATTCATTCATTCATTTTCCTCTAGAACATTTTCCTTCCAACCTTTTGTTTAGAATTATTTCAGAATTTTGAGGAATGTAGTTTACATTAAATTTATAAGCTCTGTCTGGTTTTCTTATCTATAAAAGGTGTTTGTTTGTTTTTTTAAATAATAGGCCTATATATATATATATTTATGTTTTTAAAGCAAAATGCTTTAGGCTCACACAAAATCTTCAGTTTCGGATGAACTATCCCATTAATGGGTTCTAATCATGGAATATGCTGAACACAAAACAAAATTAGAAAAATTCAGCTGAATCTTTATATTGTTTCCAACAGAATTCAATTCATTTATGGCACATGCAATGACCCTTCCCTCATAAATCATTTCAAACCTTTCTATTGTGAGATATTTCACTGTGAATCCAGGAGAAAATGTTTGGAGGAAAACGCGATCACCTGAACACAGCAGACACATGACCTTTTCCTGCTTTTTCCAGAACATGTCCCTCTCCTCACAGCCGCGGCTCCCCGAGAACCTTCGACAAAGGCCAGTCCATTAAGAGCATATGCTAATTCCACCATCTTTACCTAATTGATGCTATTTTACCAAGTAAACAAGACTTCTGTCTACTGCAGATCTGTTTCTGCCAGTGAGGAAATCTCAGCAGCATTTTTCGCTATAATTTCTCCACAGAGAAACTCTGCTATTGTTGGGCCATTATTGCAAATTATATGGTTTTTCCTTCTGAGACAGGAAGTGCTATTCTCTCTTTTTTTTAAAGGCCATGCTTCTCTTTTTGTCTCTCATGTTCATCTTTTTTTTCTGTCTCTCTCTCACATCAGGAGGTGTTGGAGCGTGTGTGTTAAAGCAGGATGACAGACGTGTTACAAAAGTGTGACACACAACACCATGGTGATTTGTCAATCGCATTGGTGCCCCCAACAGAGATGTGCTGTGCAACACTACACAAGAAGCAACACATGAAAACATCACACACAAGCTCATAAACTCCCAAATCTAGTGAGCTGCCTACCCAGGCAGAAGTAGTTGCTGCCGATGTCAAGGCTGTTCCAAAAAAATAAAAAAAAATAAAAATAAAAACATAATTTTGATTTTGATAAAATCGTTTTTAAAGACAAAATGAACAAATTGACCCAATGTGCTACATATGTATCATCTTTGTTACAGTGTTGTTAGCTTAGCAGCATGCTAACATTAAATTCAATTGGAATCAACTGTGAATCCGGTGGAGTTGCTGACTATGTAGTGTTCCTAATCCATCACATTCTGAGATTCAGTTTCTAGACAGTACACAGGCAGCTCACTAGGGTTTAAAACAGAGCTTCTGTCTCTTTCCCCCTCCTTGAGATCCATTTTTCTCTCTCAGCCAACGATGCTACATTCTAATTTCTCTTCTCTATCAGAAATCCATCTTCTCTGACACTCTGTAATGTCCATTTGTTCAAGATAATGCTGATGTATCTGCTGTCTGCTGACCTTTGGCTCTCCTGTTCCTACACTCTTAAAAGTGCTGGGTTATTTCTGTAAACACATTGTTGGGTTAATTGTGCTGGGTCATAATTCTGGGTTGTTTGAGGTACTGTAAACACACAGTTGGGTTGCTCATGCTGGGTCAAATGAACTGCAAGGGGTTCTTTCACCACTGAACACCTGGGTTGGGTTAATTTGACCCAACCGGTTTGTTTATTTTTCCTCTTCATCGAATTTTCTGGATTCTTCACTCGTCTCGTCAGATGGTCAAGCAACTTGCAGCAAGCAGGATTATAAGGTAAATGAATATGATGATATGAATATTTAACTCTATTTTTAATAAGCTGTGGTAAGAGCACACATGATTTCACGGTTAATGTGATATTTGATCTGTCGCTGTGCGGGTAAACGTTAGCGTTATTCTGTGAATCAACTAGCCGCCTACATTTTTTTGTTGACAAAAAAGGCCTCAACAATCTCTTTATCGTTATAAAAGTTATATATTTATGTGTGCGTGTGTGTGTGTGTGTGTGTGTGTGTGTGTGTGCGTGCGCGTGTGTGTGTGTGCGGGCGCGTGAGTGCGTGCGCGTGCAAAGTTTTATATACTTATTTTAAAGCCTCATGGAAAATGTATGAACTAGTTAGGTCAGAAATACAGGGGTAAGTTCAGTTAATTTACTGTCTGTGTAACGTTTCTATATGGCTTTGTAATGTTTTCTAAGAATTAGATCATTTCATACTAAAATTGATCTTTTAAGGTCTTTTTTTTCATGTAAATGTCTGCGACGTGCCGAATCCAACAATAACTTCCATTTTCGCGCTCTTTTTTCCTCAGGTAACTTTAGCTGCATTACCCTTAACGTTAAACCACGATATTACAGGTATGTAATAAAATTCTTAAATATTGTTACTTAAATGTAATGTTGTCTCAGCTACAGTATGTAAAGTTAGACTTAATCTCTCATGGTGTATGAGGTCCTTTTACTCTTCCTCTGCTTTAGTGAATGCTGTGTTGCTTTAATCAGGACACAAGAGGTTTATCCAGGTTAACAGTAAGTTAGAGAGGCCATGTAAAGTGTTCTTTAAATGTTACTGTTAGAAATAATAATTTGTATTTTAGATTGATGAATAATAGGCAGATCACTGGATTTCCAGGCTGGCATACTGCATGGTTTTGCTAGCTTTTAACCCAGTTTTTCATCCTTATTTTACAGGATCTGTTTTGCCTCCCAAAAAAATAAAAAAAATGGTGGATTTGCAGCAATGGGTCTACAAGCCTCCCAGAAATCTTGAAGGAGTTCCCCAGGCTTCTAGGAAAACTTGGCATGGTAAGAAATAATTTTGATTTTATGATTTCGTTTACAGAAATTTGAAATGGTTAAATTGTTAGTGGGGTTGTGCAGATAGACGATAGTATAGTGTATTGATGTCATGGTACACACGAGGGAGGAACAGGAACACGCAGACGAGGACTCAAATAATAGTCTTTAATCAGGACATCAAGGCAGGACAAGACAAGGCAGAGAGACAAGATACACCGGGAAGTCACAAGTAGACCAGACGAAATCAAACTCAAAAGACAGGAACTAAATACACAGGGTAATTAACACATAATCACATACACACAGCTGGACACAAATTAACTCATAATGACATGAAACAAGGACAGGAAACAAACCAAATATGGACACAAGAGGCAGGAACAGATGACACACAACAGAACCCTGACATAACTCCCCCCTCCCGGAAGGCGTGTCCCACGCCGTAACAGTTCCACCGGGGAGGGGGGGGTGGGCGCTCTGGAGGCCCCTCAGGACAAACACGGACAGGAACACAGGACGGGGACCTCCAGAGCGGAACAGACAACGGAAGCCATGGCGGAGCTGGGAGCTCTGGAGGCCATGGCGGTGCAGAGAGCTCAGGAGGCCATGGCAGATGGACTTCGGGGCCTTGGCCTCAGTCCCCTCGGCCCGGCCCCTACAGCCGGAACACTTACTACCCCCCCCACAAATTTCCCTGGGGAAGTGAGGGGGTATCAGGAGCCCTCCGGGGCTAAACAGACAGGACAGTACAAAACAAAACAGGAAAGCCCTCCGGGGCCAGACAGACAGGACAGGACAGCCCACAGGATCAGGAAGCCCTCCAGGGCTAGCTCGGAGGCTGAGGCTTCTTCTGGGCATGACCAGGAGTCAGGGGCCCTCACAGGGTCCCTCAGCGACCGCCTCCACATCTACGACAGGGGGACAGGCGGCTAGAATGGCCTCCGAGGCCACAACAAGAGGAGCCGCCTGCCCCAGACAAGTCTCCGTGGACATGACAAAACAAGACTTAATTAAAATGTTCCTGTGGGCACAACACGACTTAAAAACGGCACTCCTGGCCGTAACATGTTGACTAGATCCACGGGGCTAGGGTCAGCGGCGGCCGGCGGGCATGAGTCAGCGCCGATCCGGCGGGCTTGAGTCAGCGGCGATCCGGCGGGCTTGAGTCAGCGGCGGGCCGGCGGGCATTGAGTCAGAGGCGGGCCGGCGGGCATAGAGTCAGAGGCGGGCCGGCGGGCATAGAGTCAGAGGCGGGCCGGCGGGCATAGAGTCAGAGGCGGGCCGGCGGGCATAGAGTCAGAGGCGGGCCGGCGGGCATTGAGTCAGAGGAGGGCCGGAGGCGTGATCTCCCACGAACGGCGCGCCTGGGGGAGCGGCCACCCGGGAAATAGGCAACCCGTACTGTTACTGGCGGATATCTCCCGCGATCGGCGGGCATGAGGGCTCGCGGCCAGTGGACTCGCGGCACTCGCGGCGATCCCGCCGAACTCCCACGCCAACTTGCAGTGGGCTATGGCGGGAATAACGAGCGGCGACTTCCATGCCGCAGGACAACAGACAGGAACAAAATAAAAACTTTTCAAAAAACATAAAACAAAACGAGGTGAAGGGGCGCCGCTTACGGTTAGGTCTGGTCTTCTGTCACGGTGCACACACGAGGGAGGAATAGGAACACGCAAACGAGGACGTAAACTCAAATAATAGTCTTTAATCAGGACATCAAGGCAGGACAAGACAAGGCAGAGAGACAAGATACACCGGGAAGTCACAAGTAGACCAGACGAAATCAAACTCAAAAGACAGGAACTAAATACACAGGGTAATTAACACATAATCACATACACACAGCTGGACACAAATTAACTCATAATGACATGAAACAAGGACAGGAAACAAACCAAATATGGACACAAGAGGCAGGAACAGATGACACACACTACAGAACCCTGACAATTGACAATAGTCAGAGATATCGCTGAGAGCTGATGTCTTTGTCGATAGTAAAGGCGATATTACAGGAGCTGCCCCACATCTTTAAAATTTGAGCACATTGTTTTCTGTGAGTGTACACAGCAGCAGCACCTCTGCCAGAATGCCACTAACATCTACATATTCCTAATAAATTACATGTTTGTCTCAGGAAATCATTAATGTAGGCTGACTAAGTCACACTTCAGCCATGCCATTGTCACTTGGTCTGCCTGTGTCATTTGTTTTTGATCCAATCTATTTAAATCCAATCCAATCCGATCCAAGCTTAAAGGAATGAAGACATTTTCACAGGAAAGGTGTTACAATGTGTCGTTTCTTATGGTTTAGATGCTAAAAGGGAGAGTGCTTTCAAAGTCCTGCCCACTCTGCGTCCCCAATCAATATTCAAGAATGGAGGAAAGGTCTTCAGACCCACAACCACTGAATCCTGGAAGTCATTAATTTGACGTACAACCTGTAAGTTTATTTATTTTTTTACTTTTTCTACTCTATACACAGTACTGTGCAAAAGTTTTAGGTCACTAGTATTTTCATCAGTTAAAAAATGGTTTTAAGTCAGTTATTTTTATCTTTTGCTGTAGTGTGTCAATAGGAAATATCAAACATTCATTTTGCCATTAGTTGTAATAATCCAGTGAATGTCTGACAACAGCCAGTGCTCCACACAGAGATCTGATCTGATCATCATCCAGTCTGTCTGGAATGACATGAAGAAACTGAGACAGACTAAATCCAAAAGAAATGTGGCAATGTCTCCAAGATGCTTCAAGAAATCTACCTGCAAAGCTACAGTGCTGTTAAAAGTTTTAGGCACTTGTGTAAAAATGCTGTTAAATGAGGATTCTGTCAAAAATAATGTCATAAATAGATTTCCTTTATCAATTAACTTCTATGAAGTAAATTAAATCAACATTTAGTGTGAGCATCCTTTGCATTTAAAGCAGCTTTTGCCCTCGGTGCACTTGAGCAGAGTTTTTTCAGTTAGCTTTGCAGGGAGGTGTCTTGAAGCATTTTGGAGACGTTGCCACAGTTCTTCTGGATTTAGTCTGTCTCAGTTTCTTCATGTCATTCCAGACAGACTGGATGATGATCAGATCAGATCTCTGTGTGGAGCACTGGCTGTTTTCAGACTCTTTTTGCAAACAAAAATCTCACTGGATTATTACAATTAATGGCAAAATGAATGTTTGGAAATGAAAACTGATATTTCCTACAGACACATTACAGCAAAAGATCGAAATAACTGACTTAAAACCATTTTTTTTAGCTAGCTAAAATACTAGTGGCCTAAAACTTTTGCACAGTACTGTATATATATATTGGGGGCTTTAAATTATCCCATGTTGGTTGGATGAAATTTAGGTAGACAACCAAGAAGTGCCAGTAAGCAGAAAGAAACCTAAATCAGTAACACAATAAATATTTTGTTTGAGCAACCTTTACCAGACCCAGTTCACAGGAAAACCCTGATGGTTTGGCTGATTTCCATAAAATACAATTAAACGTTATTTATTTAAGTCAACTTAAATGTTACAACTTGTAAAAATGTAAGTTATTTTGCAAGACTAAGTGTTGTGTAATTAACAGGTGGGGACCAACATGGTGATGCATTCCTGCACATTTTGTGCCTTGGTGACGAGACAACGACATCCCACACCTTCGCCATTGTTTCGGGCCATGCCATTGAAACGGACTTGTTGCTTGAGGCTGTTTATCTTTTTCAAGTCCTTTTTTTGTGCTTGATGTTAGCTACACTAACATCTTCCTTCCTAGGAATTTCTCCAGCATGCAGTATATCATATTGATGGACATGAGTCTTCGTGTGTGAGGTATTTGAGGGCAACAGTTTTTTCTGGCCACTTGTAACGTTTTAATTTTTTGTCACATGTATTGTCTGTTGTAGGTCTCTTTGTTTGGCTTAGTTTTAATGGCACAATGTTTGGACTGATTCTCATGTGGCAATAATCAATTTCATAGTGTTATGATGCTGCAATGTTGACAAAGAATAGGAATCTACAGTACCTAGTTTACAAAGTTTTGTGTTTTAAAGAACCTGATCTACAAAAAACGTTTATTTGTGTCTGTAGGGGTTGGATGTAATGTTTAAAAAAAATAATGTTTAAAAAGAAATGTGAAAACTCATTAAATTGATATTTACAGTTGCATTTTTTGTGTTGTCAAGTCAAGTCAAGTCACCTTTATTTATATAGCGCTTTTAACAATACAAATTGTGACAAAGCAACTGCACAATATCAAAATGGGAAAATAGTGTCAATAATGTAAAATGACAAGATTAAACACTCAATTTTCAGTTAAAGGCATTTCATTATTGAATTCAGTGATGGCATCGTCCAGCTCAGTTCAGTTCAAAAAGTTTCTGTTCAATCAAGTCGACGATATTGCTGGAAATTAAGTGTCCCCAACTAAGCAAGCCAGAGGCGACAGCGGCAAGGAACCAAAACTCCATTGGTGACAGAACAGAGAAAAAAACCTTGGGAGAAACCAGGCTCAGTCGGGGGGCCATTTCTCCTCTGGCCAGACGACACAGCAGTTCAATTCCAACTGCTGCAAAGTCAGATTGGAGGGCTCATCTGGTTCCCAAGATCTTGTCCTGATGGCTGTCTAGGTGACGGGGTCCTCACTGGGGGTCTGTCTCTGGGGCTCATCTAGGTGTCCTGGTCTCCGCTGACGTTCAGGGCTGTAGAGGTCGTCTCTAGGTGCTGATCCACCATCTGATCTGGTGAATGCAGTGACCTCGGAATAAGAAACAAACAGACTAATATTAGCGTAGATGTCAATCTTTTTACGATGTAACAAGTACATCATGTGTTATGGGAAGTGTTCCCGGTTCCGGTTGATCTAATTAATGCAGCCTAACAATCCTTTAACGGATTTGAATAATAGAAGTGTATTAGTGTGTTATGTGTACGCCAGGTTAAAGAGATGGGTCTTTAATCTAGATTTAAACTGACAGAGTGTGTCTGCCTCCCGAACAGTGTTTGGTAGATTGTTCCAGAGTTTGGGCGCTAAATAGGAAAAAGATCTGCCGCCCGCAGTTGATTTTGATATTCTAGGTATTATCAAATGGCCAGAGTTTTGAGAACGCAGCGGACGTGAAGGACTATAATGCGATAAGAGCTCGCTCAAGTACTGAGGAGCTAAACCATTTAGGGCTTTATAAGTAATTAACAAGATTTTAAAATCTATACGATGTTTAGTAGGGTGCCAGTGCAGTGTTGACAGAACCGGGCTAATGTGCTCATACTTCCTGGTTCTAGTAAGAACTCTAGCTGCTGCATTTTGAACCATCTGTAATTTGTTTATTAAGCGTGCAGAACAACCACCCAATAAAGCATTACAATAATCTAACCTTGAGGTCATAAACGCATGAATTAATGTTTCTGCATTTGACATTGAGAGCATAGGTCTCAGTTTAGATATATTTTTAAGATGAAAAAATGCAGTTTTACAAATGCTAGAAACGTGGCTGTCAAAGGAGAGATTACTATTAAATAGCACACCTAGGTTCCTGACTGATGACGAAGAATTTACAGAGCAGCCATCAAGTGTTAGACAGTGTTCTAGGTTATTACTTGTGGGGGTTTTAGGTCCGATAATTAACACCTCTGTTTTTTCAGAATTTAGCAGTAAGAAATTACTCGTCATCCAGTTTTTTATATCGACTATGCATTCCATAAGTTTCTCAATTTGGTGTGTTTCACCAGGCCGTGAAGAAATATAGAGCTGAGTATCATCAGCATAACAGTGAAAGCTAACCCTGTGTTTCCTAATGATATTTCCCAAGGGTAACATATAAAGCGTGAAAAGTAACGGCCCTAGTACTGAGCCTTGAGGAACTCCATACTGCACTTGTGATTGATATGATACCTCGTCATTCACTGCTACGAATTGATGGCGGTCAGATAAGTACGATTTGAACCATGCTAATGCACTTCCACTAATGCCAACAAAGTTTTCTAGTCTATTCAAAAGAATGTTGTGATCGATAGTGTCGAACGCAGCGCTAAGATCCAGTAGAACTAATAGAGAGATACAACCACGATCAGATGATAAGAGCAGGTCATTTGTAACTCTAATGAGAGCAGTCTCAGTACTATGATACGGTCTAAATCCTGACTGGAAATCCTCACAGATATCATTTTTCTCTAAGAAGGAATGTAATTGTGAGGATACAACCTTTTCTAATATCTTTGACAAAAAAGGGAGATTCGAGATCGGTCTGTAATTAACTAGATCTTTGGGGTCAAGTTGTGGTTTTTTAATGAGAGGCTTAATAACAGCCAATTTAAAGTTTTTGGGGACATATCCTAATGACAATGACGAATTAATAATAGCCAAAAGAGGATCTATGACTTCTGGAAGCACCTCTTCATTTGTTGTGTAATTGTATTAAAGAAAAATAATAATTTTACATTCCTTTGTGATTGTTATTTATTATTATTGGTAATATCGGTAAATATAAAGGTAGCAAGGCAATGAGACAACAAATAACCCAATGTTTAGGTAATGTTTAACCCAGCAACAGAGTTAACCTGACCCACTGGTTGGGTTAAATAAACAACCCAGCATTCTGGGTCAAATGGCTCAACCCAGCACTTGGGTCAAAACAACCCAGCGCGTGTTCTGTCCCATAGTTACCCAGTGGCTGGGTTAAGGTTGGGTTATTTTGAGTTTTGAGTTATTTTGATTAATTTAGAGTGTAATATTGGAAAAAAAATTGAATGACCAATCAGATTGCTCCTTTTTAACGTCACTTTACAAAATGTTTAGAACTCTCTCTCTCTCTCTCTCTCTCTCTCTCAATTCAATTCAATTCAATTCAATTCAATTCAAATAGCTTTATTGGCATGACTTGCACAGTATTGCCAAAACATTGTCCATTACATGAAAAAGGAACAAACGATTATATAATACATAGAACAAGAATAGATCTGTAAAATAATTAAATAAGTACATGCATTCTTTCTTTCTTTTTTTTCCACAAACAAGAAATATATTTAAGACATTGGTTAAAAAAAAAGAAAAAAAATAGAAAAAAACTTTGTATAACAGTACATCATGTAAGAAATGATCTTGCTTCAGTTTTGTCCACTGGCTGACAGTCTTAGTTTGTGACAGGCTGATACATATATTGATGCTGTTGTGATCATTTTGGAATTTTCCCCTAAAATGTGACTTAATTTTTCTGCATTTGGTAATGCCATACAATTTTGTTTAATTTGTTGGAATTTGGGGAAATATGCAGCTCTAATGTTGTGATAGTAATCACAGTGCAGTAAGAAATGTTCCTCTGTTTCCACTTCTTTCTGCGAACACAGTGAACACAGTCTCTGTTCTCGTGGCTGCCATCTTTGTCTGTGTCGTCCTCTCTCTCTAGCCAGACAGTGATCACTCAGTCTGTACTTTGTTAGTGTCTTTCTTAATTTGTGATCTTTTATACAGCTCAGGTATTCTGCTCTCTCTCTCTCTCTCTCTCTCTCTCTCTCTCTCTCTAGCAGATCAGCTCATCTCATTTGTTACTTCTCATCTTTTTGAAAAGTATTTGAATAGAAACACTTTCTCTCTCTGCCTCTTTGTCACTATGATTTTCAATAGCAGTACCAGGACAGAAAACGATTTAAAGGAAAAACACAACAAAATAAATAGTAAGGGAAATAAAAAATAAATACCTGTAAGAAAAAACAAATCATAAGAAAGTAACACGTTAAAGTAAAGCATGTCACCTGTTAGTAAATGTACCTAGTAGTAACATGGGAGACATGATTTCATGACTACATTAC
The DNA here is from genome assembly GCA_027422415.1 of Schizothorax lantsangensis. Lineage (NCBI taxonomy): Eukaryota > Metazoa > Chordata > Actinopteri > Cypriniformes > Cyprinidae > Schizothorax > Schizothorax lantsangensis. The sequence continues at coordinate 14,164,051 of CM049848.1, forward strand.
TACACTGTTAAAAAAAAAATCTGTTGTTTTTACAAAATAATTTTGGCAGCTGTGGTTGCCAGAATAATTTTGTAGAAAATACAGAAAAACTGTAAACACATTTACAGAACAAAACTGTAAAATTTACAGTATAAAACTGTAATTTACAAACAAGGAAATTTGAATGTAAACCACTAAATTCAACAACACACACTGCTATTAAAATCTGTTTTCTACTTTTAACATACTGACAACCACCATAATAATAATAATACATTTTATTTAAAGGCACCTTTCAGAGCACTCAAGGACACCGTACAGTAGAGTGATAATATAACATAAAATCCTGACGGCAATACAACAAATAACAACTATAACAATAAATCATTTAAAATTGATCAGAATAAGCTAATCTAAACAGGTAAGTTTTAAGGCATGATTTAAAAGTATTCAGACGAATAGATTTCTCGAATAGATTGTGGAAGAGAATTCCAGAGATTTGGAGCAGCACAACTGAAAGCCCTAGACCCCATAGTGGCTAAACGAACAGAAGGCACAACAAGGGAAACAGATGAAGAAGATCTGAGAGTGCGTTTCGGGATGTAAATATGAAGCAAATCAGAAAGATAAGGTGGGGCAGAATTATGAAGAGCTTTAAAAGTGAGAAGTAGAATCTTGTACTCTATTCAATATTTGACAGGTAGCCAGTGAAGGTAGTAGAGAACTGGAGTGATATGCTCGGTGGAAGAGGTTCTAGTAATTATACGAGCAGCTGAATTCTGGACCAATTGAAGTTTATGGGGTAGCCCAAAGAGAAGGGAGTTACAATAGTCAATGCGTGAGGTAACTAGAGCATGTACAAGAATAGCTGTTGAATTTGGTGTGAGAAATGGACGAAGACGACTGATGTTCCGTAAATGGAAATGCGCAGACTGAGTAATATTGTTCACATGCTTTTCAAAAGATAAAGTACTGTTGAGGATGACACACAAACTTTTAACCTGAGTAGATGAGGAGATTATAGAGTTATCAACAGAAAGAGAAAAACTATTGGATTTTAACAAGTTAGATTTTGTACCAACAAGGAGAACTTCTGTTTTGTCAGTATTTAGCTTAAGAAAATTACGTGAAAACCAGGATTTAATCTCTTCTAAGCAACCTAAGTGAAAACCAGGATTTAATCTCTTCTAAGCAACCTAAAAGAGAGGAGGAAAGAAGGGTAGAATTTGGCTTAGAAGACAAATAAAGCTGGGTGTCGTCAGCATAGCAGTGAAAACTGATGCCATATTTCCTAAAAATGTGACCAAGGGGTAGTAGATAAATAATAAATAAAACAGGGCCCAAAACAGAGCCTTGAGGGACACCAGTTGTAACAGGTGAAATTAATGATTTGAAATTTTTAAGTTGAATAAACTGGTTGCGCCCAGAGAGATAGGATCTGAACCAACTAAGAGGGATGCCAGTAATACCTATGGAGAATAGTCTATCTAGGAGAACTTGATGAGAGATAGTATCAAAAGCCGCGCTTAAATCAAGTAGAATAAGTATAGTTAAAAGTCCAGAGTCGGCTGACATCAGCAGATCATTAACAACTTTTACCATGGCTGTCTCTGTACTATGCAAAGGGCGGAAACCGGATTGGAATTTTTCAAACAAGCTTTTTTTTAAAAGATGATAGTGAACCTGAGATGCAACAACTTTTCCAAAATTTTTGAGAGAAAAGGTCAATTGGAAATTGGGCGAAAGTTGGCAAAATTATTAGGGTCGGCTCCCGGTTTCTTAAGTCTTGGAGTAATTACAGCAACCTTAAAAGATGAAGGTACCACACCAGAGGTGAGAGACGAGTGTATAATATCAGTTACTATATCAGATAGAGAAGATAAACAAGCTTTGACCAGGTAAGTAGGGAGTGGATCTAACTGGCAAGTGGAAGACTTAGATTGTTTGATAAGACCTGATATTTCATCAATAGTTGGAAGTTCAAAACTGTTAAATAGAGACAGAAGAGAATCGTGGGAAGATAAATACAACAGATCAGATGCCACATTGTTTTGAAAAGTTAATTGTTGATAAATATTTTCAATTTTAGTATTAAAAAAGGTCATTAATTTATTGCATAGATCACTAGAGTATACGTAGATGAGAAGGAAGGGTATCAGGTGGACGTAAGATAATATTTTCTGTATTAAACAAGGACCTTGTATTTCCTTTGTCTATCCCAATTATATTTGAATAGTAATCAGATTTAGCAGTTAAAAGAGCATTCTTGTAAGAGAGCATATGATCTGTGTACATATCTTTATGAACATTAAGTCCAGTTTTAATGTATAAACGTTCCAAGCGACGTCCCTTAGTTTTAAGCTGTCTCAGTTCTGGTGTAAACCAAGGTGCAGAATAAACAGTCCGAACAGTTAAATAAACAGTTAAAATAAACAGTCCGAGTTTTTAAAGGTGCAAGTGTATCAAGCACACTATGCAGTCCCTCATTATAATAGGAAACCAAGTCATCCGGAGTAGAGAAAACATTGCTCCTGAAGAAATTGTCCAGTCCATCAGAAAGAGCAGATAAATCGATGTTCTTGATATTACGAAATGAAATGGAACGACCCATATTGTTTTTTTCATCCATTAAGTTAACACTGAATGATATTAACTTATGATCTGATATGGGCAGGTCTAAAGCACGACAGTTGTAAGGTATTACACCAGAACAGCAAATAAGGTCAAGAATATGGCCTTTACAATGAAAATCGACAAATTGCATGTATTCCAAAACTATCAAGGCATGATATAAAATCCCTAATGAGAATGTTGCTGACATTGTATATTAAAATCACCCAGTATGATAACATTTTGAGATGTAGAACTCAGTAAAGTTAAAAATACAGAAAAATCTTTTAAAAAACTAGCATTACTCCTGGGTGGATGATAAACAGTGCATTACCATATTCAAAGCTCATCACAAGTAGCTTCGCCACAAGCAGAAGTATATACTAATATATAGAAGGTGCAGAGAGTCATTCATGCAAACACAAAACACCATCATGGTAACACACATGATACTTAAATAATGCAATAAACTTTCATTAAACAACAGAAGATGTAACATAAAGCCCAAATGTACATAACTGATAACAAAAACTATTAAAAAACATTTTACTTTCAAATGTGGAGTGTCACGCAGGGAATTCTGGCAATATCAGTTTACAGTTTTTGACTGTAAATTATACATTGATTTGTTATTTTTTACTTCTAAAAACTGTACAATTAACAACATTTTACTGTAAAATTACATGAAATTAAATACATGATCTGGTTAGATCTTTTACAGTTTTTCCCTGTATATACAGTAGTACGGGAACTTACTGTTAACCTATTAACAGTTTTTTTCAGTAGCGTTTTTACAAAATGTTACAGTTAAAATTACACTTATTTTTTAAATCTATAGATTTAACAAACGAACAAGCAAACAAACAAATAAATAAATAAGAATGCACACAAAATTGTGACAGCTCCCTAATAAATTTTACTGTAAGCACTTGTCAGACTGTGTCTCTCTGTGTCTTGTGGTTCCCCTCCTCTCGTGCCCATATTTGGTTAGTTCCTGTTCCTGTCCTCATTTGTATTAGCAGTTCCCAGCCCTGTGTCTTTAGTTGATTAGTCCCCAGCCCTGTGTTAGTAATTATCCAGTTTAGTCTCCCCTTTAAAAGCCCTGTGTTTCCCTGCTTCTGTGTGCTGTCTTAACGTCATTCTGTGTTTTCCTGTGCCTCTTGTGATCCCTATGTTTTGTAATAATATATGTCTTCCTTGTGTTATTAAATCCCTGTTTGAAGTACTTTCCGTGTCTCCTCGCTCCTTGCTCCCCCGAGAGCCTGACAGCACTATTGTGGTGATTTCAGTCATTTTGCTGAAGTTCATTGAAGTCTTGTGCATTTATATATTTCATATTGTTTACATCACACTCTTAGCACATGCTTTTACTCAAAACAACTTAAAAACTTTAACTGTAGCTCAAAAAAAAGGCCTGCGTGTTTGTGTGGGTGTGCATAAGTGTACTGTATTCTTGTCACATAAGGGTTCAGTCAATGTCTCCATAATCCACCTATTTTGATGTGAATTTTGAGATATCTCATAAAAACGCTGGATGGAAACATCAAGATGTGCATAAATTATTATAATGTGCGCAAAAGACTTGTGTGTTAAATTGAGGCTTTTTTTATCTGGTAGGAAGACATGCGCATAAACCATGATATGCAACAAAAAACTCAACAGAGGATGTGATCGATAACTGGACTCATTGGAATCATCATAGGGGTTGGTTGTAGCATTTTTAATACTCTAACAATATTTAACTCTAACAACTATCCCCAACCCAATCAGCCATAACATAGAAAACTGTCTTAGCATGTGGGTTTGAATTTAGCATAAATAGCAAAGCGTCAAACTGAACTAGAGAAACAGCTACTTCAGGTCATGTAAATAAATGTTTCCACAACTCAATGATTGCTATGTAAAAATGTTACTTTCTTAGCTGAAAATCTTTTTTTTTTTTTTCATAAAATCAACACTTTTTCTCACAGTCACATGCAATTTCTCCTGTGAGCACAAAAAAAGAAGATGGGAGTGTATTAACTTGCAGTGTTACATCTAACCCCGTGCTACAACACCCCTCCAGTCTCCTCTATCCTCGATATATGTCAAAATTGCCTCAAGTTACCTATTTTTATTTCTCAGAAGAAATTTTAGGAAAACATCTGAGAGCAGAGGACTGTACCTGCTTGTGTGGTGATTGGATTTAAGGACTAGGCTAAGTATTGATTGTAGAGGCACAAAATCACTTTCACAGACTTTTTCATTAACTGTTCCCACCTGGTGGAATGACCTGCCCAACTCAATCCGAGCAGCTGAATCCTTAGCCATCTTCAAGAAACGGCTAAAAACACATCTCTTCCATCTTTATTTGACCCTCTAACTCTATCACTCTCTATTCTAATTCTATTTTATCTATCTGTCTTCTTTTTATTTAAAATAAACACACACACTTGACCCTCTATCAACTGCATATTTATTGTGTAACTGCTAGCTTTTCTTGAAAAACTAACACTAGCTTTCTTTTTTCTATTCTATCTACTTGTTTCTTGAAAAAAAAACTACATTTCTTTTTTCTATATTCTATCTACTTGTTTTCTTTAAAAAAAATAAAAAAATAAAAATAAAAACCTTGCTACGTTAGGCTAACCAAGACTTGTCATAGCACTTGCATGTTGTTGCTCTTTTGTTGGTTTTGATTGCTTCTATTGCCCTCATTTGTAAGTCGCTTTGGACAAAAGCGTCTGCTAAATGACTAAATAAATAAATAAATACATTTAAATGTCTCGTTCATTTACACAGCTTTTAAAGGATTATTCAAATAGTGGGTTTATTTCATGCAAACAATGACTAAACAAATAAAAATGACTGAACACTCAAAAGCAGATCTTTGATTGCACCTGTAAAATGTATCGTTGGTGTTGTAGGGAAATGATCATGCAGTGGTTTGAATTCATCTCAATTTGTTAAGAGACTTTGACCTTTTGAAATTCAATTTCAGTAGATTTAAAATATTCCCATTTCCCCCACAACAGGACAAATGACAGATATATGAGAGGAAATAAGACATTGTAAATGCTGGAAATATTTAATCGTGTGGAATTAACAACTGATGTGCTTTTGTTCTATTAGATTAAATAACTATTTTACTGTTTCGTGGTGCATTTAGGATTTCTGAGACACAGCTACACATATTGACTTTTTTACCTCTAGGAAACCAAATAAATAATATGTATATGTATGTATTTGAGGAGCAAATCAAATCAAAATGCACATATTACATTGCAGGCTGGGAATGGAAAAGTACAATTGAATTTGCCAGGCAGGAATTCAGTTACAGAGTTAAAGACCTTATGAGATAATGTTACTGCATATGGGTAAAAAATGTTGGACCGCTCATAGGCTGAATCGATCTATAGGGGTCACATTTGTGTGATGGGCTTTATTTTGTTGCATTGGATATCAAGTTTCAATATCCACCCCGTCTGAAATATAAATCAATATATGTGCCGCTTTATTATACATTATACATCTGTAAGATCATATCACCATCTGACTGCCATGTTTATGTGCACTAATAACTATTCATGTTCCCTTTAACTGACACACCAATGCTATATGGTAAATAAACAAACACATCACATTTTATTCGAATACAAAGCCATAATTTAGGTTAAAACTAACAACAAACTAACAATTATTTATTTATTTATTTATTTATTTAGTGTGTGTGTGTGTGTGTGTGTGTGTGTGTGTGTGTGTGTGTGTGTGTGTGTGTGTTCTTGTTTATAGTACATTGTGGGGACTGGCCTGCGGTCCCCACGAGGGACAAAAAACATATATTAAAAATACTAAATGATGTTTATCAGAAAGTGTAACAATGCAAACAGGTTTTCTGTAAGGGGTAGGTTTAGGGTTGGGTTAGGGGATAGAAAATGGTGTTTGTATAAAAACAATAGAAGTCTATGTAAAGTCCCCCACAATTCACAGAAACAAATGTGTGTGTGTGTGTGTGTGTGTACTGTTTTTTTATGCTTATCAGGCCAATTCCGAAAAGATGTCCCGCTTTATGCCAGATTGATCTTTAGCTTGGCTCAGTTGGAACCTGAATACAAATTCTAAAAGCAAAAACAAAATTCTTAAATATATCACAATCAAGGCTATAAAAAAACCCAATTAAATTCCTGCATTCTTCACTCTCTCTGTCAGATTTTAGTTACTGTACTGTACTGATTTTAGTGTGTGTACTATATGTTTTAAGGTTGCAGTCATCCTGTTTTCCAGGGTGTGCCTGCTTTTAAAATTCCTTCATTATGCCAAGGTAGAGACAGATCATGGACCATTGGGTGTCACTGGTGTACGTGTCTGGCAGCGCAGTTGGACAGCTCTTAATTGGAGTGATTCGGGCTAGAAAGCAGTGGTGTTGGTGTCAGCTACATACAGGAACATGTAGATGTGCTGACAGAGTCAGGCAGGGGACATCCTGCTTACTGATCCCATCCCCTCCTCCATTTCTGTCCCCCCTCACATCTAGAATTATTATCACTGTTACTGGACTCTCCGTCATGGGGACCTCACGTTAAAAATCTGAAATTCAAAGTTATTACTTTGCTTGCTACAAATCTGTATGGTGTCTGGTGTGCATGTGCATTTGCAATATGCATTTCATAAGTGGTGTGTGTGTGGGTGTGTGTGCGTGCGTACGTGCGTGCATGCGTGCGTGCGTGTGTGCGTGTGTGTGTGTGTGTGATTTTTGAGGTTTTTTAGTTACTCTAGGGGGTCATTCACACATTATGTACTATCTGCAGTACTTTATAAGTAATGGTGCATCCACATATGCGTCAGACTTTGACCACTCTTCTGCTTCTGTGTTTTTCACCATCTTGCTCATTACTTGAAAAAATAAATAAATAAATAAAATAAAATAATAATAAAATAGCTTTAACTGAAATAACATAAAATATAAATAAAAAAATGTTTATTTTACTTCAACTAAGTCAGCATTTATAATTTTTGTTTAGTTTCGGTTGACATACTAAAATAACTCAAACTAAATAAGCTTTTTTTTTTTTACAAAAAAAAAACTAACTAAAAAAAACGAATTATAATAATAAATAAAACACTTTAACAAACAAAATCTAATTCAAAATATTAACAAAAACTAAAACAGTACTGTATATCAATAATACTGAAATAACACTGGGTTAAAATTACTTCAACTTTTGAAAATGCCACTGAACACCACTTGGAGTCTGACTTCAAATCTGGAAACTAGTGTGGAAATCTAAAACCTTTATTTTGATTTGAGTGCATACATCACACAATCGTGATGGCACCCAAAGAAATGACCAGAGTTAATGATAAATATTCACTGTTACACAAATAAATGAACCTATTTTCCATGATAAAAAATTCTGTTTTATTACAGAGTATTTGAACCACTCTGTTGGTAATCAGAACAAAAGGCATCATTACATAGCATTGCTTATCCTCTGTAAAGTTTGGTTTATATTCAAGACTTCTTTGCTGATGATCAAACATCTTCAAAGCTAGTTAAAACATTGCAGTTTAGTTCCCTATCTGTCGGTCACTACGAGTTATGTCGTGACAACATAGGGGATATACTTGGAAGCCCCAATCATCTCTGACTTAAGAGAAAACGCCAATGAATATTGGCTAGTGGATTTTGCATACCTGAGCCACTCCCCGTGCACACGGGTATAAATAGGCGACAGGTGCATCCACTCATCAGATTTTTGCTTCGGAGCCGAGTGGATGAACGTGTTGATCTCCACAAAGCCATTCATCATCTGTCTGGAAGCTGTTCTGGTTGGCGTTACGGTGCGAACAGCGGTGTCCCTGTCTGCAGCGATTCCCCTGGGCACTTCAACTAAAAGAGCAGATTTCCTAAAAGAGCAAAAATCACGGTCGGTTCGCGTCTTTTTAAAGACGCCGTTCCGGCCGTGTCCTCTTGGTTGCGGTCGTTTCCTATCCTCCGTCGACAGCCACGATCGTTGTCTTCAGTGTCTGGGCATCCAGCGCGCTGAAGCTGCGTTCGTGGATGGTTTATGCGTTCGTTCTGAGCGTGTAACCATGGCAGCGCTGCGATCGCGCCTCTCTCTCCTCACGGGGATGGGAGGAGCTCCTTCTGTCACTACCCGCACTGGCTTCTCTGCCACGAGCAGAGAACCATCGGCTAGTGCTCTGGGCGATCTGAGGGTTACAGTGAGAGCTTTCCGCTGGGCCAGTCCCCACGGACCTTTCACTCCTCCTGCAGCAGCTGTTCTGTGCGGCTCCCCGGTGATTCTGCTGTGCCGTCTCACGGCGTGCCCAGCGTTTCATTCGGCGCGCCGATAGAGGATCAGATGTTGATCGCGGCATCGGGGGATGGGCAATCGTCCTCTGAGAATGAAGATTCGGCGGAGTTGCACCCCTCGGGTGTCGCGGCCGCCACCGAATCGGACCCAGAGTTGACGGCCGTGCTTTCCCGGGCCGCCACGAGATCGGGGCTGGAGGCGTGCACACCTCCTAGTCCCGAGCCCTCGCGGCGAGATGATTGGCTCCTCGGCACGGGCCGTGGCTCGCGACCACGCCCTGCCCTGGTTCCTTTCTTCCCGGAAGTGCACGAGGAGCTGATGAAGTCGTGGACGGCCCCTTTTTACGGCCAGAAGCGGCTCGTCTGCCTCCTCCATCCTCGCTACCCTCGATGGCGGGGTGGCTAGGGGGTACGTTGACATTCCCCAGGTGGAGAGTGCGGTTGCAGTGCACTTGTGCCTGCAAAACGCCGCCACTTGGAGGAATTGTCCTCGTCTCCCTTCCAAAGCCTGTAAACTGACAGCCGCTCTCGCTGCCAAAGCTTATAGTGCTGCGGGCCAAGCCGCCTCTGCGCTGCATGCCATGGCTATCCTGCGAGTACACCAAGCCAAGGCATTAAATGCACGAGGGTAGTACCAACCCGAGGTTGAAGCAGGAACTGCGCTCAGCGACTGACCTCGCCCTACGGGCAAGGGAAGTCACAGCGCAGTCCCTCGGGAAGGCGATGTCCACACTTATGGTCCAAGAGCGCCGTCTATGGCTCAGCCTTGCTGAGAGGAGCGATGTCGACAAAGTGAGCTTTCTCGACGCTCTCGTCTCCCAGGCTTGAATGTTCGGCGACACTGTCGAGGACTGTGCCCAGCAGTTCTCGGCAGTACAGAAGCAGACCGAGGCTATCCAACACATTTTGCCCCGGCGTGATGCACCGCTCCGCCGCAGAGCAAGCCCCAGTCTGCTTGTCGCCGTGGGCGCCCTCCTGTGTCCTCCAGAGCTGCTCCGCCCCGTGCTGAATCATAGGCCGGCGCGTCGAGCCTCTCGCAGGAGCGCGGCGCCCCCTGTGTTCCAGCTGGCCCCGATATCGTCCAGAGAGGCGATAATGCGGCCCTGACACAGGCAACCCGGAGATGTGGGAAGCTGCTCGATCTCAGGAGATGGCGAGGACAGCGCCACTCCTTCCCCCGAAGGAGGGCAGGGGGAGAATCATTCATTCTGTTCCGCTTGAGCAAAGCGGTACCCACAGAAAGAGAGCAAATTCCCTTTCCTCTGAGTTTTCAGGCTCGCGGGCTGACAGTGGGACACACTGCCTCCTCACTCTCGCAGGCCAGCCCAAGAGAGTCCCAGGGCCTCCCCATGCACCTCTAGCCAGTCCCTACAGGGACTCAGGGAGTTCTGCAAGGATGAGTCAGAACGCAGGACCTTCTGTACCATCCAGCCTTACTCCCATTCTCAGCACCACTGCGGGTACGTCGATTGTGCCGTTGGAGCCACTTGCACGCCGTCTGGAGGCATGGCTTGTGCTGCCCAGACCGTCTCGTTGGCTCACACGCACAATTCGACTCGGCTACGCGATTCAGTTCACCAGGCGACCTCCCAAGTTCAGCGGCGTTCTCGAGACTGCATTGGCAGCTCGGAACGCTCCTGTCTTGCGCGAGGAGATTGGCAAGGATGCAATCGTCCTGGCAAGGATGCAATCGAGCCGGTCCCTCCAGCCGAGATGAGGCAGGGGTTTTACAGCCCTTATTTCATCGTACCCAAGAAAGGCGGTGGTCTTCAACCAATCCTGGATTGCGACTCCTGAACCGGGCCCTGCACAGGCTCCCGTTCAAGGTGTTGACGCACAGGCGCATGATCAAATGCATACAGCCCCGGGATTGGTTTGCAGCGATCGACCTGAAGGATGCTTACTGTCATGTTTTGATCCTTCCGCGACACAGACCGTTCCTACGGTTTGCGTCCGAGGGTCGGGCATGGCAGTACAGGGTCCTCCCCTTCGGGCTCTCCCTGTCCCCCCGTGTCTTCACGAAGGTCGCGAAGGGCGCCCTTGCCCCGTTACGGGAAGTGGGCATCAGGATCCTCAACTGTCTCGAGCATGGCCCATGCGCGAGAACAGTTGTGCGATCACAGGGACCTGGTGCTTCAGCACCTCAGCCAGTTGGGGCTTTGGGTCAACTGGGAAAAGAGCAAGCTCTCCCCTGCGCAGAGAATCTCTTTTCTTGGTGTGGAGTTAGACTCGGTGAGTATGACGGCGCGCCTCACGGAAGAGCACGCCCAATCAGTGCTGAACTGCCTGAGTTCCTTCAGAGGCAGGACTGTGGTTCCGCTGAAACAGTTTCAGAGGCTCCTGGGGCATATGGCATCCGCAGCTGCAGTCATTGCTTCATATGAGACCACCCGAATCCCGAGGTGGGCATGGCGCCGCGGTGCACTTCGGGTGAACATCACACGGGAGTGTCGCCGCTCCTTCAGCCCCTGGATGGACCTTGCTTTTCTACGGGCCAGGGTGCCCTTAGTACAAGTGTCCCGGCATGTTGTTGTCACAACAGATGCCTCCAGCATGGGCTTGGGCGCTACATACAACGGGCAGGCAGCCTCGGGGCTCTGGACGGGGCCTCGACTGCTTTGGCAGTCACGCCGCATGTCACAGCTCGCCCGCCATCTCCTCCTCTGGAGTCACACGCGGCTCAAATCGCTGCGCGCTGTCCACATTCCGGGGGAGCTCAATCGTGCGGCCGATGCGCTCCCATGACAGCTCACTTCCCCGGAGAATGGCGACTCCATCCCGAGACGATCCGGCTGATCTGGAGTCGATTCGGGGAAGCTCAGGTAGAACTGTTTGCTTCCCGCGAGTCCTCACACTGCCAGCTGTATTTCTCCCTGACCGAGGGCCCCCTCGGCACGGACGCACTGGCACACAGCTGGCCTCGGGCTCTATGCATGTATGCATTTCCCCCAGTGAGCCTGCTCGCACAGACACTGTGCAAGGTCAGGGAGGACGAGGAGCAGGTCCTGCTGGTCGCGCCGTTCTGGCCCACCCGGACCTGGTTTCCCGAACTCATTCTCCGCGCGACAGCCCCTCCCTGGCGCATTCCTCTGAGGAAGAACCTCCTTTCTCAGGGGCTCGGCACCATTGGCACCCGCGTCCAGTTCTGTGGAACCTCCATGTGTGGCTCCTGGACGGGACACGGCAGACTTGAGTGGTCTCCCACAGGCGGTGGTAGAGACCATCACTCAGGCTAGAGCTCCTTCTACAAGGCAAGCCTATGCACTGAAGTGGAGTCTGTTCGCGAACTGGTGTTCTTCTCGCCAAGAAGACCCCCGAAGATGCACGATTGGAGTAGTGCTTTCTTTCCTGCAAGAAAGGTTGGAGCGTAGGCTGTCACCCTCCACCTTGAATGTGTATGTGAACCTATCGCGGCCCATCACGATGCAGTGGACAGCCGGTCCCTGGGAAAGCATGATCTCATCGTGAGGTTCCTGAGGGGTGCCAGGAGGTTGAATCCCCCTAGGCCACCCCTGATGCCCTCCTGGGACCTCTCTATCGTCTTAGCTGGACTTCAGAGGGGTCCCTTTGAGCCGCTGGACTCAGTCGAGCTGAAATACCTGTCGGCTAAGACAGCGCTCCTGACCGCGCTCACTTCCATCAAGAGGGTCGGGGACCTCCAAGCATTTTCGGTGAGTGAAGAGTGCCTTGTGTTCGGGCCGGACTACTCTCACGTTGTCCTGAGACCCTGGCCTGGATACGTGCCCAAGGTTCTCACCACGCCCTTCCGCGATCAGGTGGTGAACCTGCAAGCACTGCCTTCGGAGGAGGCAGACCCAGCCTTGGCGTTGCTGTGTCCCGTAAGAGCATTGCGCATATACGTGGGCCGCACCCGGAGCTTCAGAAGCTCTGAGCAGCTCTTGGTCTGTTACGGAGGTCAGCAGAAAGGGAAGGCTGTCTCCAAGCAGAGGTTGGCCCACTGGATAGTGGATGCCATCACCTTGGCGTACCAATCCCAAGGCGAGCCGTGCCCCCTGGGGGTGAGGGCTCACTCCACACGGAGTGTTGCCTCCTCCTAGGCGTTGGCGCACGGCGCCTCTCTGGCAGACATCTGTAGAGCTGCGGGCTGGGTGACACCGAACACCTTCGCGAGATTCTACAGTCTCCGCGTTGAGCCAGTTTCTTCCCGTGTGTTGGGTAACAGGTAAGTGGCGGGAAGAACTGGCCGGTGTCACGCTTGCTGCGCCATTCCCCCTCACCCGGGGATACGAGCACCTGTTTTTCTCCTCCAGTTCAGTTCCCCGGACGGCGAACCCTGGTGGAGTTCCTCCAGCACCCCCGGCAGTCAGACTGGGCGGAGCAGTCTGACGCCAGGCCCAGTACTGGTGCTAGCTCACCCGGGTCTCCGGTTAGCCCCTGTACTCAGCTAGGTGTCCGTATGGCTTTGATTCCCTTCGGGTAATCCCATACGTGTATTCTTCCACGTTATGGTTTCCCTCACGGTAAACCCGTGTCTTCCCTTTGACAGAGCTCTCTGTCAGGCCCTGCTGGCAGCCCTCCTCCCTACTCCTAGGTAGGATCTGCCCCAGGGTCCAGTCGTATGTAGTACTGCCCCAGGCCTGGGTCAGTCCATATCAGTGTCTCCACATGGTACCTCCCTTCAGGCAGGATGTGGCCTCCGTAGCGCCCTTCTCCGGAAGGCTCGCTTCCCCATCATTACTGCCAAGCTGTAACAACAAATAGGAAAGCCTTGAAGCATCTTTCATTGAAGGTCGAAATCCCTTCTGACTTCTGTGGGGAAAGGAACAGCGGCTTGGCTATCTCCAGCAGCGATGTACTCAGTGGTCCCTGCGGGCACCAAGGTTAGCGAATTTGCGCTGGGGAGACGGGAAGGTTGCGACCTTTCGCATGGCATTTGTCTGTCACGCGCTCGCTTGTCAGCATCTGCATGCCACAAGGTCGTGACGGGGTTCAGGTTGTGGCGCTTTCCATAGGACCCCTATGTCGTCACGACATAACTCGTAGTGACCGACAGATAGGGAACGTCTCGGTTACGTACGTAACCCTCGTTTCCTGATGGAGGGAACGGAGACGTTATGTCCCCATGCCACAATCTTGAAACCATCGCTGGGTGCCAGGGACACGTTCTCGGCTCCTCAGCGTAAAACCTGATGAGTGGATGCACCTGTCGCCTATTTACACCCATGTGCACGGGGAGTGGCTCAGGTATGCAAAATCCACTAGCCAATATTCATTGGCGTTTTCTCTTAAGTCAGAGATGATTGGGGCTTCCAAGTAAATCCCCTATGTCATCACGACATAACGTCTCCGTTCCCTCCATCAGGGAACGAGGGTTACGTACGTAACCGAGACGTTTCTTTTACTGTATGTTATCTGAGAGTCAGGCAATGGAATGCCTTTAGGAATAAATATCTCTCTCTCTCTTTCTGTGGTCTTCTGTGCATAAATGAAGATGAAAGATGAGTGTTTGATTCATAATATACTCTGTTGAATTTGGTGGGGGGGGCACACTTTATAATGGAGTGTTACAGCACAGACCATCAGGAAGCTTCAGGATTTTCCGATTATGGTGCTAAATATTGATCTCCTCCTCACATGTGTCAAAACTCCCTCCTCCCTTAATTAGAATTTCCCTGTGTGCCACAGACAGGTGCTGTTGGAATACATTATGGCCATGTGTAGTGGGTAGCGCAGGAACTGCCCGGGATAATTGCGACCTCTTGTCTTCTTCCTTTCCTCCTGAGTTTTGAGATGACTCCGACCTGTCTGTCTGACGTCTTCCAATTCTGTGATAATCAGACTTATTTTCCTCCTTTTATCACAAAATCATCGCTCCCTCCCTCCCGACCTTCCCTGTCTTACTCTCTTTCTCCCTCACTCTTTCTTGCTCTCTCTCTCTAAACCTGCTCCATATACTCTTTGTTTTCTACACTTTGTTTTCTTCCTTTCTTATTATCACTCTTTTGTAGGTCAGGACTCTGCAGGTCATATCAGGGTTAGCTGTGACACGCGGTGGCTTTGCTTTTAGGTCTGTGTGCATGTGATGTAAGGTGAGTCTCTGAGTCACTGACCTGTGCTGGGCATGACACACCACACAGAAAAAGAAGTATCCAATTTAAATTATATATTATTATTAACTTAAAATAAATATGACTGAAGTTTGGGGCTTGACCTTGAATCGGCTGTTTTCTATTCTTGCTTCTGGACCAAGAGGCATAAGACTTCAAGTGCAGCAAATATTGCAACCTAGGCTAAATATTTAAAGACTTTGTTAATTCCCTGCTGTCCATGACTTCATCAGGACAGACCTGTGAACTAATACTAATAAAATATTATTCTCATTCTAAACAGTTCCAAAATTTTATTTTGAATTGAAAATGATGTCATCTATATGTACGGTATGGTTCTTACAGTTTTTTATCAATTGCTTACACACATTTTTCAAAACTTTGCCTCTTTTTTCAAAGCTTTACACACAAATCCAAGAATTGCACACACAAAATGCAAAATGCCTCACATCTCTTGCAAAATGAAGCACTGTATTCAAAATATCACAAATATCTCAAAAACAAACATTTGCACACACCTTTGCCATAATATCAATTCCTGTTCGATTTTTGTGTTACATAGAGAATTGTGTGTTGTGTTTTGCAAAAAGTGATTTATGAAATTGGAAACTGAGTCAAAGGCCGAGAATTAGCGTATGGTTTTGCAGATTTGGTGTGTGGTTCTGGTGTTTGAGTGTCAGCTTTCAGAAATTGTGTGACAAGTAAAGGTTTAGTGTGTAAGCAGCAGAGGTGGGTAGTAACGAGTTACATTTACTTCGTTACATTTACTTGAGTACATTTTTTGGGTAACTAATACTTTTAGAGTATATTTTAAAATGGGTACTTTTACTCTTACGCAAGTATATTTTTAGAGAAAAAACTGTACTTTTACTTCGTTACTGTGGGCGACTCTCCTCTCGTTACTTTATCTTAATGAAATACAAGTAAAAAATGCTTCAGTTTATTCCAAACGCGCCGTCTACTTTTCTCTGGGCAATGAACGATGCCCATTCGCGAATGATTCATTATTTTGAGTCGATTCTGTTTAAAGGCTTTATCAAACCAGTTGGCAAACCAGTGAATCGGTTCGCGAATCAGTTTGAATGATTCGTTCAGTTCCCTGCCGCACGCGCTGACTGAAGCGGTTCACTCAGATAACATCAAGAGCGATGAAGACGTGGCTTTGGATCTACCGTCAATTGAAAGCAAATCTTCAAAGGCTTGTTTGCTAGAGCTATATGAAGATCTTTTATTAGATGAACACCGCGTGTGCTGTCTACTGTTCCACAGGTATAGGCCACGATACCACTATGACATTATACCAGTTTGTTGTACATGTACCTTATACATTAAATTCAATGTTTAATTTATACATTAAATAAGCTGTCACAGAGTATGAAATGAACACCCGCCAAACCCGCGTTAGCGGCGCGCGACCTGTTCTAGACAATTAATATTCATATTTTACAATATTTATGATTGCAAAAATATAGGCTACATTTGTTTACATTTTGCAGAACAGAAGATCCGTCAATGTGCATTTGTTTCGTTATGTTCAGATGTCGGTAGCAGTCATGTGAGGAGTTTTCAGAGGTTTCAGTGTCAGAGGTTATAGAATAATACATAATTAATTTACTTTAAAATATAATTTAATTCAGTGATGCAAATCAGAATTTTCATCAGATGTTACTCCAGTTTTCGGAGTCATATGATCCTTCTGAAATCATTCTAATATATTGATTTATTACCAGTGTTGGAAACAGTTTTGCTGCTTAATATTTTTTGGAACCTGTGATATTTTGTTCAGGATTCTTTTATGAATAGAAAGCTAAAAAGAACAGCATTGATAATAAATCAACATATTGGAATGATTTCTGAAGGATTATGTGACACTGAAGACTGGCATAAAGGCTGATGAAAATTCTGATTTGCATCACTGAAATAAATTACATTAAAAAATAATTAAAACTCTTTTGAACGGCAGTGTGTGTGTGTGTGTGTGTGTATATGTATATATATATATATATATACACACACACACACACACACACACATTACATAAATGTAATCTATATATATAAATAAAAATAGACTATATTCAGTATATGATCCAAAGTAACTAGTAACCAACTACTTGAGTAGTTTTTTTATCCGATACTTTTTTACTCTTATTCAAGTAACTATTCAGACGATTACTTTTACTTTTACTTGAGTAAATATTTCTAGAAGTACTTTTACTTTTACTTGAGTACAGTTGTTGAGTACTCTACCCACCTCTGGTAAGCAGTTGAAAAAAAACGGTAAGACTATAAAAAGATAACAGATTGTAAGTTATAAGTGTGTAAAAGTAAGTTGATATGCCTTCTTATTGTTTAAGATCAGTGTTGGGGAGTAACTAGTTACATGTAACGGAAATACGCAATTTAATTACAAAATAAAAGTAATTGTAATCAGTTACAATTACTGTGAAAAAATGTGTAATTAAATTAGTTACTTATGAAAATGTTAAGGATTACAAAGGGGGTTACATCTGATTTTTTTCACACACACTCTCACATACAGATTTAATTGATTTATTTCATAAATTGCAGTGAATGCTCTAAAATATGAAACACCAATGTTTCAGAAGTGTATACCATGCTTATCTGATAACTCTTATATTTCCTATATGGGTTTATGTATATGCTTTATTTATTTTTTAAGATTAACTCTTTTTTTCTAAGGCATTGTTAGATCCGGTGTTTCCTGTCATAGCTATGCAAAGATTTGATTTCAAAAACAGTATCATAGCTATTAAATTATTTATTGTTATGATTTTAAATCTGTAGATTAAAGTAAGTCTGATTTTGTGGTGGTTGTGCTTCAAAGGGGACATCGGATGCCTATTTTCCACAAGTCATTTCCACCATTTGTGCTCTGCATTTAACCCATCCAAGTGCACGCACGCACACGCACGCGCACGCACGCGCACGCACGCACACGCACACGCACGCACGCACACACACACACACACACACACACACACACACCCGGGGAGCAGATGGGGGTTTGGTGCCTTGCTCAAGGGTCTCACCTCAGTCGTGGTATTGAAGGTGGAAGAGAGCACTGGTTATTCACTCCAAAATCAAAATGGCTTGATAATTGAGACTGTTTAGGTTTCTGGGGGATTAAAAAAAGGAGTGATTTTTTTATCTTTGTAGGGTGGTTGTGTCCACAAACTGCTAAGACACATTTATATGCAAATGAAGATATTTTTCATCCAATGTCTCCTTTAAAATTAAAATATTATAATCTTAATTCAAGTGATGAAAGATTTTGAAAGTCTGACAGTAATCAGCGTTGAGCACTACTGTAAGGTTAACCCTGACTGGTTAACATGCTTGGAAATGATTAACAGTTGAAAACATTAGAAATTTAGAAAAGTAATCAAAAAGTAATCAAATGTAATCAGTTACATTAATAAAGTAATTGAAAAGTTACACTACTTATTACATTTTAAGTAGGGTAACTTAACCTACCCTAACCCTAACCTATTACATTTCCAAAGTGACCTTCCCAACACTATTTAAGATATACTATACAAAAATATACTTGTTAAATATACTAAGAGTCGCAATTTTTTTTTTTTTCATTTCATGGTATCTTTAAATTTAATGTTTCAACATGAAAGCAGGAAACATTGTCAGCTATGTGCTACACAGTATCAATAAGCTCTGTCGTCTGGTCACTCTCATATGCAAACTATGTGAATAACCCATGAAAGTGCTCTTTTTATATAGACAGATGGCTTACTGTGCTCACATTGCACCTCTCTGTTTGTATGTTCTTTTGGATTTCATGTGTGCTGTGGATGGACAGGTTTCAGGGTCTGTGTTGCTCATTATAATTGGTTTTCTGCTTGAACTTTCAAAATCAGCCGTGTCAAAGCAGAGGAATATTTTATTCTGTGCTTCAGTCTGCAATGTCCGACCATGTCTGTGTACAAAGATGTCCTGAATTTGAATGCTGTCTCTCCTCTGTCAGGAAGGAAAATAAGTAACAAAGGAAGAAGAGAACTTTATGTATTTATTTATTTACTTACTTACTACTGTTCTACACGGAAAATAGCATTAATAAAGCAAATGTATACACTAATACTCAAAACTGCATGGGAATGTCAAGTGCTCCTTTTTCCTACATTTATTTTTATTATTATTATTACTATTATAAACTAATTATATGAATTTGTGTTAATGGGGTACATCCATGCATGGAATCCATGTGGCATTAAAGTTGATTTAAAAATATGCAGTATTGGGGGATCACGTGACCCTTCGACGGCGATGCAAGCTTAGTCTTTCGCTCTGCTCACTTTGCCACATATTGTGTAATCCTGTCAGTAAATTTTGAACCACTCTACATTGGACCCATCATGAGTGCTTCGGCAGAAAAAGGCGATCGGAAAAGAGAGATTGAGCAATCGCCAATGAAGAAAAAATTCAAGGATTCCACCATCTCCAGAGAGGACCTGGACGATGCTATTGCTAACGGCGTTAAGCTAGCACTTAAAGAACAGCAAAGCACTTTGAATTCGGTTATGGCTTCAGCAGTAAGAGATGCGATGGACTCTGTGCTGATTCCAGCATTGCGCGAACTGCGTGAGGACATACAAGCGACCAACAAGTCTGTTAAAGAGCTAAGAGACACCCGCTTCGAATGATATCATTCGATTGAATGGCCGTTTTCAGTGGATATCAGGTCACATTTATGGCCCAGCAGGGGTCTGCTGCGCCTTCTGTTAGGATGAGAAGGATGTTATCATCGATCCACAAGGTTAATCCCTGCACGCATGTATGAAGGTGAAGTTACCACTGGAGTACCAGCAGAGGCGATCGTTTCCCCAACGTCAACAACTGCACACGGACCAAAGAAGACCAGCGAAATAGCGCATTAAAAGACGGATTTGGATGACTTCAGGACACATATACAGGTACTGTCTCGTAAAATACTCAATTGTTCCGTGTTTATGAATGAAGTTATTAATTTAACATTTGCTTATGGTGGGAAAGGGATCGTGTAAAAAGTCCACACATTTACCATAGTGTTACCATAGTAACTGTCGCTCGACGATGTCATGTGTAGTCAATGCACAGTGACCACAAAATATACCATGCTTCTCCCACCGTAACCGTAGTTTTACTGTGGTATTTCTAGTAAAATCCCAATAACTTCAATATTTACTATGAGTTTACCTCAGTAACCATAGTTGTACTGTGGTATTTCTAGTAAAAGCCCAATAACTTCAATATTTACTATGAGTTTACCTCAGTAACCGTAGTTTTACTGTGGTATTTCTAGTAAAAGCCCAATAACTTCAACATTTACCATGATTTTACCTCAGTAACCATAGTTTTACTGTGGTATTTCTAGTAAAAGCCCAATAACTTCAACATTTACCATGATTTTACCTCAGTAACCATAGTTTTTCTGTGGTATTTCTAGTAAAAGCCCAATAACTTCAATATTTACTATGAGCTTACCTCAGTAACCGTAGTTTTACTGTGGTATTTCTAGTAAAAGCCCAATAACTTCAACATTTACCATGATTTTACCTCAGTAACCATAGTTTTACTGTGGTATTTCTAGTAAAATCCCAATAACTTCAAAATTTACTATGAGTTTACCTCAGTAACCGTAGTTTTACTGTGGTATTTGTAGTTAAAGGACAGTAACAACAATACTTACCATGTTTTTACCACAGTAACTGCTTTTTACTGTATACTATTTTTAAAGCACAGTAAACACAACGCTTTCCACACCTTTAAGATGTTTTTTTTGAAGTAATTGTAATTCAATATTTTTTTTCTGTCTTGCAGTTACGTCAGATTACATACTCCAGCAGCTCTTTTAAGAAGCCATCTCTTGTAAAGGTTGTCTCTCTCTCTCTCTCTCTCTCTCTCTCTCTCTCTCTCTCTCTCAGCTTTTCCTTTCCTATTTTTCCAAACTGTAATCTGTAATTCATTTACACATATTTTGCTCTCTGTGGTTTATTTCTGTGGTTCATCATGGCATATTTTTAAAACTCATAATCAAATTTTGACCAGTTCTTTCAGAAAGCTGCTGGAATTAACAGGGAACTTGAACTCGAAGCTCCCAATGCTGATCTTGAAGAAAGGTTGAAGAAAGGGTCCTTCAAAGGTTCAGCCCTTCACAGGTTTTGTTGAACACTTTTAGTAATAACTGATTTGCTTTAATGAACACATCCTTACATTATGTGTTGATCATATCTTTCGTTATTGTCCTTCTCAAATATTTTGCTCACAGATCATTTTTAACACACTGTCTCAACATGTATATATTTCTCTTCGTTTCAGTTGAAAGGGAAGACCAAAGAAGGCCTGTCATGGGATTTGAATTTGGCCATACTGTGCGTTTACGGAGAAGACCAAAAGCTGCAAAGGAATACACTTCCAATGGTACGTCTGTGTTGGTCTGAGCACCTTTACTATTTGCACAGTATTTGATGTTTCTTTAACTTTGGTTTACATACCCCACGGTCCCGCCACGAGGAACCCTCAACAAAGTGTCATGTTGAAGTAGTAATAATTCATACAATTGACCAAATCAGCAAATTCATATGATATTGTACAAGCTTACTCATACAAAATTCTACAACTTTTTCTCCTACTGCTGTTATTGGCCTTTGCCTCAACTCTCATGCAGATTGTGCTCATAGTAAGTAGTCAGAGTGTTTATATCATAAAGTTTATATTAAGTCCATTGTATTCTTTATTAACCTTTACAAACTGGTGCCGTCTCTTCCTGTTCTAACAGTACATGATATCTGTCCACACCTCAGAGTCTGTCTTTCTTTCCGTGTTGATTTTTATTGAACATATCTGTCTAAGAAACAAGAGTCTGGAAATGCTAGTTTAACTTCTCATGTGACAAATCAGATCTTCAATTAATTTGGCCAAATCAGATCACTTAAAGCTGTTCACAGCAAGAACAAGAAATATAATGGTAAATATTTTAGCATCCACACCAACAGACGATAATGGTCTGTTTACTGTTATACACGCTGCAGTTACAGTACGTTGTTGTCTGCTATTTGTTGTTGTCAATGTTTTTATTGTTCATCAGCTTGAAAAAGTTGTTCTGGAAGAGATTCCAAACGATATTGTTCCTCTGTGTCATTAAATGTTAAATAGCTGCGGTGTGGACTCATCCTTGGTGTGAAGAGGCCTTTAAATTGCTTACAACAATACCGGCAGCATGTAATCATATTTAAAATAATTCATATTAATATAGGTTGCTATTGAATAATCCAGCATTTTCTAATGCTGCTTTCCTCTCATTCTGTTAAACTTACACACAAAATTGTTGCCTTTCTCTGCCAAATTCTCTTCATCTTATTCCTTTACTCCGTCACTCACTCACACATTCTTTCGTGCTCTGTTGTAAGGTAGAAACTGAGAGTTTGCATGATGGCCTTTTCTCAGACTCTGAATCTGATGTATACAGATGAACTCAGGAGCCCGCTAGAGTTGCCAGGGAACTTGAACTTGAAGTTTATTATTATAACTGCTTAACTTATGTTTAAACAACAATAATAATTAAACATGGGGTCAATAGATATTTTCTTGTTTTACAGCTGAAGACCAAAAACGAAAACGAAAATCAGTCACAGCAAGCCAGTCAAACCAGTCCTGATGAATGAGGAATGAACATGGTCTTCTTGTGCCCAAACAGAAAAGACAGAGCTAAAAGTTGCATATTTCCATTGGTATGTATGAATTCAATGCAGTTATGTGTGGTACAGCATTGATGTTGATCTCTCAAAAGACAGCAGTTATAGTTACTTCAAGTCAGCAGTTATAGTTTTTCACACATAGATATTTTTATTGCTCCTAGAATGAGCAAATTAGCTGTGCATCATTTCTGGGATTTGGGCAGGAAATGACTGAATCAATATGGTCATCAATATGGTCAGTCAATATGGTCAGTTCTGACACCTGCACCTGTATTCACCAACACTATTTCTCAAGAGTTATTGTTGACTTATTGTTTTTTATGTTTGTTTGAAGGAGGATGAAGCCAGTTGATGAAGATATCAATTCAATGGCCACCAAGTGAAGCACTGCTGCCTGAACCCATCAGGTATCTGCTGTGAAGACTGCATTCACGAACAGCTCTACTGTGACAGCTCAGATGTTACGGCCCATAAAAGAAACTTCACAACTTCACAACTGCAAGATAGTGGTGGAGGGATTATTTTAGCCCATAACTCCAAAAAGAATCAATGGTAAGTCCAGTGCAACAATTATAAATAAAAATACTATATATTGTTTATTAATTTACCACACCCTAAATATAAGTTTTGTCCGTCCAGGACATCTACACCAGGTGAAGTGTGAGGAGGACCGTCAGAGACTCCAGCCACCCGAGCCATGGATTGCTCTCAGTTACCATCAGACAGATGTTATTGCAGAACCTTCACCAGCAGACTGCGAGACAAGTTCTTTCCACAGACAATCAGACTGAACTGAACTCGTACCAGTAACACCACACACACCCCACCAACCTCTTATGTACTGCACTCTATCAGTTACACTGACTGGATTCTGACACACTATTATTCTGCACCCTGACATTCTGTTTACACTAATTCATACCGTACTGCACTGCAAAGGTATATGTGTACTGTGATTATTGTGTTTATTATTGTTTTCATTTCATGCTCTCTGTATAGTATAATATTTACCATATGTTGTTCTGTCTGTATTGAGTCCCTTATATATATATATATATATATATATATGTGTGTTGCATATATATTCAATACTTGTCATCATACTGTCATACTGTCGTATGCAGTTTGCACAAAAGACTTTCACCACCTGTACATTTGCGTTCATGTTATTGTGACAATAAAGTAATTTGATTTTAATTGGTCACATGTCTTTTGTTCATCAGTTGTACTGTACGGTGCTGGATAACAACTGCAAATGGTTTAAGTCATGGAAGAATAAGATTATGATAGGGACATGGACAAGCAAGCAAGAGAAAGAAAACCAGGAGAGCTCTGATGAGAATAGAATCTGAATGTGATTCTATGATGCTCAGGACATTTCACTATGCATGCATTCTGGTGGCTTCATCTGATTAAAATAATATGGTTTTAAATTACTAATTTTTATTTCTCTTCAATATGATCTGTCTTTATATGCTACTTTAGCTGTCTTTATGCTGTATCCTCCAGCAAAGTATTGCACATGGTGTTGGATAATAAAGTATGGTGAATATTCTGTGTTAGGGATGGTGTTTGGTAAATACACCATTTAATTTTGTAAACAATACATATAATTACTATGATTGTTTTAAGACATGAACATGTGGTCATATTAATGACTCCGTTATGAAGGGAATGCTGAAAGATGCATTAGAAGAGACTGCATGGACTATATTGCTACAGGAACTTCATGCACAACGGAGGATGATTTACCAGGGAAAGATCAACATGAATCTTGTACTGTATTATAAGCAAGATGAGCATGGGCATTACTGATGTTTAGCACCTGCAGAGGACAAAGATGAGACATTTCTGACACAGAGATACAAATTAGGTCTTTTATATTATGAATTGTATGGTTTTTGCACCATAAACCACACACTGTCTGTACCTTGTCTTACTGAATGACACATTGGCATTGTGTGATAGTACAATAAAGTGTCACAGTATGTATTGGCTGTTTAAATTGGTGTCTTTGTTTACTGTCAGCACTGTATCCTGATCTAATGAAATAAATGGAGCACATTCCAAATAGGCACTGATGTAGATTTTTTGGGGGTCTGTTCTTATTCTAAGATAACTATGACTTGCAACTTTCATATTGGCAAGTTGCTGAAAAGACAATCTAAAAAATGTGACAGCACAATTTGTTGTGATATTGAGAATAGAACTGTGTATGTTGTACTGCCCTTCCATCCTCAGGGGCCCAGTAGAGTCCCCTGGAAGAGCAAA
Organism: Schizothorax lantsangensis; assembly: GCA_027422415.1. NCBI lineage: Eukaryota > Metazoa > Chordata > Actinopteri > Cypriniformes > Cyprinidae > Schizothorax > Schizothorax lantsangensis. Next base: position 14,188,985 of record CM049848.1, read on the forward strand.
AAAAATTAACATTTCAAATGGCTATAAATCAAAGTCTGATTATAGTTTTAAGGAGAAATTTGCCAGGACAACTACTTATGCTATGTTAATTAAATAATGTTGGACAGAGTTTTCAAACATATATGGAAAGGTGGTATAAAGGTGTTTAAAAAAGTGCTCTTATTAAAATACCAAATTTCAGCCTGCCTCTTAAATATGTCATAAATGTTTGCACAATTAACATGTTTAGATATACCTTTGTTCAAAAAAGATGGTATTTTCACACATTTTATTATTAAACATTTTAAACTACAGTACCCATAAGCCTCTGCCATTCAAATGCGAAAAACATGGTGCTGGTATTTGTAGTTTAACAAAAGTTTTCCTCGTGGTTAGGGTTACGATCTCGGTAAAGTGGTAATATCTCACGACATAACAACACTGCATTGTTAACTGAAGGTATTACTGACGTAATAATAACAGCAAAACGTACTTTGGAACATTAAGCGTTTTTTAATTTGGGTTAAAAGATAGTCCAATCACAGGGACGTCTGCAAGTGCCAAGGGAACTTCAAAGCCAATGGCAACCCAGTTGAGCAGAAGCGTCACACTTACTTGTCCATATATGGTCATTTATAACAGGATCTTCCGGGTTCTTGTGGTGAATGGACAGATACGATTTATTTGTCTCCACTCAATATAAAACTGTAACAACAGACTGCATCGTGTGGTTAACCTGATGCAGCAATACATTTATTGATTACAGTGTTTTTTTTTTTCTTTTCAAACAAGGGTGTAATGGTTCCCATTGCATACACTGTTTACACTAATATTAATTAATGTACAATATTTAAACTCAAAAGTGTGCATATACTGTGTGAAAAATAAATAATAAATGTCAAAATGTTTCATTTGCTTACAAAAAAACCCCACCTGATATTTATTCAAACATGCAGTATTTTTCTGCTATTAAACTTTGCTTCTGTAACATTTACAGTGTATTTATAGTAACATTTACAGTGTATTTATAGTGTGTTAAAGGTATACAATTAATCACTTTTATGTTTTCTGGAAATGGACCCTACAAACTTGCCATTCTTAGCTCTGCCAGTTGAACTACATGAATATTAAAAAAAGAAAGAAAAAACAAACAAACACACACATTACGAATTTCCCAATGTTTATTGATATGTCAAACTTTTCCAATACAAACATAGTGCCCAGAACAGCACTCTCTCGCTCTCCAGTTTGTGCCACTATGAAAAAAAAAAACAGTTATAGTGTAATATAACAACTTAAAACAATGACTGATTGATAAAGTAATTCATGGGTACATGTAACTAAGAAATATGCAATATAAAACCCATTTTAAAAAACATTGTCTAATATTCAAAAATAAAAAGACAATTTGTTTACAGAAAATGTCATAAGATGAAAAATACTATTTTACAAACTGGAAGTTTTGAGGCTCCGGTTGAAAATATATTATTTTCTTACCTTTAATGAACAAATAGGCAAAAATGATTAAGAACAATATTTTAATATTTTACAATTATTATTCTCCTGTAATCAATGTTTGATTCTATTGTGACTAAATGCAGGACCAATTAAAATGGTTAACAATTATATATATATATATATATATATATATATACACAGTGACAGGAGTGTGAGATGGGAGTGTTGACTGTAAAGTAGAAATTAAAACAAGTAGACATGCAGTAAAGTTGGCAGGAAAGAGCTGAGAGCAGATGTGCCACACGAGAGAGAGAGAGAGATGTGGAAGCTTTTGGAAGGGCTGATATTGTGGAGAGCTGATGCAGAAGGACTAAGTAGTCTGTGAAAAATCCTGCAAGACAGGAAGAAAAATAATTTATCACATGATGAACAATAAAAACATTGACAACAACAAATAGCCCTTTACTGCCAACTTTGTTTGCACATTCCTCTCTCGTACAGTCATGCTTATCTTAATATTTAATTCTAATGTCATGCACATTCTTTTATACTTTATATTCTGTGCTTTATATCTTATTTTTTATTCATTTTATTTTATGCATACTTCCCTTGTGTTGTACTCTACAATATTTGCACTGTCCATGGAGCGGACCTGACTCACATTTCACTGCTGGTTATAAAATCTCTGTATAGTCGTGTATGTGACAAATAAAACTTGAACTTGAACTTGATAGCAGACAACAACGTACTGTAACTGCAGCGTGTATAACAGTAAACAGACCATTATCGTCTGTTGGTGTGGATGCTAAAATATTTACCATTATATTTCTTGTTCTTGCTGTGAACAGCTTTAAGTGATCTGATTTGGCCAAATTAATTGAAGATCTGATTTGTCACATGAGAAGTTAAACTAGCATTTCCAGACTCTTGTTTCTTAGACAGATATGTTCAATAAAAATCAACACGGAAAGAAAGACAGACTCTGAGGTGTGGACAGATATCATGTACTGTTAGAACGGGAAGAGACGGCACCAGTTTGTAAAGGTTAATAAAGAATACAATGGACTTAATATAAACTTTATGATATAAACACTCTGACTACTTACTATGAGCACAATCTGCATGAGAGTTGAGGCAAAGTCCAATAACAGCAGTAGGAGAAAAAGTTGTAGAATTTTGTATGAGTACGCTTGTACAATATCATATGAATTTGCTGATTTGGTCAATTGTATGAATTATTACTACTTCAACATGACACTTTGTTGAGGGTTCCTCGTGGCGGGACCGTGGGGTATGTAAACCAAAGTTAAAGAAACATCAAATACTGTGCAAATAGTAAAGGTGCTCAGACCAACACAGACGTACCATTGGAAGTGTATTCCTTTGCAGCTTTTGGTCTTCTCCGTAAACGCACAGTATGGCCAAATTCAAATCCCATGACAGGCCTTCTTTGGTCTTCCCTTTCAACTGAAACGAAGAGAAATATATACATGTTGAGACAGTGTGTTAAAAATGATCTGTGAGCAAAATATTTGAGAAGGACAATAACGAAAGATATGATCAACACATAATATAAGGATGTGTTCATTAAAGCAAATCAGTTATTACTAAAAGTGTTCAACAAAACCTGTGAAGGGCTGAACCTTTGAAGGACCCTTTCTTCAACCTTTCTTCAAGATCAGCATTGGGAGCTTCGAGTTCAAGTTCCCTGTTAATTCCAGCAGCTTTCTGAAAGAACTGGTCAAAATTTGATTATGAGTTTTAAAAATATGTTATGATGAACCACAGAAATAAACCACAGAGAGCAAAATATGTGTAAATGAATTACAGTTTGGAAAAATAGGAAAGGAAAAGCTGAGAGAGAGAGAGAGAGAGAGTGAGAGAGAGAGAGAGAGAGAGAGAGTGAGAGAGAGAGAGAGAGAGAGAGAGAGAGAGAGAGACAACCTTTACAAGAGATGGCTTCTTAAAAGAGCTGCTGGAGTATGTAATCTGACGTAACTGCAAGACAGAAAAAAAATATTGAATTACAATTACTTAAAAAAAAAACATCTTAAAGGTGTGGAAAGCGTTGTGTTTACTGTGCTTTAAAAATAGTATACAGTAAAAACAGTTACTGTGGTAAAAACATGGTAAGTATTGTTGTTACTGTCCTTTAACTACAAATACCACAGTAAAACTACGGTTACTGAGGTAAACTCATAGTAAATATTGAAGTTATTGGGCTTTTACTAGAAATACCACAGTAAAACTATGGTTACTGAGGTAAAATCATGGTAAACGTTGAAGTTATTGGGCTTTTACTAGAAATACCACAGTAAAACTACGGTTACTGAGGTAAGCTCATAGTAAATATTGAAGTTATTGGGCTTTTACTAGAAATACCACACTAAAACTACGGTTACTGAGGTAAACTCATAGTAAATATTTAAGTTATTGGGCTTTTACAAGAAATACCACAGTAAAACTACGGTTACTGAGGTAAACTCATAGTAAATATTGAAGTTATTGGGCTTTTACTAGAAATACCACAGTAAAACTATGGTTACTGAGGTAAAATCATGGTAAATGTTGAAGTTATTGGGCTTTTACTAGAAATACCACAGTAAAACTACGGTTACTGAGGTAAACTCATAGTAAATATTGAAGTTATTGGGCTTTTACTAGATAATACCACACTAAAACTACGGTTACGGAGGTAAACTCATAGTAAATATTGAAGTTATTGGGCTTTTACAAGAAATACCACAGTAAAACTACGGTTACTGAGGTAAACTCATAGTAAATATTGAAGTTATTGGGCTTTTACTAGAAATACCACAGTACAACTATGGTTACTGAGGTAAACTCATAGTAAATATTGAAGTTATTGGGATTTTACTAGAAATACCACAGTAAAACTACGGTTACGGTGGGAGAAGCATGGTATATTTTGTGGTCACTGTGCATTGACTACACATGACATCGTCGAGCGACAGTTACTATGGTAACACTATGGTAAATGTGTGGACTTTTTACACGATCCCTTTCCCACCATAAGCAAATATTAAATTAATAACTTCATTCATAAACACGGAACAATTGAGTATTTTACGAGACAGTACCTGTATATGTGTCCTGAAGTCATCCAAATCCATCTTTTAATGCGCTATTTCGCTGGTCTTCTTTGGTCTGTGTGCAGTTGTTGACGTTGGGGAAACGATCGCCTCTGCTGGTACTTCAGTGGTAACTTCACCTTCATACATGCGTGCAGGGATTAACCTTGTGGATCGATGATAACATCCTTCTCATCCTAACAGAAGGCGCAGCAGACCCCTGCTGGGCCATAAATGTGACCTGATATCCACTGAAAACGGCCATTCAATCGAATGATATCATTCGAAGCGGGTGTAAGAGAGGAGCTTGAGGCGATAGCTACCACGGCGAAGCAGACACGTGACCGGGTCGATTCCGTTCAAGCAGCTGAGCGTGAGGATAGAAGGGCAGTCACGGACTTAAGAAATCAGCTGGAGCGACTCACCGAGAAGATGACGGATTTTGAGGATAGGAGCAGAAGGAACAACGTTCGACTGGTGGGGCTGCCAGAGGGGGCGGAGGGCTCAAACACGGCTGGTTTCCTCAGAGTTAATCTTTCCAAGTGGATTCCGTCGTTGAAAGGCCGTGACATTGAGATTGACCGGGCGCACCGCGTGTATGATGGAGGGAGGGGCTCCGATCGGCCGCGCACTCTCATCTTCCGTGTACTAAGATGGCATGACAGATCGGAGCTCCTGAGGGGTGCTCGGCAGGCTTATCCGGTGAAATGCGCACAGGACAATGTCACACTACTATTTTTTCTCGACTTTAGTCCAGCCACAACGATCAGGAGAAAGGTTTTTAATCCGGTTTTGAAGAAGATGACAGCACTTGGTCTCCAGCCCTTCCTCATCTATCCGGCGGTAATCAAACTACGACACAAAGGGGAGCAGATGAGTTTCGACACTCCACAGAAAGCGTAGGATTTTATCAGCTCCCTGTCTCAGCAGAAGACATATGCAGTGGCTCTGCGGGAGGGCGGCGGGAGGGCGGCGGGAGAACGGCGGCCACTGTCTCTCCGGCCCGGCGGGAGGGGCTTGATGGCCGGGATGGAGGTGGTTCTAGCTGCCCAGGGGAGGATGGTTGCAGGATTGACATGGACACTTGCTAGACCTGTTTTTTGCTTTTTCTTCTCCCCTCTCTCCTACTGGGATATTGTCCCTATATATCCGGTACAACGATCTCGTTGCTGGTAAGACTGAAACTCCCTTTTTATTTTTTATTTTGGAGGGGACTAATGGAGAGTAGGTTTAATTAAAAAAAAAATTTTTTTTTTGGCTGTGTTAGCCTTTCGGGAGACATGTCTTGCGTTGGAGTGGATCGGTCACGAACCATCACTATTTTTTGTTGCTCAGTCAGACCTATGTTCTCGGTAATGTGCGGTCTGAATTGTTCCTTGTCAGTTGTTCATGTTTTTATGTTGTTTTTATTTTTATTTTTTACAACAGACATTTATACTTTTATTTATTTTACCTTATTTCTAAAGGGATTTTTCATCTAGGAGGTTTGGAATCTAAAATGCACATCAACGTTTACATGCTATTTACAGAATGGAGGTGCTTCTGTTTTTTTTTCATTTGTTGAATACAATCTTGGGATTACGAATATTCAATGCATACTCTAAATATTTTATCACTGAATGTGAATGGTTTAAATTCTGCTGTTAAACGAACCCGTGTGTTAGAATATTTACACCGTAAATATATTTCCTGTGCCCTAATTCAAGAGACACATTTAAAACAATCTGACGTGGCATGTTTCCAGAATAAGTATTATAAATTAGCAGCTTTTTCCAGAGCTCAAAATAAAACTAAGGGGGTGCTTATCCTTGTTAACCAGAAGTTAAATTTAACGATTGAACACCTTGGTAGTGATGAGAAGGGTAGATTTGTTTTTATCCGATGCAAGATATATAATAATAGGTTAGCATTGGTCTCTATTTATGGTCCGAATGAGACAGACAGTGCATTCCTTACACAGATTTCCAAAACTCTACTTGAGGAGATTGATTGCCCTCTAGTGGTGGGTGGTGATTTTGATTTAATTTTAAATCTTTAATTGTGTCTAATTCCTCCATCTCTATATTACCAATTTTATTATCTGATCATTCTGCTGTGTTGTGCAGTGTTCCTCTTTCCGATGTGAAAGCCAAGTCCCCTAGATGGCGCTTTAACATATCATTATTAAGTAATCAGACTTTCATTACTTCTCTAAAAGAATATATTAAGGAATTTCTTGAAATTAATATGCCCTCTGATGTGGATCCTCAAATACTGTGGGAAACGACTAAGTGTGCTATACGAGGTTTCTGTATATCTTTCTCTTCTACTCTTGCCAAAGCGAAAACTCAACAGTTTACACAATTAGAAAATAAAATCCAATCATTACAAAATCTACAAAAACAACATTTTACTGAGCAACAGGCTACACAGCTGTCCTCTTTAAAAGAAGAATATGATTTACTTTCACACTCAAAGGCGGAATTTATTTTACATAGGACTAGGCAAAAATATTATTTCGAATCAGAGAGACCTAGTCATTTATTGGCACTTAGGTTGAAAGAATGCGAGTCTAAGGCATATATTAGTGCAATAAAATCATCGGATGATCAGGTCACCACGAATCCTGTGGCAATTAATGACATATTTAAAGGTTTTTACACAAATCTGTATAAAGCCGAAACAGATTTTGATGAACCAATTTGTAAGCAGTATTTAGATAAAATGGAACTGCCTCAGATCTCACAGATAGATAAAGAATCTTTGGAGGCCCCATTAAGTTTTTAGGAACTCCACGTCTCTCTAAAAAGCCTTCAAAAGGGCAAATCGCCGGGTCTAGATGGTCTCTCCCCTGAATTATATTTAGAAATTTGGGATTTGGTAGGGATACTTATGCTTAACTCATTTAATTTTGCAATTGAACATGGGGTATTTCATAGAGATCAAAAAACATCATTGATTTCATTACTTCTTAAAAAAGGGAAAGATCCATTAGATTGTTCCAGCTACAGACCGATTTTGCTTGTCCCATGTGATCTAAAAATCTATGCTAAAGTTTTTGCTTCTCGTATGGAGAAGGTAATTCATAGTCTGATCAAGGAGGACCAAACCGGGTTCATCAAGGGGTGCAATGCATCTGACAATATGCGTCAACTCCTTCATATTCTTGACTTTGCGGACTCCCACCCAACCCCTTGTGCGGTCTTTTCACTTGATGCAGAAAAAGCCTTTGACAGGCTAGAGTGGAATTATATGTGGGCAGTTCTGCAATGTTTCGGCTTCGGTGAACACTTCATTTCTATGATTAAGACTTTATACCACTCACCTGCAGCATCAGTCATAACTGGTAATATTATTTCCCCCTCATTCCCTTTACAGCGGGGAATGAGGCAGGGGTGTCCGCTTTCCCCCTTATTGTTTTGTCTATCTCTTGAACCCTTAGCACAAGCCATCAGGAAATCTGAAGTATCGATTAAGATTCACGATCATAATCATAGTATTTCATTATACGCTGATGATATTATTCTATATTTAGACCACTTTGATGGTTCAGTCTCTAGTATAATTAAGGAATTTGATCATTTTAGTAGCCTATCAGGATATAAAATAAATTGGAGCAAATCTGCTTTAATGCCAATTAACAATGTTAAGGTTAATTCTTCTTTTCCCTCATTTATCCCTATTAAGGAATCTTTCATCTATTTGGGCATTACCATATATAAAAACATTCATAAGATTGCCAGAGACAATTTTAATAACATTTTAGTTAAGGTCAAAAATGACATTCAAAGATGAAAGAATCTTAAAGTCTTTCTCCAAGGAAGGATCTCCACTGTTAAGATGAATTTGTTACCTCGATTTTATTTTTTTTCTCTATGCTATCACTTTCTCCCCATCCAGGTTACATTAAGGAGATCAACTCCATAATTTCTAAGTTTATCTGGAATGATAAATGCCCCAGAATTAAACTTACCACATTACAACATCCTAATAGCGCAGGAGGACTGGCTGTACCAAATTTTGAATTATATTAGTGGTCGTTCCAGCTTAAGGCTCTTCATAATTGGGTTGATCCTCAATCTACAGTTTCATGGAGGGTGATTGAAGCTGACAAGGTTAAACCAAATAGACTTCAAGATATTTTATTTACTGGCAAAGGAAAAAAGGGGATAATTATAAATTTGGTCCGGTTGTGGCTAACTCTATTAAAATCTGGAAAACGGTTGAACGTCGGATAGGTGGACCCTTCAAATTTTGTAACAATACTCCTTTATGGCACAATTGTAATTTTGTATGCGGAAATCATCCATTTGTCCAACCCTCTTGGTCATCTTTAGGTGTAAACACGTGCGGTGATATATATGATAACCAGGGCCTCTGTTCATTTCAGACATTAAGAACCAAATTGTGTCTACCAGCATCCACATATTTTGTCTTTCTTCAATTACGTTCTGCTCTCAAAGCGTATGGCGTTCCGTGGGCATCTTCTATTTCCTCTCATCCTATGCGGGACTGGATTACACCATCTGCTGGTCGGCCATCTGTTTCCTTAATATATAATAAAATTATTGATTGCATTACAAAACCTCTTTCTATTAAAACTATTTGGAATAGGGAATTATCTGACCTTAATTTATCTGTCGACTGGGAGAGAGTGTGGTTTAATCTCAGCTTAACATCTAAAAATCTGGCTCATCATTTTATTCACTTCAAAGTCATTCATAGAGCATACATAACTCCTTAAAAAAGATTTAAAATGAAACTACAGTCAAATTTGAACTGCCATATACGGTATGTAACACTACATCATCTGGCACTTTTCTGAATATGTTTTGGGAATGTCCTGTTGTCATCAGTTTATGGACACATGTAAACCTGGTTTTGTCATCATTACTGCGAATTGATTGGTCTGTTAACCCAAGTTTGTGTCTTCTTAATGATGATTCTGGTCTCTGTATTAGTTCAATGCAAAAGAGAATGTTGTTTGCTGGTTTTACAGCTGCGAAGAAGACAATAATCCAGAACTGGTTTACACCACACATGTGTGGAAAAACATATTGGATCCGTAGCCTCCTGCAAATAGTGACTTGTGAATGTGAAACGGCGCGAGTCGGTGGGGCCAGGCCTTCGACCATTGACGCTTGGCAGTGTTTTTTGTTTGATATACGTTATTATATAAAGGAGTGACTTTTGTGTTTTTATTGTCCTTCCTTCTCTCCCTCCCTTTTGACTGGACTTTGAGATGTTGAGTATGTGTCTGTTGTTTAGTTTTGTTATATTTTGGATGCTATGTTGTGTTATGTGTGAAAAAAAAAAAAAATGTTGATAAAAAAAAAATATATGCAGTATTGTTTCATGCTGACATAAAGACCACCAAGCTGCAAACATGACCCTAAAATGAGCTGAAACAACACAATTGTTGAACATTTTGTCACAATTTATTTTCATTATGTTTAATCCACTTAAATTTCTAAAATTTAGCTAATTTATTTTTATTTTTTTTATTTTTACATAACTAACCGAACAGTAGATCTATTTTTTTGCTACTTATTTTATAGCTCAGTAACTTGTAACATTGTTATAGTTCAATAACATAGTATGTCACAACAGCTCAGGGAGTAAAGAAACTACTACCATTGATGTGTTCAGACAAATGGCTGTATTAACACATACAGGTGCATCTCAATAAATTAGAATGTCGTGGAAAAGTTCATTTATTTCAGTAATTCAACTCAAATTGTGAAACTCGTGTATTAAATAAATTCAATGCACACAGACTGAAGTAGTTTAAGTCTTTGGTTCTTTTAATTGTGATGAGTTAGGCTCACATTTAACAAAAACCCGCCAATTCACTATCTCAACAAATTAGAATACTTCATAAGACCAATAAAAAAAAAACATTTTTAATGAATTGTTGGCCTTCTGGAAAGTATGTTAATTTACTGTATATGCACTCAATACTTGGTAGGGGCTCCTTTTGCTTTAATTACTGCCTCAATTCGGCGTGGCATCAGTTTGTGGCACTGCTGAGGTGGTATGGAAGCCCAGGTTTCTTTGACAGTGGCCTTCAGCTCATCTGCATTGTTGGGTCTGGTGTCTCTCATCTTCCTCTTGACAATACCCCATAGATTCTCTATGGGGTTCAGGTCAGGCGAGTTTGCTGGTCAATCAAGCACAGTAACACCATGGTCATTGAACCAGCTTTTGGTACATTTGGCAGTGTGGGCAGGTGCCAAGTCCTGCTGGAAAATGAAATCAGCATCTCCATAAAGCCTGTCAGGAGAAGGAAGCATGAAGTGCTCTAAAATTTCCTGGTAGATGGCTGCGTTGACTGTGGACTTCAGAAAACACAGTGGACCAACACCAGCAGATGACATGGCAGCCCAAATCATCACTGACTGTGGAAACTTCACACTGGACTTCAAGCAACATGGATTCTGTGCCTCTCCACTCTTCCTCCAAACTCTGGGACCTTGTTTCCAAATGAAATGCAAAAATTACTTTCATCTGAAAAGAGGACTTTGGACCACTGAGTTCTTTTTCTCCACAGCCCAGGTAAGACGCTTCTGACGTTGTCTCTGGTTCAGAAGTGGCTTGATAGCCCTTTTCCTGAAGACGTCTGAGCATGGTGACTCTTGATGCACTGACTCCAGCTTCAGTTCACTCCTTGTGAAGCTCTCACAAGTATTTGAATCAGCTTTGCTTGACTGTATTCTCAAGCTTGCAGTCATCCCTTTTGCTTGTGCACCTTTTCCTACCCAAATTCTTCCTTCCAGTCAACTTTGCATTTAATATGCTTTGATACAGCACTCTGTAAACAGCCACACCTTTCAGTAATGACCTTCTGTGACTTACCCTCTTTGTGGAGGGCGTCAATGTTCATCTTCTGGATCATTGCAAGTCAGCAGTCTTCTCCATTATTGTGGTTTCAAAGAACAAGAGATACCCAGAATTTATACAGTAGGGATGGTCATTAATTGAAACTCAAATGTAAATATTCTAATATTTTGAGATACTGATTTTTGACTTTCATGAGCTGTAAACTCTAATCATCAAAATTAAAACAAAAAAACTTTTGAAATGTTTTACTTTACATGCAATGACTCTAAAATATATGAAAGTTTCACTTTTTTAAATAACTTACAAGAAAAAATGAACTTTTTCACGACATTCTAATTTAGTGAGATGCACCTGTATAGTAAAGGTTTTCATCAGCTATTTAAGTCATATTCTGTGTTTTAACATCTTTACCTGACAATACTCTCCTTGAAAAAGTAAAAGCAACAATGCATTCAGTATTATATTATTTTACATTATATTCAGATTTAAATGGAATATTTACAAATGCCAAATGTCAGAAATGAGGCATGCACAGTTTTTAAATCTATATTCCTTCAGGACAAAAGCCTGTGCAATTTACCAAGCACAAACACATTACTCGTGCATGGGTATGTCTCATAGAGAGCATGAGAGGCAGACAGAGAGAGATCGAGAGAGACAGTGGTTTATTTTTTGCAGGTTCAGTGTAAGTACATACTGACGGGGAGAATGTTACCCATCACTGTGACATTTTACAACATGACATCATGAGCAATATGCACTCTAACTTTAAAACATTTAGTCATCAAAATATGCCTAAAATTTGTATTTGTCGGTGTAGTCTTCAGTGCACATGTTTGTGTGGTCATCATATTTTAAAATCTCAGTTATTTAACATAATTATTCTGATTAGTCATAAGATTTAAATCAATTATTTGTTTCCAATTATTAAAGTTTTACAAATCACCAAGTTACCTGTCACACCTAGACATTTGTGTTGTACCATTTACCATACTTAAACTCTGATCTAACTATCTCTCTCCACCTGTCTATTTTCCCATAAGACATGAATGGATGTTTTTTTCTACTCCACTAACCAGTAAGGGAAAGTTCATTAAAAGCAACTGAATCGGAAACATGCCTGTCCTGGGAAACATTAACTGCTTCCGCATGCTGCTGAGATGGAAATTCTCGCCTTAGTTTATCAATCAGATCAGAAGACATAATGACCCTGTTCAATACTTCAATAAAAGCTGCATGGACTGTGGATCTGTTTAACATGCAAACCAATATCCACAGCAGACATGGTCTGCATTAAATACAGTGGACCAGCTCTCTCTTCATAAGGAACAGGACAAGTATTTAGTTAATAATTATCAGTATATTTCATGTTTTTCCCACGCTTTATTGCTTTATAACCAAAAGTAACCTTGTGTCCTGATTATTTTTTTCGTAAACTTGTTTTACCACTTTTGATGCCTGGTAATTTGGAAAGGTGAAAGTGTCAAAATTCAGACATGCACTGATCCTGGAACCATATCTGTTTTTTTTAAAAACAAACAACAACAACAGCAAAAAAGTGACGGACACAAAACAAACAAATCTTATATTACATAGACTATTTAAAGGGATAGTTCACCTCAAAGAAAATTATGTCATCAATTACTCACCCTCATGTTGTTCCAAACATGTATGTTATGAAGCTTTGTGTGTGTGTGTGTGTGTGTGTGTGTGTGTGTGTGTGTGTGTGTGTGTGTGTGTGTGTGTGTGTGTGTGTGTGTGTGTGTGTGTGTGTGTGTGTGTGTGTGTGTGTGTGTGTCCAAATGACAATTGTCATTTGTAGTGAAGGGAAACTGTCTATTGAAAATGTGTGATCATGCTTAAAAAGACACTCTAATTAAGCAAGAATACATATTTCAAGTCATTGAATTAGTAGAATATCTTCTGTTTGTCACTCTTACATCATATGTAAAACATTTGCGTGTGCATGTGTGTGCGCTGTGACCTCTAGCTGTATGGAGTATGGATTATGAGAAGCCTACTCTCTGACCCAGTTTACTGATACACACTCTAACATCATGATAAACTGTTGTTCCCCGACTGCAAGAACCAGGACGTACACGATGCACCTTCATCACAATCATCATCTTTTTTATTTTATTTTATGCAGACAAAATCTACTAGAACTGAATGAAAAATACTGAGAATAGTATAGAAAATGTTTATTGTTTTAAAACTCACTGTGAAAAGAAATATCTAAAATAATAATTAAATATTGTTGTTCTGTTTCATTTTAGTTTTTCTTTCATTTTTAAATGTTGTGAATGCTGCCTGCTTCAAAGTTATAAGGATTCCATCCCAATACAGGGGAGGCTGGTGTAAATTGTCTATTTTAATTTATTCATTTATTTATTTATTTATTTGTTTGTTTGTTTGTTTGTTTATTCATTCATTCATTCATTCATTCATTTTTAATTCCAGTGAATATTTCACTGGACGTTATGTTGTTTAAAGTCTATATTAACACACACACACACGCACACACACAAACATATCTTTTGAACATTTGAATGAACATATTTCCCAGTTAACAATGTATGGTTAATTTACCACAATATATATATATATTTTTTTTTTAATTCAGCATTAATATATATATATATATATATATATATATATATATATATATACTCTGTGTGTATATATATATATATATATATTAATGCTGAATTAAATATATATATATATATATATATATAAATGTATAAATAAATAAACAAACACCATACACATACACACACAAATACTGAGCTTAAATGTACAAAAATACCTCTGTCCCGAGAATACACAACATTTCTAAATTATTTCTAAACTTTATTACATAATTTACAAATGTTTTAATGTGTGCTTTTAATGTGCATTTCTTTTTTTATTCTTTCTTTTTTTTTTTTTACCCAACAGCCATTAGACAAATAAGATGACATTGTAATTTTAGGTTGTAGAAAAACTCATGATAATGAGCAAATTTGAATAAGATGCTTGAAACGTTAAACCTTAAATATCTCATGACAACTAGCCTCAGTCTCCCATATATGTAAATCCAAAGAGACACAATTATACCCAAAACGATAAAAAAAAATGCTCTCTGCTCAGAGAAATAGACCTGTCTCACTCTCTCAAAGTCAACAAAAGACAGAGGTAACAAAGGGCAGATTACTGGTGCTTTTGAAACTCTAACCCAAAGTGATGTCCTCAGAGTTGGTTTAATATTTAAATACTTGCATGCAATGTATTATTGCTATTTTGTCTCAGATCCTTGGACAGAAATATTTTGTCTTTTGTTATGCCAATAACTGTAGGATCTGTAGTATTTTTTTTGTTTTGTTTTTTCGCCAGTAGAGTTGCATTTACACACGTGAGTCGGAGGGACTGCATTAAAGGCCATGCCGTAAGCATCTGTCTGTAAACCTAGCAGAGCGCTCTACCAACACACGGCATCTGCTTTAGCTCTGCACAGATTTGCAATGTGTTTGCGGCCCACATGTCACAGAGGATGTCGTTGCCTGGTATATGGAAACTGCTATTTAAAGTACGTTTTCACAAAGTTTGCAAAGCAAATGTACATCACACAACAGAACTCTTCAAAGCAATGATAAAAGTTGCAAAGTTCCTAGTGGCAAGAGAGGTGCTTTTCCTTCGGTTCAGTTCAATAAGGCAGCTACTTCTGCCTGACCTCGTTACTCTGTGCTCTCTATGAGTTACTGAAATCATCTATGAAGTAGCTAGAATGCTCCTTGCACTGCTTAATGGCTGTGTTTTAGGGCGTCTATCCCATCGGCCCCTCAGTACAAAGACTGGACAGATCTGTCCAAGTGGAGCACTGCATTATAATTTAGTTCCTCTTAGGTTTCCTGCTCTAGCACTTAAGACAAAGTGCCTGCGGCCTCTGAGCTCTCCACGTGCAGACGGAGCGTGTTATTTCCATCCTTCCGTCTGCTTTTGCATTATCTGCAGTGCTAAGCAGAAACCAGAGAGCAGATGTGACCAAGAGCATGTACGCAACCGCCGCCATCTTCGTCCCCTTTGTCAGAACAGATAAAGAGCAGTGAAATGCTTCGTGATTCGTCTCTATTTAAACGCGCGGAACTGGAGTGCAGGAGAGCTGAGTGAAAATACCTCGACATGTGTAAGGCGAGCGTGTCTCTCTTACACGCTCGTTCACGCGTGTTTCTGTCACACGCCGCTCACGACATCGCTTCCATGCTTTTCTCTTTGTGCAGAGATTAGGCCGTTGCCAACCTAAATGATTACTTCAGTCAACACGGTACAAGCTTGTGACACCGCAGAGCGTCCCTCTAACTGATCTGCTAAATGTCAGCAAACTGCTTTTGAGTGTAATCTTAATTTGACTTGGAATTAGTCTTTTTGTTGTGAAGATCTAATTATTCAGACAATTCTTTGCCTTGTGAGAACTTTGGGAAAAGATCAGCCATGCCACGGCTGATGAGAGAAAGAGAAAGAGAATGAGAGAGCAAGAGAAGCAGAGAGAGAAAGAGATAACGCGATAGTGAGCGTTCCCAGACGTTGCCCAGAGGCACCTTCATCTCCTCTCTGAGCTACGCGGACATGAATGGCGAATGACAGAATCCCGTCAAGAACTCCGCAGTAAGGCACAACGAACGTGTGCAATAACGGCATACCTGCTGCCTTGGAAATAGTGAGATAGAACCGAATGGGATTGACTTTTGCACACTCTGGATATAGATGTTAGAGGTGGGCAAGAATTTTCACTTCACAATCTAATTTATTTTAGATGAATGCATAATAATTAGTAGGCACATTATATATAATACTGTACAACTGTACAGTATATGAAATTGTAAGGCTCATTTCTCTTACTTCACTGACTTATCGGCCAGACAGCTACTACTCACATGCTACATCAGGACTGTTTTGTCTCTGGTTTCAGGTAAAATGTTTCGGAATTAACTTCTATCCGAAGCCTTAGAAGAAAGTCTCAGGTGACAAAACACAGGAAAAATACAGATTCACGCTCATGGTGACTTGTTCTGGGTTTATGTTTTACGATCTAATTTATGATCTAAATATTATGTTATGTTTTCCTGGGTTTCGGTACTGTTTTTAATGTCTAAGTAGCCTACGCCAACTTTTTGTTTAGTGAATTTTACTCTGCACCTGTTTGCAAAAAAATAAATAAATACATAAAAATAAATAAATAATAAAAAAGCAAGATAAAGACATTTTTGTTTATACACACACGTGGGTGGAAAAAATCACAAAATCTGAATTGTGATTGTATGCCATTGTGTGTGACTGCAAATATCCTGCAGGAGTTTAAAATGGCAAAATGACTACTCTTTGTGAGCTTGGTGTTAACGTAAATGATCAGATGATCAGGCCGGCAGATTATAGATTATAAATTAAATACTAATAATAATAATAATGTGTGCATGTTTGTTTGTTTTATTTTGTTTTGATTTTAAACACACAAGTCCTCACTCGCGCGCTCACACCAGACAGGTAAAACAATGATGCGCACGTTTCAATTATCCAAATCCGCACTGGTTTAAATAATTTAGAGAATGATACCTTTCAATATAATAAAGTTCATTATGACCTGGTGTGGTCGACAGCCTGTGAAACCTTGTAATGGTGCCGAAGGGCACCTAACGAGAGTTTAACAAAAAGATGAAAAACATCATGTAGTATAGTATAAACAGTATTCACATTTTCAGTCGATAATTTCATGTCATTTCAAAATTTCTTAGCACAATCTAAAACAATAACAAATATGGATCAATCTTCTGTAATTGATAAATAACTTAAAACAAAAATATAATTTACTACACATTAATGTCCATAACATAGTTGACTACTTTATGTTCAGATACATTTAAATGACTTTTAAATGCGCTATATGATTGGCTTACTTATATTTTCTTCTTCAACATTTAATTACGAATGTAAGCACATAAGCTTGCTTCATTGCTTTATCCTGAATTAAAGTTTATACATATAAATCGCAGTCAAAATTTCGAGAAATGTATTTGGATGAAAAATGACGCTGTGCTTTAATTGCTCTAACTGTTACTCAGTAGAGCGGGATTCCAAATTTTACACAGAGAATTTAGATGCATTATTATTACATTATTATATTTTAATTCATCGCTCTCATTTTACTCACTTACTGTAACGGATTTAATAGTTTTCTGACACCTGTAGTTATCACACGTTCGACAACAAATAAAACAATAAATCATGTCTTCGAAAACAATTGTATGCTTCTGAATAACGAATACTCTTATGTATTATATTTCTACTCAGATCTTTTTAGAGCGCAGAAGTCTTTAGAATAAATGGGAATAAATTTAACGTTTTAAAATAGATGTTTTGTTTTTGATTGTGGAGCAAACTTTCCAAATGCTTCTATATACTGAGAAGTGGAATCGTTGAAGATTATTTGTCTAATATATATATATAAATATATATATAAATCAAACAACCTGATGAAAGGGATATTTAAGAAACGCGCATTTCCCCGGATTCCTTAATTTGCATTTTATCTACAGTTTAAATAGTATATTCAGTATTTCTTAAAAAATCACGTGAGGAAAAAAAATGGGATTACAAATAAAATAAAATAAATAACTTTTTTCTTTGTTTGATTTCCTTGAGCAATGTAGGTTTTTAATTGAACAATATCTGACCACAGAATAATGAAATGTGATTAAGAGACACGGCTCCTGCATGGAAATGATTTAAAAGTTTTATTTGTAAACATTAAATATTCCTTTCTCGTGAAGTTTGATTCGGATTCGGAACCGAACGAGTTGCAGTATATTTAGTTAAACCATAGAAAAAGGCAGTGATGATCTTCACACCTACATGAATAGAAGATGGCAAATAAAATCACATGTAAGACATTAAACAAAGACGACGGTGATGCGTCTGAAATCATTTCAACTGCACCATGCTTTAACGGCAAACTCAAAAATAAATATATAAACGTTTATATTAAACAGCAACAATACATACAACACACATACAAACGAGGAATGTCTGACAATTTTACAAACACTATGGGTCCCTTTTTACCTGTACAGATGATACTGGTCTTATCCACATGTGCCATATTTAAAAGTTGTCCCAATTCTACGAATCTTTATAAAATCTAACAGACTACATAGTGTCCGGAATATAGAGTGTGTAATAGAGACAAGAGTCCTCTACAACATGCGTCTCCTTTCCACCTGACAGAGATACACAGGCACAAGTTATAAAAGAAAAAAAGTCTCTGTACAAGCTTTATACACATCATAGAAATCACATAAATCTATTGAATAGGTATATAGAAATGGTGTATAATACACTTTACTCTGTGATTTTCCATGAATACAGACGTTTGCAGTTAACAATGATTAGTAGTGGCAAGAGATATTTTTTCATTGTTCAAAATCAGGCATACCATTGAATATGTGTCTTTCGTTATAATTTCTCATATTATTATTACTTTCTTCCCTATTTTTTAATTTTTTTTCTCTGTTCTGAGATACTCAGTAGTGGTATTTTTTTGGTGGGATAAAGGGGCAAAATAACTTGCCGATGACAAAAGTTAATATTATCATTATTTCGCGTGGTGTTTTCCAGACTTTATATTGTTGAATCCTTTTTTTCCGAAAGCGCACGTCATTTGGCAATGGTTGGTGGATTAAAAAAAATCTGACTTTCAGTTTTCAAGAGAGTCAGTGGAAGTTCTCTGAGGTTGTTTGAAATAGATTTTTTTTCTCTCTCTCTCCTTTTCTCGCGGTTTAAAAGGGCAGAGTATCAAGAAACAGTTTGTCGATTATTGCTGGCGGTGGGACCAGATCTTCTAGTTTTAGGTAGAAGATGCGCTGCAGACCCTGTGTGCACAGTGTGCGCAGTTCAGGCAGTTTACCCAACAGTTTGGACAAATAGTTTGGACGATTCAAGCCGCCTCCATTGAAGGTGACTTGGTCTTTCAGACAGTTTACTATCTTGTTTTGAAGGTCCTCCACTCTCTTGGGTTCTTTCAGTCCGTGTCTCTCTGCAAAATAATAATAATAATTCGCATATGAGAATATAACATAAAAAACAGTTGCAATTTTCTAAACAGTGTAATAAAAACGGATCTCACCTGTGACCATGGCTAGGGCAGCGATGCATGAGAAAGCAGATATATCTAAATTCATGTTCTGGAGATTAGACGAGAACTCCACTATAGAGTCAATCCACTCGCCAAATCCACGGACGCACTGCAGCCTGTGCAGCACCACTCCGTTACAGAAGATGAGTTTGCCTTCCATCGGGTTGGACCTGAGATTAATGACAAAGCACCCGTTAATTACCTTGTACATTAAACGGGGATTTAAGCGGCTCCTAATTATTGCAGAGCCAATAAAAACTGAAGCAGCAAATACACCTCTCCAGAGGCCTCGGTACCTGTACGCCAGGCGCAGCACGAAGAGCTCCAGGAAGGCAGACTCGAACAGCAAGTCCTGGTCCGGTTTAGGCAGGTCGGTGAACCCGGGAATCTTTTCTGCCCATCCGCGAATGATCTCCATGGATCCGGTGAGGAGGTCGTAGAACTGCTGGATGTGCTGTGTGTCATCTCCGCTCAGTTGGTAGTCTGGGTTGGCTTGGAACTGGAATTTAATTTAAACATGACTTAATGAGCTCCCTTAAAATATATAACCCGTGAAATTGCAAAGCCCATTTCTAGAAGGGGGAGAGTTCCCCCCTCTTTAATTTAACTTGTGTCTGTATTTCACTGGCTTCTTTCTTGCAAAAGCAATTTAGAGAGTAAAATATGCCACCCTTAAAGTGCTGAAAGTTTATAATGAAACACTGTATGATATTAAATTCCTAATATTGGTTGTGTCAGATTGGCGCAGGAAGCGCATCAAGAGTCACATGCGCATTTTGACTTTCTTCTTTTAAAGCCTAAAGTGATGAGTAAAATTATAGATGAATGGAGCATAACGCACTCTGGTGTAGTCGAGGCTGCTCATAGAGGGGTTGGAGTCCACATGAGCCCTGACCAGAGCGCTGATCAAACTGACGGGCGGTGAGGGGGGAGAAGACTCCTGCGGACTTTTGGGTTTGGAGGGTAAACGGCCTCGCCGACCCTTTAAGTTGGCGGTCCGGACAACTGTCAAAACAATACAAGACTGTTATTATCAAGTGGCTGTTATGCTCGTTGTAACATGCATATACAATTCAGTCAGCGATGATTATAATTGCAGTTGCGCGCTTCTCTTCTTTCCAAATGCGACGCATATTATAATGAACAGCCCTTATAAGACGCACAGACGTGTGTACAAAAAGCGATTTACCTTCTTTCACCATTCCGACCACCATGCACTTCTGAAATCGACAATACTGACATCTGTTTCTCCGGCGTTTATCCACGGGACAGTTTTTATTGGCTAAACAGACATATTTGGCGTTCTTCTGTACTGTACGCTAAATCAAGAAAATGGGACAATAAGATTTAATTTATATAGCATACAATTCAGACAAACTTTTCATATTTTTCTAAGCAAACATTCAGTTTGTTTTTGGTTTAAATTACCTTTAATCAGATATGCGACAAGTGAGCAAAATAAAGATTGAAAGAAAAAAATATATACGCTAACGCTAATATGACAGTTGCTCATATGTCTGATTAGGTCTCATCAGATAAAACCGATATAAGGCGGTAACAAATCTAATAAAATAAAATAATAATAATAATAATAATAATGCAAAAAAATACCTTAAAGAAGCCTTTGCACCCTTCACACGTTCTGACTCCATAGTGCTGGCAAGCCGCGTTGTCCCCACACACTGCGCACAAACCTTCGCTGGACGGAGATCCTCTAGACGGGGGTGACGGCACCTGAGTGTCCATCAGCTGATGGCCGTGACTGAGCTGCAGGGAGTGCGTGAAGGCTATTCCCGCCTGTTTCCTAATGGCACTGGGCACTGCGAAACTCTGGCTGTCCAGGGCTCGGTGCGCTCCGGGACTGTCGTGTCCCATGGACACGTGGAGAGGCCCGTCAAAGCGCATCTGACAGCTGGAAACAGGGGTTCCGGGTGGAGACTGCTTGAAGGAGAAGAGGGAGAGCCTGGACACGGGGTTCTTGCGCTGATCTATCATATGCGTGGTCATATAATTCTGATGAAAAGTGTGCAGGGAGCTGGGGTCCTCCCACATATGATTGGGCTGAACCTGGAAGTTCGCCGTTCCCGGAGCGTGAGGTGAGGAAGGTTTGAAGTACATAGGCCCGGAGTGGGCCATCATCTCCTCTGACTGCGGGCCCAAATGGCTCTGCTGATGGTATGTGTGCATCTGGACTTCCTCCACTTTGATGGAGGACTGTTCTCCAGAATGGGGCACCTGGTAAAGACAAGGGGGCTTCACGTCATAACCGGTGTTGTAGTTGTCCATGAAGGTGCTGAAGCTTGGCAGAGAGGTGGTGGCGGCGGTGATCTCGGTATTGGTCAAGTCCATGCTGAACTTCACAAACTCTGGCGTGAGGAAATCGCAGCTGTATTCTCCGCTGGTGTGGTAACTGTAGCTCTGAGACGCAGGACTCGCGCCCTGCGGGGATGAGCCATACTGAGCCTGGACGCAGGGCATGGCTGCAAAAACACAGCAATCAATAAAAAAACATAAAGACATAACCGCATGCCCATCAAAACATGATTTGGCACTGATTTCAGCTTGCATGCAACTTAGCAAGATCGCTTTTTTCTACTGAAGTAGCCTACCTTCAGTCGTGAGACTGTTCCTCTGCAGTTCGCGGTGAAGGTGATAATATCAGGTGAAATTTAATACCGGGGTTCAAGACAAACGAGTCAGCTCTGGATTCTCCCTCTGATAAAACACACAACTTTCACTTGATTTTGCATCACATTTTATTAGTTCTGTTACATAACTACACAAAATTCTAGAGCTCACTTAAACTTAGACATTTTAAACACACTTTCTAGCGCCGTATTAGAACGTGAGTGATGGGCGAAAGTTTAAGGATTTGCGCTCCGCGTTTGTTTATTTGTTTTTACATTCGAGTTTTATTCTCTTAATAAATGCATGTCTGAACAAACACAATTTCACACAAGCGTCTCATACAACGACTGGGTAAAAGTTAATTTCACAATTCAGCTCTACAGAAAAACAGCAAATCAATTTCTATAAAACCAACAGAAATCAACAAACAACATTCAAACCAGCAGAAATCAACTAACAACATTCAAAATCTGTTTAAAACATAATAGGATTATTTCTGCACTGCTCTTATTGAAAATGCCCAAACAGACAAAGAATAAAAAGAAAGGCAATGACATACCTTAGTAGACCATCAGTAAAACTATATTGTATCCATAAGGTTGTGATGCAGAACATGTGTGTAAATGTCCAGTACGGCGTGTGATTCGCAGAGCGCGGAGCTCAACACTGGCATGTAGAGCTCTATCTCTGTCTGCCAATGTGTCTTTGTTTATGTGAGACCCACGTGTTTGAGTTCAGTACGTCATCTGCGTCATACGTGAGTAGAACCAATCAGCTGCGATACTCTTCTGCCAATCTGAGGGCTGACTGACTGACTGTGATTTCACTGAGATCTGCTGTAGTTTATATTCCCCATCGTCGAATAGCAATTTACCTCTGTTTTGTCATATACATTTCAGTATGCACAGTACACTTTATACATTCACATGTTAGGAAATTACAAGTATTACATTCGATTAGGGTCGATTTCACATTAAACACTGATAAAAAAAAAGGTAACAATAATACAATTATAAATATTTATTTCCTTCTCATTCTAATAAAACTGTTTGTTTAAGATTTGTTTTGGTAAAGCTTGTTAATATAAGCCTAAACAACAAGTAATAGGGGTTGGAATCTTAGAGCTATTGGTCATTGTATTGTACACTGCAACAGCATTAGAAATGAAATCATAAATAAACTGATAAAAGCTACATTTCAACAAAGATGACTTTAAACAGGCCATGCTGGCCATGTTTTTGACTTAACTCAACACAGCTAAGCTTTTATTAAACAAGAGCTTTCCTTTTAAGAAACCATAGTAACATATACAGAATGTTTAACCCTTTGCGTCTATTTGTATGAGACTACAGTCATTAGAAGAGGGCAGAGGAGGGGATTCTCACAGTCATTTAAATTTAAAGGTAAAAAGATGGGGAAATTCATGAGGAACTGGCAAAAGAAAAAAGAAAAAAAGAAAGACAAATAAAGAAATGTGATGCAGAGAAATCACAGCTCTGATGCAGACCGTGAAGAGGTCTAGAAACAGAGGTCACTTCCCCTCAAAAAGTCTTTGCCATATTGTATCTGAATGGGTGGGTGTTACTGTTATTTGAGACAGGTCTCACTCAACCATCATGGGAACACTCTCTTTCCACATACTAAATCCTGCACCTCCGAGCCACCATAAACAATTTCATGGCCTTATGGGTAAAACCACAGTATGTAAAAAAAAATAAAAATAAACATTGCTCAGTCCCTTTTCTATGTAAACAGATACAAAATTAAAGTTTATGAGATTTTCTTAATACAGCTTCCAAAACTGAACTAAACCACTGTGTTTTTTTGGGGGTTTTTTTTTGTCTTGTTTTTTTTCCAAATGGGGGTGGCAGTCTCCTCTAGAGGACACTGTTGTTCACCACCCACTGGACAATAGTTTTGGATTATTGTTTTATGTTGTTATAACGCAAAGCAAATATAGTGCTGATAAATGTATTTCAGCCTTATGCAGAACAAATTAGATGTCGATGAGCCACAGACACTGCGATTTAGCCATTCAAGGCTGACATGTGAGGACAAAACATGATGTCTATGATGTCTAATTTAAAGAGTATGTCCAAAACTGTCAATCATGTTCCACATAGCAAATGACAGGCCAGCCATATGCTCAACACCTGATTGGGTTTATTGCTATATCTAATGTATTATATCCACAATATGGTCTGCTTTCATTTACCTTTTTAATGAAGGGAAATTACATACAATTAAGCAATAATTGCCCATTGGCTCATTTAATTACTAACTGCCTTATATATATGCATAGTTTAATCACTGCTCATGGGGAAGAAGAGGCAGCAAATGAAGAGCAATCAAATTGGACTGAAGTTATTTCCCAATTATGACACGTTGAAGAATGTGTGTGTGTGTGTGTGTGTGTGTGTGTGTGTGTGTGTGTGTGTAGGAAATAGTTATGTATAAAGCTATCCTTACTGACATAATTAACAGCCAACATGAAATTAACTTTTCTTAAACAAGTACAAATAACAAGAACACAACAAAAAATCACAAATGCACTGCCAATCCTGATGCCTCCTTCAGGGTGTACAGTTTTTGACAGGAGCTGTTTATTCAGCACTTTTACTTGAATATTGAGACAGGTGAAGCACCATGGACAGCGCCTGTTGTGTTTATTACATTTCTCATGTTGGGCAGTCTTACGTCAGTGTATAAAATCTAAGCTGTCTCAGAGTCATTGTGATTTAAAAATAACATGGTGATATAATTTTGAATAGTTTCCCTAATGCAAAATATATTGATGAATATGAAGAGTTTGCTGCCAAATTACTCGAGACAGGGAACATCCCCTGAGGCAGCCATTACTTATCTTCACAGATAAAAACAGGATTTACTCCTAAACATTTTATTAATTCTTCAAAGCTGCTGTACTGTGTAGTATAATTTTTATAATTTTTATAACTAATTGCAGTATAACCTGACTACCAGCACCAGATGACTATCAGCATCTCAGTATAAGACTGCAATTTGACAGTGTGTATTCTGTTGGCTTGAACATCAGGGTATAGTATATTAACGGGCAATATTTAAATACACTGTCTCAAATAATTTATGTTTTTGAGTGAGAGAGCTTTGTCTTAAGTATGAAGCTAAGTATGAAGTAAACCAACTCTCTTTGGAAATGTTTATTGACAGGGGCTGTAGACTTTTTAACAGACATTTGAAATTGAGTGACCACTGTGACATAATAGCCTGATATTATCAAGCAGATTAGACTCATTGTCCAACCTAGACATTGTCCTCTCTTACAAGCTTCCTCTTACGGAGCCTATTTAGATAAGGATCGTATGTGTCCAGCTCTCTCCCTATGAGATAAGCAGCATTAATTTGGTGTCATTGGCCAACAGATGACTTTATGATTTTTAAAACATCACTCCACACTTGATGTGATTGAGCTTGATTTAGAGATGATGAAATCTCTCCAATTTTCATGCAGGTTCAAAAAGGTCAGATGTTGTTGATTGCATGATCTAATTCCTCAGTAGATTCATCAAAAAAAATAAAAAATCCATATTTCTTGCAGTCTTAAAACACCCCTTTTGCTCAAGGCACTGGTCTATGTCTTTTTTCCAATTTAAGATTCCTTCTTTTCAGGACTAAATGTCTACTTAATATGCTTTAATGTGAGTTCCGTAGAACAAGGGAGCACTCCATCATTTTAATGCACTTTTATGTAACACACATTTAACTATTTAACCCTAATGAAACAGCTTGTATTGCAGCTGGATGACTCCTCTGTGCTGTGATGAAGGTCCCTTCTCTTCTACCTCAGTAAAACTGTAAAACGAGACCCATCACTGTGGTGAGCATGAAGATCAGTCAGTGTTGAATATGTATGAATCAGTGTCATGACATGCCTTGTAATTGGCAGTAACATTAGTAATGAGTCTGCTTGCATCTTGTGAGTTCTTGCATATTCATGCCATGGGGCAATATATCCTAGTTGAGTATTTTTTTTTTTTGGCTTTGGCTTTGGCATTGGAATTGGCTTTTCTTCTCTCCTTCTTGTGTGAAAATGAATCTCAAGCTTCTCAAGCTGCAGGTGGGCTCTTATGCCACAATCAGTTGTTAAATTGTGCTTAAAAAAAAATCACTGTCAGTCAGAAGGAAGATGAATAGTGCTGCTTGTCTAATTAATTACCCTCCAGCTTCTGCAAAGTTATTTTAGCAAATATGTGTTCATATGTTCTGCTAATTATAACAGTTTAGTTTCCATTTATCACTATATCATTCATCATAAATCACTCTTGACTGTTACGATAACCAATATACATACAGTATATATATATATATATATATATATATATACAGTATAAATATATATATTTTTTTTTTTTTTTTTTTTTTTTTTAACAGATTATGGATTTGTTTCTATTGTGTCCATTATATCAACTTATTAACTTAAGAACTCTAGCTATAGAGCTACACAATTAATATGACAGCAAATTTCAAATTAAAAGAATTTGATGAGAAATACTTGAATTCATGAAATATATTTTGCTTGCACACTATATCTTGGCAATTCTAAGCAATTTCTCTTCTGAAAATCTAAAGAAGTTGTAGGGTCTTTTATATGAGATATTAAACAGATGTTTTTATTACCTTATTTTTTCTTTCCTATGAGGTGGCACAGGGTGTCAACGGTGATGAATGCAATCACATTCATTTGGCTTCATTTGCGTTTCCTGAATGTTAGTTATAAGTTATAGCATAAATAAAACCGAAAAGCAGTACGATTCAGTAATATACAACATTAACATTCACTTTTTTATCTGATGTGTGTGTTCTAAATAATGGATGTGAAGCTCATCTGTTCAAATGTGTGTAGATTGTATGAATGTCTAAACAGTAAAACACAACATGTTTACTCCTTTAATGCTCTGTTAAAGAGCAAATTCAAGCAGAGGATTGTGGAGAACAGTAAAATCACACTATTTTGGTAAGCAATGTCATATGCATGTGGCATGCGTATTCGTGATTAATCATGCTGGACACTCGTTAGGAGTGGGGGAAGTAAATAAATTAGCATGTGATTGATCATTCTTTATTTCTTTCTGCTGTCACTATTTTTTTTCTCTGTCCTTCTGCAGAAAATGCATGATTTGTGTTGTGTTTTGAATCCATCATATAGAATATGAAGACTTGCATAGTAATGAAACACATTTATAAATGAATAGTGTCCCCTGAAGTCATGTGACAGTGAAATGAATGGCTAGTTGGTGTGTATGTGTTTGTGAGAATGGCCACCGTCCCATGAGGGGCAGCACGCAGTGCTACATAACACACAGAGGAATCTGTGGCCAGCCTACTGGATGAAGATACGCCTCTGATGCTGTCACATACAGTTTGCTTGGTGTGTTTTTTGTTTGTTTTAAAGGTTTTTGCTTTAGGAAATTATGCTAACTATACTCATAAAAATCTTTGGAGAGTTCTTCTATAAATCTTGTGAGGAATAAAGGCCTGTGCATGAGCATTGGCCCGTTGTGATTCTTGTCAAACATTTTCTGTACAGATAATGGCACAACACAGGAAAGAGCTTGGACATAGCCTAATAAAAGAGCCTGTAACTGTAAAAATGAAAAGATACATTAAATAGGCTACTGTTTTGGGTTCCTTAGATTGACTGACTGGCGGAACCCTTTGGAAAAACTCTATGTACAGTAAGCCTACCATCCTCATTACTGACAGTTATGCTCATAGGCTCAAAAACATGATTTTCATATATTATTGTACATATAGAATTCACGGAGCCTACACAATGAAAGGTCTAAGCTCTTTCTCTCTCTTTTCGCTCGGCCCGAGGTTTTCCTTATAGTCTTCCCCATTTGAGAAATTTGGATCAATCCTATTTGCTTCTTCTTAGCAGCGAGAGCAGGATTTCGAGCGGCACTCTGTTTTGTACGCGTCCCTCTTGCAGCTGTAGACGGACGCTTTCTGAGCGGCTGTTGCGTAACGCTGCAGCTCATTGTGTGTTAACTGCATGCAGGGCTGTTCGCGCAGGCTCAGCCGCTAAGTGGCTTCAGCCTCTTCCTCAGGAGGCCTCCCCATCGGAAGTGCTGGACTTAGAGGGATTTTCGTCTTCCAGAAAACGACAACGTGGCAGGGTAAAGCCTGATCTCTGCGTTTGAAGTATAGCTCACTGGCTGTCCCAAATGAGACTTCATGTGATCGTCTCTTCTGTTACTCCATAAATCAATTATCTATGCTCGAGTTATATGTTTCCTTAATATGCTTTTATTTGTTCCTTTTATATTAATTTCCATTGTCTAATATTGAAAAATAGAGAGAGAGAGATTGAGGAAGAAGGGTTTTGAAACTGCGCTCATCCCTCTCCTAATCCACAACAGATTTTTTTGGATTTGCAGCTTCTAATCTTCTGGGAAAGCCAGAGGCTTGTTCGCGTCAGTGTCGCGTTTACAACAGTCCATCGCTCACCTCCATCGGAAAATACACGTTAGCTTCTTTGCAGTCTTTCAAACGCTTTGCAAGTCTGAATTGTGAAAACTAGTTGCACTTCATGCAGAATAAAGCTGGAGTCTGAAACCTCCAGATAAACGTTATTATTTCAACATTTAGAGATTTTTAACAGTCACATCTGCGCTCATACATATTAACTCATCCCGTTTCCCATGGAGATATGAATGCCCTCTCATATAGCCTACCCAGGTCCCCGGTTCGCCTTTAAAGCACATTACAGCGAGAAGAGAGATGCATATGAAAATGATATGTAATATATTCTAAACATTTTGTGGTGGTGAGAATAAGTAGCCAAATATCAAGCTGATGTTGATCCGGAGCTGGTTTCCCTCACTCTCCGCGGCCCTGGCAGAGCGGAGCGATTTCTCACCCGGGACTGGCAGCGCAAACACTAAGCTTATTCACGGCGGGGTCCGATATCTACAGAAAGCCATGAGGAAATTAGATTAGGAACAGGTAAATGCGTCATTTTTTACCTCTCCGTTGACACTCATCTTGTGAATTCCTGGTCCTTCTGGTCATATTGCTTTATTTTCCCTCACGTATCATTTTTCATTCAAAAGAGGTCTAGACGTGTTCTTGTTGAATCAGTCGTGGGATATTTTTTTTTATACCTCCCTTCTTTTATTTTTTTTTCTTTCTTTCTCTCTCTCTCTCTCGCTCTCTCTCTTAAAGTTATTTCAAAGGATTCAGAGTAGCCTACTTTATTGGCAAATCAGAGAGAGAGAGAGAGAGAGAGAGAGAGAGAGAGAGAGAGAGAGCGGCCCTGTCATTATCAAGATGGGATTAATATAGAGTAATTATATCAAAGTAATAGGGGGCGATTTCAAGCATTCGGGCCTTCTTTTGTCTTCACATTGTTAGAAAGTCAGCTGGGTTCAAACCAAAATGTCATCATTTTCTGTTACATTTGAAACGACCTGAGGAATCTCATTATTTTAGGGGTGTTTTATTTTCCTATCTGTTTGAACATACTGGGGTCTTGGAGGTGAATCAGAGAGGGGTCCAATTAGTGTGACTGCAGACAGTGAGACTGCACACTCAGCACATAGTGGGGGAAGAAGTACAGGAGATGAGCACCAAGCACATTAGGCAAATATAGCCAGATATATTCATATGTTTGGCAAATTTCTCACTGAAATAACACTCCTGCAGTGGAGCAGATTTACGATGCATGCTCTAGTGGCTCAAAGTGTTCAGATCACAGGACATACTGTGCTGTAAATATGAAAAAGATCACCTAAGAACTGAAGCACTTTTTGTTACTTTTCTGGCATAAAAACTTTAATGCTTCAATTCAGAAAAAGCAACAGGACAACAGAAAAAAAGAGAGATTGCTCTATTTAAATCATTCACCTTTTGCGGTGAATGTTTAACACTCACAATTTGGCTTCTGGGGCTTTCTTCTTCCTCTTCTTCTTCTTCTTCTTCCTTCTTTTTCCTCCTCCTCCTCCTCCTTCTCCTCCTCTTCTTCACAAAAGCCCATAATTTTGTAGATTTAAAAAAAATAATGTGAACTTTGTATGGCCCAGCAAATCAGTGGAGCAAAAGTTTTATTATTGGGGATGGGGAAATATTGGCATCTATCGTTATTCGTTTCGCTCTAACATTGTCATCAAAGGTTGCTGTCTTGTGTGTGTCATGTATCATTTAGTCACCTCAATGAGCAAGCTTGTTACTGTCACGGTGCACACACAAGGAGGAAACAGGAACACGCAGACGAGGACGTAAACTCAAATAATAGTCTTTAATGAAGACATCAGGGCAGGGCAAGACAAGGCAAGGCTGACATAGACAGGAAACACCGGGGAGTAACGAGTAGACCAGACGAAATCAAACTGAACAGACAGGACTATAAATACACAGGTAAATCATAGATAATTAGACAAACAGGGCTGGACAAGGATTAACTAATAATCACATCTGACGAGGACAGGAAACAAACCAAATAAGGAAACATGAGGTAGGAACAGATGACACACACAACAGAACCCTGACATAACTCCCCCCTCCCGGAAGGCGTGTCCCACGCCGTAACAGTTCCACCGGGGAGGGGGGGTGGGCGCTCTGGAGGCCCCTCAGGACAAACACGGACAGGAACACAGGACTGGGACCTCCAGAGCGGAACAGACAGACAAAGGAGGCCATGGCGGAGCTGGGAGCTCAGGAGGCCATGGCAGGTGGTCCTTGTGGCCGTGGCCTCGGTCCCCTCGGCCCGGCCCCTACAGCCGGAACCCTTTCTACCCCCCCAAAAAAATTTCCCTGGGGAAGTCAGGGGGTATCAGGAGCCCTCCGGGGCTAGACACACAGAACAGTACAAAACAAGACAGGAACGCCCTCCAGGGCCAGACAGACAGGACAGGACAGCCCACAGGAACCAGAAGCCCTCCTGGGCTGGCTTGGAGGCTGAGGCTTCCTCCGGGCATGACCAGGAGTCAGAGGCCCTCACAGGGTCCCTCAGCGACCGCCTCCATATCTACAACAGGGGGGCAGGCGGCTAGAATGGCCTCCATGGCCACTAAACAAGGAGCCGCCTGCCCCAGACGAGTCTCCATGGACAAGACATGACATGATGATTTAAAATGTTCCTGTGGGCACAACAAGACAGACACACGGCACTCCTGGCCGTGACGTGTGGACTTGATCCACGGGGCTAGGGTCAGCGGCAGCTGGCGGGCATGAGTCAGCGCCGATCCGGCGGGCTTGAGTCAGCGGCGATCCGGCGGGCATTGAGTCAGAGGCGGGCCGGTGGCGTGATCTCCCGCGAATGGCGCGCCTGGGGGAGCGGCAACCCGGGAACTAGGCAACCAGCCGGCGGGCTTAGGAGAGCCACCGCCGGCGGCGGATATCTCCCGCGATCGGCGGGCATGAGGGCTCGCGGCCAGTGGACTCGTGGCACTCGCGGCGATCCTGCCGAACTCCCACGCCGTCTTGACGCGGGCTACGAGCGGGATGACGAGCGGTGACTTCCTTGCCGCGGAACAGACAGACACAGGAACAAAATAAAAAACTTTTCAAAAAACGAACAAAACAAAACGAGGTGAAGGGGCACCGCTTACGGTTAGGTCTGGTCTTCTGTCACGGTGCACACACGAGGAGGAAACAGGAACACGCAGACGAGGACGTAAACTCAAATAATAGTCTTTAATGAAGACATCAGGGCAGGGCAAGGCAAGGCAAGGCTGACATAGACAGGAAACACCGGGGAGTAACGAGTAGACCAGACGAAATCAAACTGAACAGACAGGACTATAAATACACAGGTAAATCATAGATAATTAGACAAACAGGGCTGGACAAGGATTAACTAATAATCACATCTGACGAGGACAGGAAACAAACCAAATAAGGAAACATGAGGTAGGAACAGATGACACACACAACAGAACCCTGACAGTTACACACTCCAGTACAGTAAGTGGCAGCATGCACCTTTAACATTAGTATGCCAACACCCCAGTAATAGAAGAATTAAGCAGTGCAGAAATATACAGTAAGTGAGTTGAAACATTTGCAAGTAAAACTGCAGAATGTTCTAAAAAGGAACACTGGGTTGGTCGTTATTACTGTGACTTTTATCATGAATGCTGATAATGTCTAGCTCCGCCCCTGGTGACACAAGTGGCACAAATTACACACAAGTCAGTGCTTTATTGAAAATAATGAAATTCCTCCCAAATAAGCATAATGATTATTAATGTACGTTTCAATATGGAATAAGAGTCATGTTTTGGAGGATAAACCTTGCAGGAGTTTCCTTGTGAAAGTGTGTCAGTAGTGATCTATCATTCCACCATCCATATCTCCTTGTCTCTCTCGTTTTCTTTTTTGAGAGTCTAGGTTTGATTTGTGCCATCTTGCATCATGAGTTTTAATTGCATGTGACATTTCGATCCTCTCTTCTGGTATTTAAAGCCGAGTTCAGGTGTGCTTCATTAATGAGATGAGACAGAACTTCCCATCTACACTCGCACCCTCTACACTGAACTCAATCCACTTTGTAGCCTAAAGGTACCTATCTGTCACTCATGTAGGACTTTTGCTCTGATAAACCTCTCAGACTTCTCAGATATAGGTGAGCATCTTCTAAGATGAGATGTAACCTTTGACCCTCTGACACTGAGCTGCCATCTGTCTCAAAACTTTGACTTCAATTACAGCTAAAAATCTGTTAGCTGTAATTTATAGAGCATATGCTTGTAAGGATCATCCATAAACTGTATAAAAAGGAATTAAGAGGATCCCAGAGTCACTTTTTTCTCTTTGTCACTCTTTCTTCTGCTGAGCAAAGAAACAAGATATTTTGAAGAATGCTGATAATAGGGATGTTTGATAATGACGACGACGACGACGACGACGACGGGGGGGGGGGGGGGGGGGGGGGGGGATTCTCAATATGGCTGATTCAAAAAGGCTGATTCAATTAGAAATGAAGCGTGGCTGTCTTTAGGAATGGATTATTGAATCATTGACTTAATGACTCATTTAAAGACAGATTCATTCAGGGACGAAACACTATATAGTGTTGCTCTGAGATACACAAATGTTCTGCTCCGGCTTTGTTTAGAACTATTTTCAACCACTTACCTTAAAAAAAAAAAAAAAAAAAAAAAAATAGAAAAATTGTAAATTTAATGAATCTTTTTTTTTCAGTGTGTCTGAGGAGCAGTGTGAAACATTTAAACTAATTCTAATAACTGCTATTTTAGGCATTATATAATGTTTGCTAATGCTTTACTACTGAAAGTTACTAAAAAGTACACCTTTTATGTAATAGTCAAGTCAAGTCACTATTATTTGTATAGCGCTTTTAACAATGCAAATTGTGTCAAAGCAGCTTTACATCAGCTTGATATAAAGCTGGGTGGCTTTATATCAGCTTTACAGTATTTAGACGGTGAAATAGTGTGTCGAAATAGTGTCATTCTCCTCTGGCCAGACAAAATCAGCAGTTTAAATCTAGGCTAAAGCAGAGTCAGATTGTGCAAAGGACTCATCTGGTTCCTGTGGTCTTGTCCCGATGGCCGTTTAGGAGACAGGGTCTTCACTGGGAATCAGTTTCTGGGACTCATCCAGTTGTCCTGGACTCTGCTGACGTTCAGGGCTGTAGAGGTCATCTCTAGGTGCTGATCCACCATCTGATCTGGATACGGACTGTATCCGGGTGGCTGCAGTGACCATCTGATCTGGATACACTCTGGATCTGAGTGGCTACAGTGACCTCGGAATAAGAAAGAAACAGACTAATATTAGCTTAGATGCCATTCTTCTTACGATGTAACAAGTACATCGGGTGTTTTGGGAAGTGTTCCTGGTTCCGGTTGACCTAAATAATGCAACCTAACAATCCTTTAACGGATTTGAATTATAGAAATGCGATAGTGTATTATGTGTAAACCAGGTTAAAGAGATGGGTCTTTAATCTAGATTTAAACTGACAGAGTGTGTCTGCTTCCCGAACAAATGTTAGGTACAGTGCCAGAGTTTGGGCGCTAAATAGGAAAATGATCTCCCGCCCGCAGTTGATTTTGATGTTCTAGGTATTATCAAATGGCCAGAGTTTTGAGATCGCAGCGGACGTGAAGGACTATAGTGTGATAAGAGCTCACTCAAATACTGAGGTGCCAAACCATTCAGGGCCTGGATTTATACTGGATTTATGATTTGATTACCTTTATTTGATTGTGATTTGTTTATTGTATCAAGTAATTAATTTAAATGTTAGCAGCTGTGAAAAAGACAGTTAATATAAAGTGGGTCCAAATTATTTGTTCAGAGTTACAGTTTCAGGTTAGACATTCGGGTCATGTTTATAAGTTTGAGGGAGACTTTATTCACAATGTAAAACCAGCACAGTTTAATGACTACAGTACTGTAAACAAATTAGAAACAACAGTCTGCCAAAAAAGGCAAAAATAGCCAGCAGTCTGTTCGCTCCAACTGGTCCCTGAATCTCAGGAGTCTCTTGAGGCCATGAATGCTCCGTGTTGGCATCAGAAAAACAAAGCATATGTTCATTGTTAGCCTGGGTGTACATAGCATGTCCTGTTTGCTCAGGCTCTTTACCATTGCCCCAAACTACCAACTTCATTTCTCCGGGCAAGCTGTCAGCCTGCATTTGGAGCACAAGGATATGTGTATTCACAGGGCCGGGCAGAGAAGAGAGCAACGATCTGTCAACTTCACTCATTCAGCACAGAGGAGACATACCTGCTTCATTCTATGTATGTTTTTAATGTTCAATGATTTTATTTATATTTGTCTTTACACCTGCTTTTGCTATGATTAAATCTTTATGTAACAATTATAATAGGGGAAATGTCTTAATGTTTGCTTGGGCTTTGAAGAAAATACCATAAAGATCTCGCTAAATGCATAAATGCGTGCACATTAAGTTTTTTTTAGGCAGATTTTTTTCTGTATCTATGATAATTATGTGAAGGATGATGATTGCAGTGACATTTCAGAGGTTGACCCTCTTCTTCAGTCTGAGCTCTGAATGCTGGAATTTATTTCTCTGAGGACATTTAGCAGACCAACACACTACTGTGTTTTCATTATGCAGTGAAGTATAAGCGTTCAGAAAATCTGTATGTTCAAGAGGGCTCATGCAGTACCTCTGTGTTTTTATAGAATGGCCAACCAAAAGGAATTGTGTTAAAATGCACAACATTATATATAATTATTCACAATTAATTAGCATCATGCAAATATTTTGTGATCATCTCCGGCTATCAGTGAAGATTAATTGTCTTTTTTTTCTCCCCTTTTGTCTGAAGAACGTGAGTGTACCTGAGATACAGTGATGTGAGCAGTCAGCTCAGCCAAGCATCTCACTTTGTGACTGGCACATATGAAATTCATCGTCACTAACATTTCTGTCATGTCACTGTGGAGTCCTGCCCTGATCTCACTTGCACGCCACTCAGTTTGCTTACCTTCAGGAGGTGCAAATTATAGCAAAGGAGGGGGAAGGAGAGAGCGCATTGGGGGATGGAGGTTTCGGGTGTGGGTTCGGTACGTCTCAAGGAGTTTTAAGAGTAATTTGTCTGCCTTCAGTCAACACGACTATGTACACATCATTAATGTTGTTCTCAATACAATCTCTAACAACAACATGACTGACTGTCATATTGTCTAATATTAATGATGAGCAGAGAGAGACATTTCACGGAAGGCAGGCTTGCATATTCCTTTACATTATTGTGAATTATTGCACCCATTTTGCCCGGGGCTGGAACTCATCCACCGCGAGGCTCTTGTAGACGACACTCCAAATTATGTTTATGCACAGGATCAGTGAAGTGCTTATCCAGCAGAGAGGATAGAGGTACTCCACACCTTAATACATCATGGCAGCACACATGCCCCTGCGTGTAATTTGTTTCAAAATTTGGCCTTTATATTTGTTGTTTTCTTGTTCTCTTATCCCGTATTTCTGCCTCTTGTTCCGAAAATGACTTCAAGCGTATGGTAGCATTAACCGGGGCCTACCAGTTACTTAGCCTCCGGTCGTTTTAAGCATCTGAAGAAAAGCAAGGCGGAAAAAAAAAGAAAGATCAGAGGTTCCTTTGGCCATTTCATTCCCAGAGTGTAGCAACATCCTGAACCAACAACGAGGACTTACGCTTCCTTGGCAATTACAAATAGAGAGAGGGCTGTTTCAGACACCAACATTAAAAGAGATTAATCATTTCAGCGTTCACTCCTTTCTTTAAGCAAAGGATTATGCTGCAATAAATCTTAAGAGATGTACATAAGAATCAGTCCGTAATGAAACTGTGCTTTGTTCATTTGTCACCTTTTAAACTCTTTCATTTAAATTACAAAACTTGCGACCTTGTGCCAGTGAGTATAGATCTTTGGTATGTTCAGACCCAAAATGGATTAATCCATAAATCTTGATGTGAGATTCCTCTCTTCATTAATAGTAATCCGTGCCAATGTCTTCACACACACACACACACACACACACACACGCGCAGTGCCTGTCAAAGAAGGTTTCTTGACATAGATGAATGGAGGGAAGAGGTTGCCAGTGACACAGCAAATAATTATTTTCAATGATCAGCGCAGTCTCTGGCCTGTTTGTGCACCACCTCTGCCTTTATCTTGAACTGTCTCTGAATTAATCTCTCAGCTACCCACAGCCTCAACAAGAGCCAGGACACCGGGAAAGAGGAATCGGGGTCACCTTTGCTCCTCTTCAAGACCTTAAACTCCCACTGCTGAAGTTTTTCTCACCCGGCAGCAGATGGATGCCCGTGTTAATCAGTTGACAGTTGGGCTGTCTAAAAAAAACTGCTTCAGTATAATGAAGGGTGAATGTCTGAAAGTTTGAACATCCTGTCAACTAAGATGCATTCATCTGGTGGTCATCTGGTAATTATTATTATATAATTTCAGGAGCTTACATAAAGGCAATCACTTAATGTCTGAATGCTGTGATGAATTATTACCCAAAAGACACTTCCAATGCTTTTTTTTGGCTTGGATATACCTGGAGCTTGAAATGCCTCCCTCCCTCCAGTTTTAAATGTTTGTGCATGTTTGTGTGTGCATACTAATCTCCCTGTGCATCATATCTGGATGTATGTGCGTGTCACATTTTTGTCTGTGGGAATGTGGCTGTGTCTCCGGGGTCCCTTCCTTCTCATGCTGTGGCTTTAAATGAGCAGGCCCTTTCCCTGCACTCTGCACTAGGCATTTGTGCATTTGCCTGTGTATAAGTGATTGAAAGTGACAGGGCCAGATGTGACAGATCGTTTCCGACACACTTCCATAGCACCAGTCAGTGTGCGGAGGGGTGAGTCACTCAGTCGCCCCGCTCCCTGCCCCCTGCAGGACAACACAAGAATGCATGAATGAATCTCTGCAGCGCACTCTCTGCTGCCAGGTACGAGGCTGCCATCACCAATTACACTGAAGAACTGCACCTCATGAACAGTCCCGACCCCTGCTGTGGCCAGGGGAGGATCTGCAGAGCAGGTAAATGTAATAGGAAAGAAGTGAAAGAAGATTAATATTGCCTGGATTTCTAGCACTGGTGTTCTTTCAAAGCATATCAAGGCGAGTCTTTATGATGCTGTAGTTTGGACAAAATTCATATCATAGGAACATATATTTTATTAACAAGGCAATCCCTCAATGTCTTGCAACAAGTTCAATGTAAACTGTCCATGCAAGATGCCAGGGAGAAATCTTGAACGCGATATTTTTATTCTGAAATGAAGTCTCAAAAGAAAGCAAGTTAAGTTTAATTGAAGCTGAGGTATTTCACCCAGTGTTTATGTGTGCAAAATATTTTTGCCATTTATTATTAGAACATAAATTTGTTAGCCTGATTAGTCAGGTCTTTTGTGGAGTTCTTTGAAAAGAGGAGTGCTATTTTCTTGGCACTCATTTGTGGCTGATAACTAACCTGCTAGCTTTGAAGGGCCTCTAAAATCACTTATCAGCATGAGGAAGTCCTGCAAAGCCAGACTTTTGATTAAAGGCATGAAGTCTTTAAGTCGAAAATTTAACACATTTAGGCCAGGAACTGTGTGTTTCATAACAAAGCTTACATAGTGGGGTCGACCTTAGATTGTCTCCTTCCCCTCGAAAAATGTATTTATTATCCTTGGCTTTTTAACTGGTGTTTGATTGTTTGGTTGTTGTTTTTTGTTTTTGTGCTTATTGATGGATTTTTTTTTTCTTCTTCAGATTTCTGTTAGTATTTTGTTTTTTTAAGTGTTTATACTTCGATTTTTTGTGTGGCTTTTTGTACAGCACTTTGAACTTTAACTGTTCAGAGATATTCACCTGTTAAGTCAAGTCAAGTCAAGTCACCTTTATTTATATAGCGCTTTTAACAATACAAGTTGTGTCAAAGCAATTGCACAATATCAAAATAGGAAAATAGTGAGTCAATAATGTAAAATGACAAGATTAAACACTCAATTTTCAGTTAAAGGCATTTCATTATTGAATTCAGTGATGGCATCGTCCAGCTCAGTTCAGTTCAAAAAGTTTCTGTTCAATCAATTCGACGATATTGCTGGAAATGAAGTGTCCCCAACTAAGCAAGCCAGAGGCGACAGCGGCAAGGAACCAAAACTCCATCGGTGACAGAACGGAGAAAAAAACCTTGGGAGAAACCAGGCTCTGTCGGGGGGCCATTTCTCCTCTGGCCAGACGACCCAGGAGTTCAATTCCAACTGCTGCAAAGTCAGATTGTAAGGGCTCAACTGGTTCCAGTGGTCTTTTCCCGATGGCTGTCTAGGTGACGGGGTCCTCACTGGGGATCTGTCTCTGGGGCTCATCTAGGTGTCCTGGTCTCCGCTGACGTTCAGGGCTGTAGAGGTCGTCTCTAGGTGCTGATCCACCATCTGATCTGGTGACTGCAGTGACCTCGGAATAAGAAAGAAACAGACTAATATTAGCGTAGATGTCAATCTTCTTACAATGTAACAAGTACATCGTGTGTTATGGGAAGTGTTCCCGGTTCCGGTTGACCTAATTAATGCAGCCTAACAATCCTTTAACGGATTTGAATGTTAGAAGTGTATTAGTGTGTTATGTGTACGCCAGGTTAAAGAGATGGGTCTTTAATCTAGATTTAAACTGACAGAGTGTGTCTGCCTCCCGAACAGTGTTTGGTAGATTGTTCCAGAGTTTGGGTGCTAAATTGCATTTTGATGGAAAATCATGTGGATGTAGCTGCAATTTCAGAGACTTTGTTTACCCCCCACATGCCTGAGGATTTATTGGGTATTGATGGATACACTTTATTTTCTAAATGTCGAACCACACGTCGAGGTGGAGGGGTTGCAATGTACATCAAAGAAAGTGTTCCATCTTATCCTTTAACCTGTATTAGTGTTCCCGATCACCTTGAATGTCTGTGGGTGAAAGTGAGACTGTCGAGACTACCGAGGCATGTATCTGCAATTGCTGTGTGTGTAGTGTATTCACCGCCACAATCATTATATCAGGACGAACTAATCGAGCACTTAATAGCCTCATCTGATCTGCTTCGTACTAAGTATCCAGATATTGGCCTCATCATACTTGGAGACTTCAATCATCTCAGAGTCCATGATATCTGCTTGGATAACAATCTTTGCCAGGTTGTCCAGAATAATACTAGAGGTGATGCGATTCTTGACATGATTTTTACTAACATCAAGTCAGTGTACAAGAAACCTGAAATTCTCCCTCCCGTTAGTTCATCGGATCACAATTGTGTCTTGTGGAGTCCTAAGGCACAAGTAAGACCACCCCAGTGCATTAAGCGAGTAATACGACCTATGAGAGAGTCTAGTCTGAATGAGTTTGGTAGATGGATTACTACTCAATCATGGCAGGATGTAAATGAAGCAACAGGTACTGACGAAAAAGCTAATGCCTTTTATAATACTATCTTGCCTGAAATTGACCGACATTTTCCCATGAAGACAGTAAAAATGTATCCCTCGGATAAACCATGGATCACTCCAAAGATTAAGCGCTTAATCTGCCTGAGACAAAAAGCATTCAAGACCGGGAAATCAAGTGCTCCATCAAAGTTCTACAGTAACAAAGTCCAAAGGGAAATAAATGTGGCAAAAAAAATACTTCTATGAATCAAAAGTGGAAGGTAAAATAAAAGGGAGTCCGAGGGCTTGGCACGGCAAAATTAAATCAATGTGTGGATCTGTGAAAAAGGTGGATCGAATTGAAGTTCTGGGAATTAACCCCCAAGATTTTGTGACTACTGCTAATGTGATCAACGCAAAGTTAGTCTTGGTGTCCCAATCTCTCCCGCCCCTCAAGTATGCAGATTTACCTTCTTACCTCCCATCTCTACCTTTGGCTACTATCTCAGAATGGGAAGTGTATAGAAGATTGTCCTCCATTAACTGTCACAAATCTCCTGGCCCAGACTTGATCCCTTCAAGAATACTGAAGGAGTTTGCATGTGAAATCAGCAATCCCATTTGTGACATTATTAATAGTTCCCTTGTGGAAGGTGTTGTCCCTACACAATGGAAAGAGGCTATTGTTGTACCCAAACCAAAATCTCCCCCCCCCCAGATATTGAGGAACTGAGGCCGATTTCAATGCTGTCATCGAGCAATGATCGTGAACGATATCACACCAAACCTAGACCCTATGCAGTTTGGTAGTCGACAGAACCATTCAACAACACACAATCTGGTTAGCCTGATGGATTTTGTGTATAAGGCCTGCGAAGAACCAGGTTCAGTGTGCACATTAGTTACAACCAGTGTTGGGGGTAACGCATTACAAGTAACGCGAGTTATGTAATAATATTACTTTTTTCAAGTAACTAGAAAAGTAACGCATTACTTTTTAATTTACAAGAAAATATCTGAGTTACTTTTTCAAAAAAGTAACGCGAGTTACTTTTTTCCCATTTATTGACTGATAGTTATTGAAAAACTAACTGAAATAAAATAATAATTAACAAAAATTAACAATCGTTTTCATAATCATTACGTTCTCACCCCTTGGCGGAAAAATATTTGAGTTGTGTGACAGTTTAGGGAAATACCTGTAAATGGCGCATCACACACATTGGGTTATCTGACGGAGAGACGCAAAGCAGTCCTGCACCGGTCCTGTTTGCTAAACGTGCACCAGCAGTACTTAACAGAACACCCGACCCCTTATCCCACAGCAGCACTAATTTAATTCTGTACCAGACCAGAACCGTTTGACATAAAGACCGCGAGTCGCGACCCGAACCGTACACGCATTAATCTACAACAATCAGGTAGGCAAACTTATTCATTTTCTCGTGTAACACAAGCAATCAAACCAACATTAGGCATTCTAAGTTGGTGCTTTGACGAAAAACAGACACGCAGAGCAACGTGATAATTAACAGAAAAAAAAGATGAGAACGTGCATCCTTTCTTTAAACAATACAAAACTTGGCCGAGCATCTCGTGATCACTCTGCCAAACTTTAGAACAAATATGCATAGGCTAAATCACATCATACACATGCTTATAATTCTTCATAAATAAAGAAAAGAACATATTCAAATATGAGCCTTTACTGCGATTGTCGTTATTATTGAATTTCATTAGTCATTAGTCATAATTCATTAGATGATTTATGCGCGGCTGTTCATGGAAAAGTGAGCAAGACAGGACAATACCATGATTATGGTTAAATAAGAAAAAATACATCTAATATAATGAAGGTAGGCTACATTTATTTTCATATTAATATCTCAACACACCATTAGATTACATTATCGCAACTTGTGTAGATTTATGTGTTTCAGCATGCGTTAATTTTGTGTCGCTAAACGTTTGCCTCACTAAGTTAAATTATGCCTACGTCTTTCTTTGGCCTTCGCTCTGGAAGTGATCTGTTGATTCTGCTAAACTTAAATTAAAACCGAAACTAAACTATATAAAAACTAAATAAAAATGTGTTCACAAAATAAAAACTAAACTAAAACTAACAAAAATATTAATGAAACTAATAAAAACTAAACTGAATTTTATAGCAAATTTGAAAACGATATTAAAATAAAACGAATTTAAAAATTCAAAACTATAATAACCTTGGTGTGAACATGCTGTTACTGTAGTTCTAGACTAAATGTGAATGTGCTTTAATTCATCCCACTCGCAAAAAACTGATTTAGTATTCATCAAAATGAATTAAAACGGTGAAATGCAAACACAGAATATGACACAAACCTGCAATAATTAAATATGTTAAACAACACACATGTATCTAATCCCATTTTATTAACCAATGTCTTTGCTGCTGACCTTTGATGATCCAGTTCAATCATACTGATAAGAAAAAATGACTTTAGATAAACTAACAATTGTGCTTCATTGTTTTTTTTATTGCTGAAGAGTGTTGAACTTCTTCTCCTGCGCTCTACTCTTCACACGTGAATTTACTTTTCCTTCAGCCTGAGGTTTATTCATTACACTTTTTGGTGTGAAAGGGCTTTACATTTGCTATAATTACAACTTCTTGTATTAAAAAAAATCAAGCCCTGCTCATATTTAAAAAGTAACGCAAAAGTAACGCAAAAGTAACGTAACGCATTACTTTCCTAAAAAAGTAACTAAGTAACGTAATTAGTTACTTTTTTAGGGAGTAACGCAATATTGTAATGCATTACTTTTAAAAGTAACTTTCCCCAACACTGGTTACAACTGATTTCGCCAAGGCTTTTGATGCTGTAGACCATACAGTAGCAGTGAAGTGCCTCCTGGATCTTGGAGTGAGACCTAGTCTCATTCCATGGATTTGTAATTTTATGTCTAATCGTCGTCAAAGAGTGCGTTATCAGGGATATCTATTTGATTGGGAGTATCCTTCATGTGGAGTTGCCCAGGGAACCATATTGGGGCCCATAATCTTCCAAGCACTGATTAACAATGCTCTCCAGGATCAAATAGACCACTGGAAATATGTGGACGACATGACCATGGCCCAGAGGTGGACCTCTCATCACCCATGTACTCTTCAACAGACGTTAAATGAACTTGGCATCTGGGTAGAGGAACATAAAATGAAACTCAACTCAAAAAAATGCAAGGTCCTACATGTTACCCGCATTAAACAGATACCAGCTTGGCCATCACTTTCTATAGATCAGAACATCTTGAAAACCTGTGACTCTGTTAAGGTTTTAGGGGTTACCATCCAGAGTGACTTAAAATGGGATGGTCAAGTGGACCACATGTTGTCCTCAGCCAATAGAAAGCTTTTCGCTCTCCGCCGGCTAAAGAAATTTGGTGTTCGAGAT
Organism: Schizothorax lantsangensis; assembly: GCA_027422415.1. Taxonomy (NCBI): domain Eukaryota; kingdom Metazoa; phylum Chordata; class Actinopteri; order Cypriniformes; family Cyprinidae; genus Schizothorax; species Schizothorax lantsangensis. The sequence goes on from CM049848.1 coordinate 14,232,429, forward strand.
CAAGAATTGGTTATCATCTATACAGGGTATGTGCGCCCTGTGTTAGAGTACGCAGTCCCAGTCTGGCACAGTTCATTGACTACTGATCAAATTAAAAGGTTGGAAAGTGTGCAGAAACGGGTCTGTAAAATCATACTGGACAAAGGTATCAAGGATATTCTGGCGCCCTCTCCCTTCTTGGATTGTGCACACTTGCAGACAGACGAGTTCAATTGTGTCTTGATTTTGCTAGGAAGCTATACAAGTCTAGTTTTAGAGACTGGCTACCACCACTCAGGGAGCAGTTGACTGGACGCCATATGAGAAACTCTGATAAACTGACAATGCCCAGATGCCGAACAGAGAGATACAGGAGATCACCTATTCCCTATATGTGTAGACTTTTAAACAATTATGGACGTTAAATGAACTTTGTGTATTTCTATGATGAATTTTATTTTATTTTATTTTAATATGAAGTAAATTGGTATTGACATTTTATTGTAACAGCAAATTAATTCAGTGTCCCCTAATGACAAACGTCTCTGGGTACCTGTAACAATGCTGAAAAAGTCAATAAATAAAAAAATGTACTTGAGTAAATAGGAAAAAGATCTGCCGCCCGCAGTTGATTTTGATATTCTAGGTTTTATCAAATGGCCAGAGTTTTGAGAACGCAGCGGCCGTGGAGGACTATAATGCGATAACAGCTCGCTCAAGTACTGAGGAGCTAAACCATTCAGGGCTTTATAAGTAATTAACAAGATTTTAAAATCTATACAATGTTTAGTAGGGAGCCAGTGCAGTGTTGACAGAACCGGGCTAATGTGGTCATACTTCCTGGTTTAGTAAGAACTCTAGCTGCTGCATTTTGAACCATCTGTAGTTTGTTTATTAAGTATGCAGAACAACCACTCAATAAAGCATTACAATAATCTAACCTTGAGGTCATAAACGCATGAATTAATATTTCTGCATTTGACATTGAGAGAATAGGTCTCAGTTTAGATATATTTTTAAGATGAAAAAATGCAGTTTTACAAATGCTAGAAACGTGGCTGTCAAAGGAGAGATTGCTATCAATAACACACCTAGGTTCCTGACTGATGACGAAGAATCGACAGAGCAGCCATCAAGTGGTAGACAGTGTTCTAGGTTATTACTTGTGGGGGTTTTAGGTCCGATAATTAACACCTCTGTTTTATCAGAATTTAGCAGTAAGAAATTACTCGTCATCCAGTTTTTTATATCGACTATGCATTCCATAAGTTTCTCAATTTGGTGTGTTTCACCGGGCCATGAAGAAATATAGAGCTGAGTATCATCAGCATAACAGTGAAAGCTAACCCCGTGTTTCCTAATGATATTTCCCAAGGGTAACATATAAAGTGTGAAAAGTAACGGCCCTAGTACTGAGCCTTGAGGTACTCCATACTGCACTTGCGATCGATATGATACCTCTTCATTCACTGCTACGAATTGATGGCGGTCAGATAAGTACGATTTGAACCATGCTAATGCACTTCCACTAATGCCAACAAAGTTTTCTAGTCTATTCAAAAGAATGTTGTGATCGATAGTGTCGAACGCAGCGCTAAGATCCAGTAGCACTAATAGAGAGATACAACCACGATCAGATGATAAGAGCAGGTCATTTGTCACTCTAATGAGAGCAGTCTCAGTACTATGATACGGTCTAAATCCTGACTGGAAATCCTCACAGATATCATTTTTCTCTAAGAAGGAATATAATTGTGAGGATACAACCTTTTCTAGTATCTTTGACAGAAATGGGAGATTCGAGTTCGGTCTGTAATTAACTAGATCTTTGGGGTCAAGTTGTGTTTTTTTAATGAGAGGCTTAATAACAGCCAATTTAAAGTTTTTGGGGACATATCCTAATGACAATGACGAATTAATAACTTCTGGAAGCACCTCTTTTAGTAGTTTAGATGGAATAGGGTCTAACATACATGTTGTTGGTTTAGATGGTTTAACAAGTTTATACAATTCTTCCTCTCCTATAGTAGAGAATGAGTGGAATTGTTCCTCAGGGGATCTATAGTGCACTATTTGATGTGATACTGTAGCTGACGGCTGCATGGTTACAATTTGATCTCTAATAGTATTAATTTTGGAAGTAAAATAGTTCATAAAGTCATTACTGCTGTGCTGTTGGGAAATGTCAACACCTGTTGATGCTTTATTTTTTGTTAATTTTGCCACTGTATTGAATAAATACCTGGGGTTATGTTTGTTTTCTTCTAAAAGAGACGAAAAGTAATACATTGGCCCGGTTTCACAGACAGGGCTTAGACTAAACCAGGATTAGGCCATCATTCAGTTAGGACATTTAAGTAATTTTTATAAATGTGCTTAGGAAAAAACATTACTGGTGTGCATCTTGAGACAAACCAAAGGCACTGATATATTTTAAGATCAGTCATTGCAAGTTTATTTCAGTTGAAACAGCTCAGACTTACATTTTAGTCTAGGACTAGGCATAATCCTTGCCTGTGAAACCGGGGGATTATATATATACTGTATATTGACCGCTATCAGTTGACTAAGTGTTGGCACTGGTGTGCAAATCATTTGTAATTATTTGGAAACATCATGCAGGGCACACAGCTGGTGATGTTTATGGTTGTTTTTACCAATAATACAATATGTGTAAATTTATCAGTTTTGACAGATTTTTTTGTCATCTTATTTGCTTTCAAACGGTTAATTTTTATGGAATCTACATTTTATAGCATGGTGACATCTACCACAGAATTAACGCTTCTCAGTTAGCCTATCAGTACCGCTTTAAAGTTTATATCTTTTAAAAGTCATCCTTATAGAACTAGTGCTATAAAAATACTGTAGACATTTCATTTATTTTGAATATTTCATGAATAATCATGATTATTTAGCTTCTAAGCAGCACTGATAGTTTTAAGAGTAGAAGAGCAGGCTTAGAAGAGAGAGATTCTTCTAAGATACTTGAAAATCCCCATAAGTACCTTGATCATACCTTGGTAGATCATTTCCATAAATAAGGGAACAATCCATAAAGAATCAACCTCATCTTCTCATGTGCTTAGTATATCAAAGCCATTTCTGTGAAAGGTTATTCTGGATTCTTGCAATTCAGGTTACAACTCAAGTTACAATATAGAAACTGTTTATCTAAAAAAAATGCATATTCTTTGCATAATATCTAAGCCTCTGCATTCCATGCAATGAAGGTGAAAATTGATTTTACTGCTCCAAAAAGAAACAGAAACACACACATGCAGTCATACGCACATGTTGGGTTTCCATATTTTATGGGGACATTCTTGCAGATGGTTCTGTAATAGTTTTTATACTGTACAATCTTTATCTTTTTTTATACCCTTACCCTACCCCTCACACAAAACTTTCTGCATTTAAAAAAAAAAAAAAAAAAAAAAATTCATTCTGTATGATTTATTTATGCTTCCTCATGGGGACCAAAAAAAAAAAAAAATTGTTCCCATAACGTAGGGAATACCAGGATGGACACACACACACACACACACACACACACACATATATATAATATATGTGTGTGTTTGTACTATAATTTTAACATTGTAGATGCATTCAGCTTTGGTAAATAATAACTATGTCTTTAAATGGCACATCTAGAATCACAGTGTAGATGCTCGATCAGGTAGATGTGTAGTGAATCACACGTGGCCAGTATAAATGAGAGGTGTTGTCCGTGTGACACCGTTTCATCGCATCAGTCTCCTTTTGCACTGGCATTGATAGCACCCTGCTAATGAACAGAGACACTATCAAACAGCACATTAGGAAATGTATCCCGTTCAGCTGTAGTAAGACTCCCCCACACACACACACACACCTTCTCACATTGTCTCCCAGGCTGCTCTTTGACACACCAATGTGAGAGGGAAAATTAGGTATGTCTGTTGCCTATTAATTACAATCCTTTCCAGACTCTCCCACCGTTGCCAGAGAGCCAGTCCATTACCGTAGAGCTGTTAGCTGATAAATTAATAATCCGGCTTGTCAGCTGCAGTAGATGAATGGGCTGCAGTGATGGATGCTGTTTTGTTTCATAGGCCAAGAGTTTGATGTCAAAGCCAAATGTGTTATAAATGCAACTGGTCCCTTTACAGACGCACTGAGAAGAATGGATGACGATTGGATTTGTAACATCCATCAGCCCAGTGCAGGGGTGCACGTCGTCATACCTAGATACTATAGGGATGCTGATTGATCAAAACCTGACTTCAATGGTTAATGTGGTACAATTCAGCACATTCTAAATATGAACTTTCTATCTTTTTTATCCATTTTTCATTGCATTTATTCATCTAGCAGACACTTATTCAAAGAAAGAAAGAACAGGTCATTTCTAACAAGAACCTATTGTAGATAGGCCTATATTTGAATGTCTGTATTCATGTATTGTTGCCGATTTCACTTGATCTTGGATCATTTGGTTCTTCGAAGCTCATCCTGGACTTGCTGTCATAGCAACAGGTCCGTAAGCTTAAACCTGCTGGAGCAGGCTTATTTCATGTAAACAGGATTAGATTGCATCTTTTTAAGCAGAATTGATACTTAATATCTGCCCCAGCCTACTTTATTACAAGAGTACCCTACTGGTCCAGGGACAATAATTTAAAATAAAAATAATTAAAAACTTAATTTGAAAATAATATAATAATGTTGTGTAGTCTATAATACTATAGACACAGCCAGTTTTACTCATTGAAAGATTTATTAGTGATGAAATAATTAATTTATAATTGTATTGGAGTCTTACACACATGCTATACAGTTAATCTGAATCGTGCATTAATTTAAGTGGTGACAGCTATTATGGGAGTGGCTTGATGGAGCGCAGGAGATGCAGATAACTTGATCTTGACCCTTAAGAAACTTTAATTAATGCGGTCATGTAACAAATCTGTTTCGAAGATAAAATTAAATGAATTGCTAATTACAACATTGAAGTAAAAATGTAAAGTCTGTACACATACTAGAAATCGTGAATATAAATAATTGGGAATCATGTAAAAAAAATACAAATAAATTAAAAACAGCACTGTAATAAGCGATCAGTTGACTTTACTTAAAAAAAAATGAGGAAACCCGTTGCCTTAAAATTATTAAGTAAATTAAATTCATGCATAATTAAAAGAAAAAAAGTTATGTGAACTTGAAAATTCTGAGTTACATTAACAAATAAAAGAAAATGTGTTGTGGTCACTTTTTATTTTTAAGTTGGACTAACTTAAATTCATTAAATTGTGATTACTTAAAAGTGTGAATCTACTTAACTTAAAACTAACAAGTTAATCTGAGTTCTGTCTACTAATTAAATTGAGGAAACCCACTGCCTTGAAAAAATTAAGTAACCACAACTTATTGTATGCGTGTAATTACAATTCACTTGAGACTGATTTGATGTAATCTTATTTTACTGATTTATATAGGTTTATAGCATTTATATTATTTTAAAAAGTTAGAATTGAGCAGAGGATTTCCTTTTAAGTTATGAAGTATAGCTCTAATTTGAAGGTTGTTTGAATTTTGAGTTTTTATTTATTTATTTATTTATAAAAAAAATATGATATGCAGTAGAAGATTAATAAGGCAAAACAAATATTTTGGTTAATAAAAAAGTTTAAAAATAAACACTTTTCTCTCTGCTGCAGAAGTACAGTATAAGAGGAAATATCAGGCATAGGGGGGCCAACCAGTGGATCCGTGCGTGGACCACGGCTGATGCCTGTCACTGACTTACATTGGTATCACTTCTGTGAGCCCATCACGGAATTTTCGGCGATTCCGTGATGCCACCACAGATTCGGAGTTAAGGGTCCGTGGTCATTACACGGAATTCTGTGAGACCAGGTTGGCACAAACACATTTCTATGAAGAAAGGCACGTGCAGAAGGGGGGGCTTTGGGGGCTCGAGCCCCTGCCCTTTTTCAAAATTATTCAAAAGTGCCCCTCTCAGACAAATAGCAATGATATTGTGTCAATAAAACAAAATGCATTTGAATTCTAATTAACATTACAATTTTTACAAAAAGTAACTATAATCGCTCAAAAGTTGGAAAATTCCTGTTTATTTTTACATATCTGTCAATCTGAGGCGTTGCTAGGTTGTGTGCGTTTTGTTCTACTGACTGATATTCCACAGTCTGTTCAGAAACCATAGCCATTTATGGTTCTTTCAGTGAGTGCTTATGTATCGATGGAAGGAAAAAATAATCATAAATAATAAAAGCTAGTGTGTCGATTTATTTAAAAATCCATATATTACATATTTTAGAATATTACATAATTCATCAATGCCCATTAGTCATGTAGGTATAATACACCAACCAATCATGAGCTGGCACAAGAAGTTCAAATTTCATTGTACAATATGTGAAGGACCGATGAGCTTATTTGTGGAGAGATCTGGATCTGTGGTTTGTCTCATTTTATAAATCAAATTATATCGCTGAGAAATGGATGCTAAATGACTACAAAAGCACTGCACAAAACCGTGCAGTGCCAAAAGTCGCAATAATGGTAATCAGTAGGCTATTCAATTCACATATATTTATGTATGATATGCTGCACCGTTTACTATTTGATGAAACTATCATAGTTATTTAAGCCCGAGTGCCACCTACAGGCCTATTATGTGAAGTGTAGGCTGGCGAAATGGTGACGTGAAAGTATTTTATTATATTACCATTTTTGATAATTATGCAGCATTATGAAAGTGTCTTATGCTCATCAAGCCTGCATTTATTTGATCAAAAATACTGAAAAAACTGTAGCCTAATATTGTGAAATATTATTACAATTCAAACATTTTTTTTTCTGTTTTAATATACATTTATACTATTTTAATAAAATGTAATTTATTTCTGTGATTCAAAGCTGAATTTTAAGCATCATTACTCCATTCTTCAATGCATGATCCTTCAGAAATCATTCTAATATGCTGATTTATTATCAATGATGGAAACAGTTGTGCTGCTTAATTTATTTTATTTTATTTTATTTTATTTTATTTTATTTTATTTTATTTTATTTTATTTTATTTTACTTTACTTTATTTATTTATTTATTTATTGGAACCTGTGGTACTTTTTTGGGGTTCATTGATAAATAAAAACTTAAAAAGCATTTATTCAAAATAGAGATGTTTTCTAACAATATCAATCTTTACTATCACTGTTTCTATCAATTTAACAAATCCTTGCTGAATAAAAACAAATTTATTTAAAAAAAAAAAAAAAATTAAAAAAATACTGACCTCAGGCTTTTGAACGGTAGTGTATATTGTTACAAAAGTTATATTTGATCTGATCATCTGATCTGGACACAGACTGGGTCCGGGTGGCTACGGTGACCTCGGAATAAGAATGAAACAGACTAATATTAGCGTAGATGTCATACTTCTTACGATGTAACAAGTAAATCAGGTGTTATTGACATTGTCATTGTTAGTGAACACCTTCAGAATGAGACGTGGCCTTTTTGGGACTAATTTAACAGACACTACAAACATTACAATTACACTACCTTTTCTTTACATACTGCAAGACTGTCAATGTAAATAACTTACCACAATTCGACCACATGAAAGAAGAATGCATAATCCATTAAATAGTCCCACGCTGACACTTCTGCTTAAGCGTTTTCTTAGCATATGCCTGAAATGATATGAGAGCCATTAACACAAAATGGTTAACTGGCTAAATCACATATCCTGATCCCATCCCACCCTTGTAGGCTATATTTTGTAAATGTTCAGTCAGTGTGTGACATAATTTACATCCAGTTGGTCTTTATCATAAAATACCCAATGAGCAAAAGTACGTCCAAAAGACGTCTTTTCAACATCTTTGTCGCACATTGAAATGACCTCCCCTGAGGACGTCTTTTTATGACATCTTCTGAACGTCTTTATATTGATGTCCACATGACTTCTCTAGGAGGTTAAAATTTAGTTCAGATGTAGTCCTTGTGGATGTATTTTCAACATCTTAGGGATAACTGCAGTCTCATTTAGAAATCATTTATACTGCTTGACAAAATGAACACTCTGCATTCAATTAAAACTCATGCAAATCAACTCACAGACACAGTGTGTTTGTAAAAAAATTCAAGAAAACAAAAACTTCACTTATCATACAGTGGATAACAATTAACAAATAACAAACAATTTAGTTTAGTTGGGTCCATACTAGGGTTGGACCGATAGACGATGTCATCGTCCATCGCCGATGGCTGATCTACATCACGATGTTGAGGCGGCATCGTGATCCCCCCCCCCCGATACCCCCCGCAATCCACCGCATCCCAATACCGTTTTCGGAAAGAAAATGACAGAACCCCTAAAGCAGGGGTTCCCAACCGGGGGGTCGCGGCCCACTAGGGGGCCTCAGTGATCCTCCAGGTGGGCCGCGAGATGGCTTAAAATTAATTTAAATATGATCCTATAATTGTTTAATTTCATTATTAATGTGTTAAATTAAAATTATCAAAGCACGGCCTCTCTCCTGCTCTGTGATTGATTGCTTCGGACTCGGCGCAGCAAGCCTCATCGCACTGTTAAATACAGACTGAACGGCGGCTTCAAAACTTCCAACCGCTGCACGCAAACATTATAAAAAGTGTTTTATAATGGATGCTCACCCATAGAGGAGGATCTTGTGAGGCTTGTTATAGACATGTGAGCATCAGACGCGCTCTGACGGAGAAACTGTTCACTGATCCCGTCTTCAGATCGATGTGTTTCAACAGATTTAAAATTTATTTGCTGTATTTTTCATTTGTATGTTTATTTTTTTTAATGGATACGAACAGTATATATTCAGTCAGTCCATTTCAATGGGACAGGTGTAGTGAGTGGTCTTTTGGCATCTCCCTGTTGTCCTGTTTGGTATGGCAGGTTTATATTATTTTATATAGGTTTATAGCATTTATATTATTTTAAAAAGTTAGAATTGAGCAGAGGATTTCCTTTTAAGTTATGAAGTATAGCTCTAATTTAAAGTTTGTTTGAATTTTGAGTTTTTTTTTTATTTATTTATTTATAAAAAAAAAACATGATATGCAGTAGAAGATTAATAAGGCAAAACAAATGTTTTGGTTAATAAAAAAGTTTAAAAATAAACACTTTTCTCTCTGCTGCAGAAGTACAGTATAAGAGGAAATATCAGGCATAGGGGGGCCTTGCAAAATTGACCGGAGAAGGAGGGGGGCCCCGGAGTAAAAAAGGTTGGGAACCCCTGCCCTAAAGGGAATAAATACGAGATGGGAGGAAAATATATATTTCAATACTTTCTCTCACAGTTATATCATTGGGTAATTATACTGTATATAAAATTGCGGGCATGAGGGAACCGCTATTATGCCTGGCATTGAACTGCTTTTGAATGCACGATCGCTTTTTAGTTTCACTTTCACTTTTCTAGATTCGCGATCGCACGTACTCTGTTATACTATGGAGCGGCAGTACTTACCACACATTTTACAAGATCAGATGTTTGTCAGTGGTGCTCAGGATCTGCAAATCATTCGCCATCGTCCTCCTTACTCTGTTTATGTGGTAAGTGAATTTTTATGTACTGTAATGTAACAGGCAACTGTTAGCAATTGTTTTCCGTGCCTTTCTGAATACGGATTCACGCTTAAGGCACACCCCCTAACTCCCCCCCGCCCTCCGCGATGTCATCGTCCATCGCGATGTTTCACTGTAGACATCGTCTGATGCCAATTTTTTTGACAACGCCCAACCCTAGTCCATACAGAACACTGCCAGTCAAAAAATTTTGAACAGCAAGGTCTGGTTTTTTTAAGGTTTTTTTTTTTTTTTTAAAGAAGTCTCTTCTGCTCACCAAATATTTCAAAATATTTAAAGGGGTCATATGATGCGATTTCAAGTTTTCCTTTCTCTTTAGAGTGTTACAAGCTGATTGTGGATAGATAAGATCCCTGAAGTTGCAAAGACTAAAGTCTCAAAACCAAAGAGATATGGGAGATCACGTGACCCTTCGACTTCGATGCACACGTAGTCTTTCGCTCTGCTGACTTTGTCAAATATTTTGTAATCCTGTCAGTAAATTTCGAACCACTTTGCATCGGACTCATCATGAGTGCTTCAACAGTCAAAGGCGATTGGAAAAGAGAGATTGGGCAATAGCCAATAAAGAAAAAATTCAGGGATTCCACCATCTCCAGAGAGGATATCGACGTTGCTATTGCTAACGGTATCAAGTTAGCATTTAAAGAGCAGCAAAGCACTTTGGATTCGGTTGTGACTTCGGCAGTAAGAGATGCTGTGGACTCTGTGCTGATTCCAGCATTACGTAAACTGCGTGAGGACATACAAGCGACTAACAATTCTGTTAAAGAGCTAAGAGAGGAGTTTGAGGCCATGGCTGCCGCGGCGAAGCAGACACGTGACTGCATTGATTCTGTTCAGGCAACTGCACGTGAGGATAGGAGTGCAGTCACGGACTTAAGAAATCAGCTAGAGCGACTCACCGAGAAGATGACGGATATGGAGGATAAAAGCAGAAGAAATAACGTACGACTGGTGGGGTTACCAGAGGGGGTGGAGGGCTCCGATGTGGCTGGTTTCCTCAGAGTTATCTCTCCAAGTGGATTCCTTCCCTGAAAGGTCGTAACATCGAGATTGACTGGGCACATCGCGTGTATGATGGAAGGAAAAACTCAGATCGGCCGCGTACTCTCATCTTCCATGTGCTAAGATGGCATGACAGATCGGAGATTCTGAAAGGTGCTCGGCAGGCTTATCCGGTGAAATGCACGCAGGACAATGTCACGCTACTATTTTTTTCTGACTTTAGTCCAGTTACAGCCGCCAAGAGAAAAAGCTTGGTTCCGGTTTTGAGGTCGATGACGGCGCTTGGTCTCCAGCCCTTCCTCGCTTATCCGGCAGTAATTAAGCTACGGCACGGGGGTGAACAGAGAAGCTTCGATTCTCTTTGGAAAGCGGAGGATTTTGTCAGCTCCCTGTCACAGAATGGGACATTTGCTGCGGATCCACAGGGCAGCGGGAGGGCGGCGGCCGCCCTCTCTTCGGCCCGGCGGGAGGGGCTTGGTGGCCGGGATGGAGGAGATGCCGGCTGCCCGGAAGAAGATGGTGGCGGGAGAGATATGGATGCTTGCTAGATCTCTTTTTTTCTTTTTTCTTCTTTCCTCTCCTCCTGGGATAGTGTTCATATTTATTCGATGCAATTGTCCCTTTGCTGGTAAGACTAACCCCCCTTTTTTCTTTCTTTTTTTTCTGGAGGGGACTAATGGAGAGTAGGTTTCATTACAATAATGTTTTGGTTATGTGAGCCTTTTGGGAGGCTCGTTTTGCGCTGAAGTGGATCGGTCACGGATCATCACAAATTGTTGCTGCTCAATCAGACCTATGTTCTCGGTAGCGTGCGGCCTGAGTTGTTTTTTGTCTATAGTTGTTGGTCATCTCTGTCTGTGTTGCTTTTATTTTTTACAACAGATATTCATGCTTTTATTTACTTTACCTTGTTTCTAAGGGGATTTTTCATCTAGGTGGTTTGATATCTAGAACGCACACTAACGTTTACATGTCATTTACAGAATGGGAGTGCTTTTGCTTCTCTTCATTTATTAAATACAATTTGGGGATTATGAATATTTAATGTATACTCTAAATATTTTATTACTGAATGTGACTGGCTTAAATTCTGCTGTTAAACGAACCTGTGTGTTAGAATATTTACACCGTAAATCTATTTCTGGCGCCCTGATATGTAACACTGCGTAATCGGGTATTTTTCTTCATGAGTTTTGGGAGTGTCTTGTTGTTATGGATCTATGGACGCATGTAAACCTGGTTTTATCCTCCTCACTACGGACTGATTGCTTTGCTAATACAAGTGTGTGTCTTCTTGATGTTGATTCTGGTCTCTATAAGCTTAATACAAAGGAGAAGGCTGTTTGCTGGTTGTGCGGCTGCGAGGAGGACAATGATGCAGAACTGGTGTGCGCCGCACGTGTGTGGAGAGGCATATTGGATTGCATACTATTATTACTCTATTTCTATTTTTTTTTTTTTTTTTCTAACATATGTGATTATATAAAGGAAGGACCTGTTTTGTTGTTACTTTTTCCCTCCCTCTCTCTCTCCCCTTTGATTGGACCTTTAAAATATGGAGTATGTGTCTGTTGTTTAGTTTTGTTTGTTTTGAGTGGATGTTATGTTGTGATGTTGTGTGTGAAAAAAAATAAAAAATGTTGATGATAAAAAAAAAACCAAAGAGATATTCTTTATCAAAGTTAAGACTCTGCCACGCCCCCCTAAAACAGCTCATTCAAACACGCCCCCACATGTCTATGTCACGATGTGGAAATATTTGCATAATGCCGCCCAAATGTGCGCAAAGAAAGAAGGCGTGGTTTCAGTAACCGCAGTAGTGTTGATGCAGCTGTGTCAGGGAGTATGGAGCGAAATTTGTGCCAATATTCTATCAAACAAATCCAGCACTTTTGCAAATAAACAATTGCTTTGCAAAGAAAAACTTCAAACGAAAGTAGATTTGCAAATACAAAACTGTATTTGGAGAAAATGCAGAGGTTGGAAGATTATTTGTGTTACAACTGTGAGAACATTTGCACAACCCAAATGATGATTTTCTCACAAATGCGTGCAGGCAGATTTTCTCACATGGTTCAAACAGATTTCTCACAAATGAACCAAACAGCAGATGGCGCTGTTGGTAATTCTGACTTTGCTATGACAACTGGCACTTCCTTTTCAAGAATCAGCAGACCAACATGTATGTGGGGAACAGGTGTTTTGTTATTAGTTTTAGTATTTGCTATTGACTGTTCAAATGCGGAGTTTTGCGCGTTGTTGTGAAATTCACAGTGTGCTGTTAAAGTTGTTAACATGATTGATTAGTTCAAAAATCATTAGTGACATTGAAACATTTAAGTAGGTCTCTCTCTATAAAAACATCACAGCACGTCAGCTACCTCTTAATCCTTGTTGTGAGAGAGAAAGGCTACATATGAGAGACAATTGTTCACAGGGTCACATCACAGTGGAGTAAGCTTTCTTAATCTGCTTATATGTGTGCAGATACATACGAGCATCATCACTGTGTCTGTCGCCCGACTCTGTTCCCCTCTTGGGCTTGAACTGATGGTAAAACTAAGGACATTATTAACTGTCTTTACTTTTATTTTGAAAGCTGAGTAGCTCGCGATTATACAAATAGGAATAATCAAACTAGTTACATTTCAGATGAGTGCTTTATGGTGTTCAGCTATATAAATGTACCAATATAATCAAACATCGATGCACTGTTCCAAAATTAACCATGGTTTTACTAAATAATACAGGTATTTGCAGAAAAGCTGCGCTCATTACAGAAATGGTGACCTGCAAAAAAAATAAAAGACATGGTTACGACACTTTTACTATAGTAAAACGAACTTTAATTTGAGAGAGGCATAGAGGGATATCATAATTTATCATATTTATGTTTATATATAGCATACATTAGTTTATATACACACCTTGTACAATATTTAAAACTAAAAAATGGCATGTCAGGAGATTTTTCATATTCAACCAAAATGTTTACTCCTGAATACTGGCAGATTTTAGTCTGACAATAGCTTGTTTGGAAAAGTCCAACTCATAAATATGTGCTTTTTATATTAGCAGAGGAACTTTTAACTCAAGAAGTTAAGAATAAAAGGCTACTGTCAGGATTTATATTAGTGACTCTTCAAAATGCAAACGTTCGTCATCTGAGTCACTCCGAAAAGAGTCCTCACTGTCCAGAGTATGTCTTCACCCATGTAGCGTGCCATCATCCAACGCGCAGAAAAAGAAAGTAGGCTAAATTCTATGATGAAGCTTGACATTTTGATGCCATTTTCAGGGGCATGGCTGATCTCAGATCATTAACATGTGAACAGAGTGCTCAGTGATGAGGCGGGATCATTACAGGAGAAACGCACCCTGTATGTTTTCGTGTTATTATTAAGACTATACACAAATAAAAGTAGAACCTTTGCAGTTTAAAACTATGCAATACTCATATCTGTATTTTTTGTTATTTTCGTGGTCATCATGAAAACATGACAAAGCCCACGGTCTTCGACCCCAAAGATTATTTTCAAATCAATTGTTAAACTTATTCTGAAATACTGGTAAACCACTGTTTATTAAAACGCTGAATTTAGTATTATATCAGCGTGAACTTGATCCTTCTCCCCAATTCACAGGACAAGAGTGACACCAGAAGATAAATATTCATAATTTTGCTTAGCTAAAAAAAATACATAATTATTGATTGCACAGATATTTTAGATATTGCACTAAATAATGTGATTTCAATGGTTTTCAATTTTTTTTTTTGTTAATAATTAATGACCTTAAATGCTTTCTTTTTGGTACACAATATTGTCACTATCCATAATACATTTGCATTTTAAAATTACTATATATTGTGACACAATATATTGTTATACCCCTGCATTGTTTTGAATGTTAAACAATTGTATCAACATACAGTATGTAGCCTATATATTCTATATCCTGCGATCCAACAGAGGATAAGAGGTACAGAGAATGGATCAGTTTTTATAGAGAGAGACTACCTACTTAAATGTTTAGCAATGTCACTAATGATTTTTGAACTAATCAATCATGTTAACAACTTTACAGCACTTACTGTGCATTTCACTAACATTGTAGTGGGGAAGCTTTGTGAAAACACCTAGGCTAAATGGTTAATTATAGAAATAGTAAGACAGAAACTCACCTGTTCCCCACTCATGTTGGTCTGCTGTATTCCTTGAAAAGGTAAACAGGTGTTTTGCGTAAATTGACCAACAGCGCCATCTGCTGTTTGGATTGCATTTGTGAGAAAATCTGTTTGAACACATGTGAGAAAATCTGCCTGCACGCATTTGTGAGAAAATCTGTTTGAACACATGTGAGAAAATCTGCCTGCACGCATTTGTGAGAAAATCAAGTCACATTTGGTCATAAAAAGGCAAATGAGTCTCACAGTTGTAACACACAATACATATTTGTCCATACCTCTGCATTTTCTCTCAAATACAGTTTTGTATTTGCAAATCAGTTTGCGTTTGTTTGAAAGTCGAGTTTTTCTTTGCAAAGCAGATTGTTTATTTGCAAAATGCTGGATTTGTTTGATGAATATTGGCACAAATTTCGCTCCATAAGGGAGACCCTGTGTGTTTCTATGTGAAAGCAAAAGCACTTTATTTGGCCTTCCGAAAGTAGATGCATTTAGGAATCATTAAGATTATTTACAACAGAACAGCACAACCCAGATGGACGACCGTTTCGTGAACCTAGGATAGGAGGTAATTCTGACTTTGCTATGACAATCTGGCACTTCTGAATCAGCGACTGTATGTATGTTTTGTTATTAGTTTTAGTATTTGCTATTGACTGTTCAAATGCGGAGTTTTGCGCGTTGTGTGTGTGAGGGAGAGAGAGACAGACAGGGTCACATCACAGCACGTCAGCTATCTTAATGGTGGCTTGTGTGTGTGAGAGAGAGAAAGAGAGAGACACACAGGGTCATATCACAGTGGAGTCAGCTTTCTTAATCGCGGCTTGTGTGCAGATACATACGAGCATCATCACTGTGTCTGTCGCCCGACTCTGTTCCCCTCTTGGGCTTGAACTGATGGTAAAACTAAGGACATTATTAACTGTCTTTACTTTTATTTTGAAAGCTCGTTACATTTCCCATGAGTGCTTTTGGTGTTCGGCCAATCACAATGCACTGTGCCAGTTGGCCAATCAGAGCAGACTGCGCTCGTCGGAAGGAGGGACTTTGTAGAAAACGAAGCGTTTGAGAGAGGCGGGGCATAGAGGACCTATTTCTAATTCATTTTTATTTCAACTACAATTAACACAATTAAAATTCTGGTACATTCAAAGATGGTACATTCATTATTCATGTAATAGTCAAGTGTTTACGTACCTGAATAATATCACAATAATGAAAAGTAGCCTACACACATAAGTATGGGATGATATTAGACTCGAAATGATTTATAGATGCACGCACAATTATCCATGGACTGCATACATTTTATGCGTGTATCTTACTAACCACAAACAAATGCCTTTCAATTTGAGTCTGTGGAATTCGGGATTAAATGATTGTGCAGCGATTTATACAAATACAGACATGTTTGCGAATAAAAATGTTATGTTCTGCATTAATATATCATAAATTGCTCATGCAAAAAGGAATCCGTGTATTTGCGGATCAGGTGACACGCATGCATTTATCGACGTCTTGTTCCAGTCAATCTTGTTCGGTTTATTTGGATTTTGAGACTTCATTTTCGCAGTTTACAACATTTCACGACCCTCATACACACAACTACCAATGAACAAAGCCCAGTGCAATTCATTAACGCGTACACGATTTGAAAAATTCGCAAATGTGCATCACTACACTGAAACAAATGCTTTTCAATCAGTGTCTGCAGAGTTAAGAATTGCGTTAATGTGCAGAATTTTGTTCAAATAGAGACATATTTGTGAATACAAATGTTATAGTTTGTATTAAAGTATCATCATTTGTGCATGTAGCGATTAAAATGTGCATTTGTGAATCAGGCGACACGCGTGCATTCATTCACATCTCTTCTGAGTCGATTCTATTTGATTCATTTGAGTTTTGAGACTTTCGTTCCGCCCTTTTAGCCTTGTTCAATCCACACGCAGCTGAGCCTAAGAAAATCAGCGACCACTAGATGGCACTAGAGACGTGTGCACAGTCCATTGTGTACAGTTGTGTTTTCTTTGTTTATTTTTGGTTTGGCTGATCTCCTCTGCCCATAGAAATATAATAAAGATGTTTTGTCGAACTTTTTCTAACTTAACTTGTCTTAAGACACAGAATAGCTTATATTAATTTTGCCAAACAATAAATTTGTGATGATACCTTGTCTTTTTTTTTCTTTATTCAATGGCACGCTGGCAGTTATTCCTTCCTCGTATTATTATTATTATTACTATTATAGTCGCTCATTTAAGCCAATAGTATTTACACGTTTATATTAAATTAATTAAACTATTATATTAACTTAAACTATAAGCCTATTGCAATGAGCCTTTTATAGGCTATTCCGCGCTCAAGCGGATGCATAAAGCCTGCTGGCTAAAGGAATGATAATGAATGTCTAGGGGAAAAAATAGCTAGAACATATTTTATTTACTTATTACTAAACTGTTTCCGGAGTCAGTGTCGGCTGCAAAGATGAAGCAGGACAATGCTGATTCGCCATCTCATATTTCCGCTGTTCGATCGCGTCACGCACTGCATTGCAAACGTTGCAGCCAAATACAGTCAACCAAACATATATACACTATAGAATCTAGTGGTTATCTAGTGGTAATCTAGATAGTGGTTAATTAAAATCGCCCATGGTTACAATCCGTGTCGTGCAGCCTGAGCTCGGGCCAAGCACATATTTGCTCATGTGAAGACCATGATTTTTTTTTGGGGGGGGCGGAACGTACAAAGCCTGGTTTACATTATAGTTTGTAGCATTCAAATTCAAATTTGCCAACATTGTGAATATGGAAACATTTGGATTCGTGCCGATAATATTTTGAGATACTGATTTTTGACTTTCATTAGCTGTAAGCTCTAATCATCAAAATAAAAAAATAAAAAAAAAACTTTTGAAGTGTTTTACTTTACATGTAATGAATCTAAAATATATGAAAGTTTCACTTTTTGAAATAAGTTACAGTAAAAAATGAACTTTTTCACCATATTGTAATTTTCTGAGATGCACCTGTATTATTTATTATGTAAACCAGGCTTTGTACTTTCCGCCCAAAAAAAAAAAAAGAAAAAAAAATCCTGGTCTTCTTCACATGAAAAATCATCCTCTTCACATGAGCAAATATAAAGTTATTGTATTTCGAGAAAAACTGGCTATTTATAATGGATAGTAATAATAATAATAATAATAATACAAACAATGAATAACTGACAACGTGCCACTGAATAACAAAAAAAAAAAAAAAAAAAAAAAAAGACAAGGTATCGTCACAAATTTATTGTTTGGCAAAATTAATATAAGCTATTCTGTGTCTTAAGACAAGTTAAGTTAGAAAAAGTTTGACAAAACATCTTTATTATATTTCTACGGGCAGAGGAGATCAGCCAAACCAAAAATAAACAAAGAAAACAATGTAATATTCATCAAACTGTACACAATGGACTGCGCACACGTCTCTAGGGCCATCTAGTGGTCGCTGATTTTCTTAGGCTCAGCTGCGTGTGGACCGCGAGCTGTGTGTGTGTGGATTGAACAAGGCTAAAAGGGCGGAACGAAAGTCTCAAAACTCAAATGAATCAAATAGAATCGACTCAGAAGAGATGTTGAATGAATGCACGCGTGTCGCCTGATTCACAAATGCACATTTTAATCGCTACATGCACAAATGATGATACTTTAATACAAACTATAACATTTGTATTCACAAATATGTCTCTATTTGAACAAAATTCTGCACATTAACGCAATTCTTAACTCTGCAGACACTGATTGAAAAGCATTTGTTTCAGTGTAGTGACGCACATTTGCGAATTTTTCAAATCGTGTACGCCTTAATGAATTGCACTGGGCTTTGTTCATTGGTAGTTGTGTGTATGAGGGTCGTGAAATTTTGTAAACTGCGAAAATGAAGTCTCAAAATCCAAATAAACCGAACAAGATTGACTCGAACAAGATGTCGATAAATGCACGCGTGTCACCTGACCCGCAAATACACGGATTCCTTTTTGCATAAGCAATTTATGATATATTAATGCAGAACATAACATTTTTATTCGCAAACATGTCTGTATTTGTATAAATCGCTGCCCAATCATTTAATCCCAAATTCCACAGACTCAAATTGAAAGGCATTTGTTTGTGGTTAGTAAGATACACGCATACAATTTATGCAGTCCATGGATAATTGTGCGTGCATCTATAAATCATTTCGAGTCTAATATCATCCCATACATAAGGGCCTCCATATACAGCAGAGTCTGATGTGGCAGGTGGAACAAGGTTGTCACAACATCTGTCATCACGAACTGCCCTGAAACACAATTTAAATATAAACAATTATTATAAATATAGCTTCACAATGCTCATTTTGTCTTTTGTCAGACTGATATTTAGTCTTTACTGAATCGTTTCAGAGTGCTTTTTTAAATAATTTTTAAATTGTAAACACCTTTCACAGAATCGTGTGAACTTCCGGGATCCACAACAAAGCCTATTTTACTACAAGAACAAACACTTCACACCAAATAAAGTTTTGAAAATATTAAATATATTATTGTACTGGGCTGCTCATCTCTAATAATTGGAAATTTACTCCTTTACCATCTCTGAGTATCAACAGCTCCTTTGAATCACATTTGGTTACTATTACCTACCCTCTAAAAATCCATTTTGTAGTTGTTTATCGAACTCCAGGACCACTGGGTAACTTTGTGGAAGAATTAGATGCGTTGCTCTCAACCTTTCCTGAGGATGGTACTCCCTTAGTTATACTTGGAGACTTCAACATCCACCTAGATAAACCTCAGGCTACAGACTTCCACACTCTACTTGCCTCTTTTGATCTCAAGAGAGTGTTAACTACGGCTACTCACAAATCAGGCAACCAACTGGACCTAATTTACACACGACACTGCTCCACTGATCATGTGCTGGTTACTCCACTGCACACCTCGGATCATTTCCTCCTCACTCTTAACCTCAACATGATTCCTAACATAACACGTACCCCTCCACATGTCACTTTTCGACGTAACTTACGCTCACTCTCACCCTCCCGGCTATCTGCTATGGTTTCATTTTCACTTCCTCCCCCTAAACAGTTATTATCTCTTAATGCTAACAGTGCTACTGATATTTTCTGTTCCACTCTGACGTCTTGTTTAGATTCTTTCTGCCCCTTATCTTCCAGGCCAGCCCGTACCACCCCTTCAGCCCCTTGGCTATCTGACGTTCTCCGCAAACATCGTTCTAAGCTCAGGGCTGCAGAAAGGGTATGGCGCAAATCACAAAATCCTACTGATCTTAATTTATATCGATCACTCCTCTCTGACTTCTCTGCTAATGTCTCCACTGCTAAAAGGACATACTATCATGACAAAATTAACAATTCGCCTAACTCTCGAATGCTCTTTAAAACATTTCCTCCCTCCTTTGTCCTTCTCCTCCTCCTCCTTCATCAACTCTAACAGCTGACGACTTTGCCACATTCTTCATTAATAAAATTAAAAACTGGATCACGTGACCCTTCGACGGCGATGCAGGCTTAGTCTTTCGCTCTGCTCACTTTGCCACATATTGTGTGATCCTGTCAGTAAAATTTAAACCACTCTGCATTGGACCCATCATGAGTGCTTCGGCAGACAAAGGGGATCGGAAAAGAGAGATTGAGCAATCGCCAATGAAGAAAAAAATCAGAGATTCCACCATCTCCAGAGAGAACCTCGATGATGCTATTGCTAATGGTGTTAAGCTAGCACTTAAAGAACAGCAAAGCACTTTGAATTCGGTTGTGAATTCGGCAGTAAGAGATGCGATGGACTCGATGCTGATTCCAGCATTGCGCAAACTGCGTGCAAGCGACCAACAAGTCTGTTAAAGAGCTAAGAGAGGAGTTTGAGGCCATAGTTACCACAGCAAAGCAGACACGTGACCGCGTTGATTCTGTTCAGGCAGATGCACGTGAGGATAGAAGGACAGTCACGGATTTAAGAAATAAGCTGGAGCGACTCACAGAGAAGATGACGGATATTGAAGATAGGGGCAGGAGGAACAATGTCCAATGCAGCTGGTTTCCTCAGAGTTAATCTTTCCAAGTGGATTCCTTCCTTGAGGGGCCGTGACATTGAGATTGATCGGGCGTATGACGGAGAGAGGGGCTCCGATCGGCCGCGCACTCTCATCTTCCGTGTACTAAGATGGCATGACAGATCGGAAATCCTGAAAGGTGCCAGGCAGGCTTATCCGGTGAAATGCGCACAGGACAATGTCACACTTCTATTTTTTCCCGACTTTAGTCCAGCTACAGCGATCAGGAGAAAGGCATTTAATCCGGTTTTGAAGAAGATGACAGCGCTTGGTCTCCATCCCTTCCTCATCTATCCGGCGGCAATTAAACTACGGCAATTAAACTAGAAGAGCTTCGATTCCCCTCAGAAAGCGGAGGATTTTATCAGCTCCCTGTCTCAGCAGCAGACGTATGCCGATGCTCTGCAGGGTGGGCGGCGGGGGAACAGCAGCCACTGTCTCTCCGGCCCGGCAGGAGGAGCTTAATGGCCGGGACGGACATGGTCCTAGCTGCCCGGGGGGATGGTGGCAGGATGGACATGGACACTTGCTAGACCTGTTTTTTGCTTTTTCTTCTCCCCTCTCTCCTACTGGGATATTATCCCTATATATCCGGTACAACGATCTCGTTGCTGGTAAGACTGACACTCCTTTTTTTTTCTTTTGGAGGGGACTAATGGAGAGTAGGTTTAATTAAAAAAAAAAAAAAAAAAATTGGCTGTGTGAGCCTTTCGGGAGACATGTCTTGCGTTGGAGTGGATCGGTCACGAACCATCACTATTTTTTGTTGCTCAGTCAGGCCTATGTTCTCGGTAATGTGCGGTCTGAATTGTTCCTTGTTTATGGTTGTCGGTTGTTCATGTTTTTATGTTGTTTTTATTTTTATTTTTTACAACAGACATTTATACTTTTATTTATTTTACCTTATTTCTAAAGGGATTTTTCATCTAGGAGGTTTGGTATCTAAAATGCACATCAGCGTTTACATGCTATTTAGAGAATGGAGGTGCTTCTGTTTTTTTTCATTTATTGAATACAATCTTGGGATTACGAATATTCAATGCATACTCTAAATATTTTATCACTGAATGTGAATGGTTTAAATTCTGCTTTTAAACGAACCCGTGTGTTAGAATATTTACACCGTAAATCTATTTCCTGTGCCCTAATTCAAGAGACACATTTAAAACAATCTGACGTGGCACGTTTCCAGAATAAGTATTATAAATTAGCAGCTTTTTCCAGTGCTCAAAATAAAACGAAGGGGGTGCTTATCCTTGTTAACCGGAAGTTAAATTTAACGATTGAACACCTTGGTAGTGATGAGAAGGGTAGATTTGTTTTTATCCGATGCAAGATATACAACCCCAAATCAGAAAAAGTTGGGACAGTATGGAAAACGCAAATAAAAAAAGAAAGTAGTGATTTCTAAATTTACTTTGACTTGTATTTCATTGCAGACAATATGAACACAAAATATTTCATGTTTTGTCTGGTCAACTTCATGTCATTTGTAAATATACATCCTTTCCTGTCATTCAGACCTGCAACACATTCCAAAAAAAGTTGGAACAGGAGCAATTTAGGACTAGTAATGAGGTAAATTGGTTAAATAATGATGTGATTTGAAACAGTTGATGTCAACAGGTGATTGTAATTATGATTTGGTACAAAAGCAGCATCCAAGAAAGGTCTAGTCCTTTAGGAGCAAAGATGGGCCGAGGATCGCCAGTTTGCCAACAAATACGTGAGAAAATTATTGAAATGTTTAAAAACAATGTTCCTCAAAGAAAGATAGGAAGAGATTTGGATATTTCACCTTCAACAGTGCATAACATAATTAAAAGATTCAAGGAATCTGGAGGAATTTCAGTGCGTAAAGGACAAGGGCGCAAGCCTAAGCTGAACAACCGTGATCTCCGATCCCTCAGGCGGCACTGCATCAAGAATCGTCATTCATCTATAAGCGATATCACCACATGGGCTCAGGACTACTTTGGCAAACCTTTGTCAAGTACCACAATACGTAGTTACATCCACAAATGCCAGTTAAAACTGTACTGTGCCAAAAGGAAGCCCTATGTTAACAGTGTCCAGAAGCGCCGTCGACTTCTCTGGGCTCGGAGGCATCTGGGATGGACCATCACACAGTGGAAACGTGTACTGTGGTCAGATGAATCAGTATTTCAGGTATTTTTTGGGAGGAATGAACGGCGTGTGCTCCGGACCAAAGAAGAAAAGGATCATCCAGACTGTTACCAGCAACAAGTCCAAAAGCCAGGGTCTGTCATGGTATGGGGTTGTGTCAGTGCCCTTGGCAAAGGTAACTTGCACTTCTGTGATGGCACCATTAATGCTGAAAAGTACATAGAGATTTTGGAGCACAATATGCTGCCTTCAAGAAGACATCTTTTCCAGGGACGTCCATGCATATTTCAACAAGACAATGCAAAAGCACATTCTGCACACATTACAAAGTCCTGGCTGCGGAGGAAGAGGGTACGGGTACTTGAATGGCCTGCCTGCAGTCCCGACCTGTCTCCAATAGAGAATGTGTGGCGCATTTTGAAGCGCAAAATGCGACAACGAAGACCACGTACTGTTGCCCACCTTAAGACTTGTTGGCAGGAAGAATGGGACAAAATTACACCTGAAACACTTCATCACTTGGTGTCTTCAGTCCCTAAACGTCTTTTAAGTGTTGTGAAAAGGAATGGCAACATTACAAAGTGGTAAATGCTTTACTGTCCCAACTTTTTTTGGAATGTGTTGCAGGTCTGAATGACAGGAAAGGATGTATATTTACAAATGACATGAAGTTGACCAGAAAAAACATGAAATATTTTGTGTTCATATTGTCTGCAACGAAATACAAGTCAAAGTAAATTTAGAAATCACTACTTTCTTTTTTTATTTGCATTTTCCAGACTGTCCCAACTTTTTCTGATTTGGGGTTGTACAATAATAGGTTAGCATTGGTCTCTATTTATGGTCCGAATGAGACAGACAGTGCATTCCTTACACAGATTTCCAAAACTCTACTTGATGAGATTGATTGCCCTCTAGTGGTGGGTGGTGATTTTAATGCTGTCATAAATCCTGCTTTAGATAAATCTCAATCTGATACAACAGCCAATCCATCCTCTAAATTGCTGAATAAATTTATCACTGAGCTTAACTTAATCGATCTTTGGAGAATTCAGAATACTAAAGCTAAGGACTTCACTTTTTTTTCTAATAGACACAAGACTTTCTCTAGGATAGACTACATATTTCTCAGCCCATCTTTAATTTCATCTAATTCCTCCATCTCTATATTACCAATTTTATTATCTGATCATTCTGCTGTGTTGTGTAGTGTTCCTCTTTCCGATGTTAAAGCCAAGTCCCCTAGATGGCGCATTAACATATTATTATTAAGTAATCAGACTTTCATTACTTCTCTAAAAGAATATATTAAGGAATTTCTTGAAATTAATATGCCCTCTGATGTGGATCCTCAAATACTGTGGAAAACGACTAAGTGTGCTATACGAGGTTTCTGTATATCTTTCTCTTCTACTCTTGCAAAAGCGAAAACTCACCAGTTTACACAATTAGAAAATAAAATCCAATCATTACAAAACCTACAAAAACAACATTTTGCTGAGCAACAGGCTACACAGCTGTCCTCTTTAAAAGAAGAATATGACTTACTTTCACAATCAAAGGCGGAATTTATTTTACATAGGACTAGGCAAAAATATTATGTCGAATCAGAGAGACCTAGTCATTTATTGGCTCTTAGGTTGAAATAATGCGAGTCTAAGGCATATATTAGCGCAATAAAATCATCGGATGATCAGGTCACCACGAATCCTGTGGCAATTAATGACATATTTAAAGGTTTTTACACAAATCTGTATAAAGCTGAAACAGATTTTGATGAACCAATTTGTAAGCAGTATTTAGATAAATTGGAACTGCCTCGGATCTCACAGATAGATAAAGAATCTTTGGAGGCCGCATTAAGTTTGGAGGAACTCCACGTCTCTCTAAAAAGCCTTCAAAAGGGCAAATCGCCGGGTCTAGATGGTCTCCCCCCTGAATTATATTTAGAAATTTGGGATTTGGTAGGGATACTTATGCTTAACTCATTTAATTTTGCAATTGAACATGGGGTATTTCATAGAGATCAAAAAACTTCACTGATTTCATTACTTCTTAAAAAAGGGAAAGATCCATTAGATTGTTCCAGCTACAGACCGATTTCGCTTATCCCATGTGATCTAAAAATCTATGCTAAAGTTTTTGCTTCTCATATGGAGAAGGTAATTCATAGTCTGATCAAGGAGGACCAAACTGGTTTCATCAAGGGGCGCAATGCATCTGACAATATGCACTGACTCCTTCATATTCTTGATTTTGTGGACTCCCACCCAACCCCTTGTGTGGTCTTTTCACTTGATGCAGAAAAAGCCTTTGACAGGCTAGAGTGGAATTATATACGGGCAGTTCTGCAATGTTTCGGCTTCGGTGAACACTTCATTTCTATGTTTAAGACATTATACCACTCACCTGCAGCATCAGTCATAACTGGTAATATTATTTCCCCCTCATTCCCTTTACAGCGAGGAACGAGGCAGGGGTGTCCGCTTTCCCCCTTATTGTTTTGTCTATCTCTTGAACCCTTAGCGTAAGCCACCAGGAAATCTGAAGTATCGATTAAGATTCATGATCATAATCATAGTATTTCATTATACGCTGATGATATTATTCTATATTTAGACCACTTTGATGTTTCAGTCTCTAGTATAATTAACCTGTTAACCTGCACCCCCCATATTGGGAATCACAGCTGAAAATGACTAACTAACTTAAAATGGTAACAGCTCCTGACTTCAGTGTGCCTCACACACAATTGTGGTGTCTTTGGAAAGAAGGCCCTTTGGCCTTTACTATCCATCATCCAGAGTTGATGATGCTCAAAAATATAAAAAGTTATAGACACTGAAGTGCCTTGATAAAAATTGTACCACACTGATTTTTTTTTTATTTCATATAAAAATACATGAAATCAGTCCTGGAGCAATCCAGAAAAGTAATGGGTTGAAAGTCACATGTCTCATGAGTTTATATTTCAAATCTGAAGAAGATACCATGAAAAATGAGATTCATGCAGCCATTTTTCTAGTCCCCCCCCCCCCCCCCCCCCGTTTGAGGAAAAATATTTACCAAATTATTGAAAGGTTCTACTACAAACTATTTAGTCATTATACATACCACTGCAGTTTTTCAATTATAAAACAGTAGACAGAATCTTAGAAATCGTATAAGTGATTTATTTGAGCACTAGAAAAATACAATAATAATAATTTTTGAGTGATGAAAAAAAAAAAAACAATAATAATAAAAAAAAATAACTTAATTACATACTGATTTCCTGACAAACAGATGCTCTCCTGCTCATACATTAGTAATCACATGCTGAAGATCATTCATACAGATGCTAATCATACTGATGGCTGCCCAATATAGTCAATATTCACATTATAATGGCCTTTTATATAGACTGCATTCACACTGATATCTGTGAACAGTCAGTAATTACATGCTGATTATCAGCCATAGAGATGTTAATCACACAGATACAGGCACATTCTCCACAAAACACGGAAACATATATGAAAACTGCTGAAGAAAAAAAAAAAGAAATGTTTATTTGTGCTAAAAAGATCGCTAAGTTACGCCCCCATCAGATGACAGGTGCGTCACAGCGTGCGTCATGCGCCGTCGCGAGGGAGCGCCAGAATTCAAATAAACAATCTTCCGTGTATCTTTGACTTTTTTTTTTTTGGATGATTTCATTCTGTTTGGGACATTGTCTGCTACAAAATCATGCTGTTTTTTTACCACCAAGATGCTGTTTTTGAGCGTAATTTGTTCCATAACGGACACAAACAATAACTCCCTGAAGAGATGAGACGTAAACAAATGAATAACGATCCAAATTACAGCGTTGTTGTTTCTTTGGACTAAAAGTGCTCGATGGAATGTTGTTCAGTGGACCCTTATCTCTCAAACTAAACCAGGATTTACAACAGTGCATACGTTTGAGAGTCGTTATCAGGATGAATATGGTATGTAGTGCGGGTTTTTTATACATGTTTTGATGTGTACTGCTTACACAAATTTAGTAAATACATTCCGTATAAGCTTTCTATCGAAAAACAGCGATCTGTCGTCGATGCTAGTGGCTTAGACCTTCAAAATGATATATAGTTTGTCAAGATTTATTTTGTCCTGTTTTACTTTATCTGTTTGAAAACAATGACGTGTGCAAACAAAGGGCTTTCAGTGCGCCCGCGTCCTGGTGCATGTTAACAGGTTAAGGAATTTGATAATTTTAGTAGCCTATCAGGATATAAAATAAATTGGAGAAAATCTGCTTTAATGCCAATTAACAATGTTAAGGTTAATTATTCTATTCCCTCATTTGTCCCTATTAAGGAATCTTTCATCTATTTGGGCATTACCATATATAAAAACATTCATAAGATTGCCAGAGACAATTTTAATAACATTTTAGTTAAGGTCAAAAATGATATTCAAAGATGGAATAATCTTAAAGTCTCTCTCCAAGGAAGAATCTCCACTGTTAAGATGAATTTGTTACATCGATTAAATTTTTTTTTTCTCTATGCTACCACTTTCTTCCCCTCCAGGTTACTTTAAGGAGATCAACTCCATAATTTCTAAGTTTATCTGGAATGATAAATGTCCCAGAATTAAACTTACCACATTACAACATCCTAATAGCGCAGGAGGACTGTCTGTACCAAATTTTGAATTATATTATTGGTTGTTCCAGCTTAAAGCTCTTCATAATTGGGTTGATCCTCAATCTACAGTTTCATGGAGGGTCATTTAAGCTGACAAGGTTAAACCAAATAGACTTCAAGATATTTTATTTACTGGCACAGGAAAAAAAAGGGATAATTATAAATTTGGTCCGGTTGTGGCTAACTCTATTAAGATCTGGAAAACGGTTGAGCGTCGGATAGGTGGAGCCTTCAAATTTTGTAACAGTATTCCTTTATGGCACAATTTTAATTTTGTATGCGGAAATCGTCCATTTGTCCAACCCTCTTGGTCTTCTTTATGGTGTAAACACGTGTGGCGATATATATGATAACCAGGGCCTCTGTTCATTTCAGACATTAAGAACCAAATTTTGTCTACCAGCATCCACATATTTTGTCTTTCTTCAATTACGTTCTGCTCTCAAAGCGTATGGCGTTCCGTGGGCATCTTCTATTTCCTCTCATCCTATGCGGGACTGGATTGCACCATCTGCTGGTCGGCCATCTGTTTCCTTAATATATAATAAAATTATTGATTGCATTACAAAACCTCTTTCTTTTAAAACTATTTGGAATAGGGAATTATCTGACATTAATTTATCTGTCGACTGGGAGAGAGTGTGGTCTAATCTCAGGTTAACATCTAAAAATCTGGCTCATCGTCTTATTCACTTCAAAGTCATTCATAGAGCATACATAACTCCTTACAAAAGATTTAAAGTGAAACTACAGTCAAATTTGAACTAATGTAACACTACATCATCAGGCACTTTTATGCATATGTTTTGGGAATGTCCTGTCATCATCAGTCTATGGACACATTTAAACCTGGTTTTGTCATCATTACTGCGAATTGATTGGTCTGTTAACCCAAGTTTGTGTCTTCTTAATGATGATTCTGGTCTCTGTATTAGTTCAATGCAAAAGAAAATGTTATTTGCTGGTTTTACAGCTGCGAAGAAGACAATAATACAGAACTGGTTTACACCACACATGTGTAGAAAAACATATTGGATCCGTAGCCTCCTGCAAATAGTGACGTGTGAATGTACAACGGCGCGAGTCGGTGGGGCCAGGCCTTCAACCATTGATGCTTGGCAGTGTTTTTTGTTAGATATACGTGATTGTATAAAGGAGTGACTTTTCTGTTCTTGTTGTCCTTCCCTCTCTCCCTCCCTTTTGATTGGGCCTTGAGATGTTGAGTATGTGTCTGTTGTTTAGTTTTGTTATATTTTGGATGCTATGTTGTGTTATGTGTGAAAAAAAAAAAAAAATGTTGATAACAAAAATAAAATTACAAACCTCACTGCGCAATTCTCCACACTACAAACTGTCAAACGCATCTTACCAGCAAACATACACTCGTTCACATCCTTCTCTCCACTCTCTGAGGCAGAAGTCTCTAAACTCATCCTTTCCAGTCATCCTACTACTTGTCCGCTTGATCCTATTCCATCTCATCTCCTTCAAGCCATTTCTCCTGCAGTTGTACCTGCACTCACTCACATCGTTAACACATCCCTTCATACTGGAGTTTTTCCCTCAGCATTTAAACAGGCTCATATAACCCCACTTCTTAAGAAACCCACTCTTAACCCAACTCTTTTAGGGAACTATAGACTGGTTTCCCTTCTACCTTTCATTGCAAAAACACTTGAACGAGTTGTGTTCAACCAAGTCTCTGCCTTTCTCACACAGAACAACCTCCTGGACAGCAACCAATCTGGCTTCAGAAGTGGACAATCGACCGAAACTGCCTTGCTCTCAGTTGTTGAAGCCCTAAGACTTGCAAGAGCGGCTTCCAAGTCTTCATTACTTATCTTTCTGGATCTGTCCACTGCTTTTGATATGGTCAACCACCAGATCCTCCTGTCAACCCTATAGAGAAAGGGCATCTCAGGAACCGCACTCCAGTGGTTTGAGTCTTACCTCTCAGATAAGTCCTTCAAGGTTTCTTGGAGAGGTGAGGTGTCCAAGTCGCAACATCTAGCTACTGGGGTGGCCTCAGGGCTCAGTTCTGGGACCACTTCTCTTCTCTGTCTACATGGCATCACTAGGTTCTGTCATTCATAACATGGCATTTCATATCACTGCTATGCTGATGACACTCAACTCTACCTCTCATTCCATCCTGATGATCCGAAAATAGCTGCTCGCATCTCAGCATGTCTAACAGACATTTCTTGCTGGATGAAGGACCATCACCTTCAACTCAGCCTAGCTAAGACAGAACTGCTTGTAGTTTCAGCAAACCCATCACTTCATCACAATTTCACCTTCCAGTTAGGCTCATCAACCATAACTCCTTCAAAAACAGCCATAAACCTTGGAGTTGTGATTGATGATAAGCTGAATTTCTCAGACCACATTGCTAAAACTGCCCAGTCCTGCAGATTTGCTTTATACAATATTAGGAATATCAGGCCCTTTCTATTCGGAACATGCAACACAACTTCTTGTTCAAGCGCTTGTTCTGTTCAGGGGTCAGTTCTTCATACCTCGCTTAATATATCTGAGATGATTTGAAAGATTCCAGATCTTCTAATCGTAATAACTGATCTCTGGCTAATTTGGTTCTTCAAACGAATTTGCGCATTAGATTAAAATATCTGGATTAAATTGTCTAAGATTACTGCGCATTCTCGTGTTCCCCGAAAAGGGCAGATGTATCGATACTCGAAACCACGATCAGCAATGCAGTGATTGGCTGGCGGCAAGACGTAATGACATCATATCATTAAAAAAGACACCTGACGAAAGAGTTGACAAATTTCTGGACCTTTATAAGGAAACAGCCAAGCGAACAAAACTACATAAATGTATATAGATATAAATAGATAAATGAGATGTAAATAGATAAATGAAATGTGGACTGTTTGTAATTTATTTGTATTTTTTTTTTACATGATTCCCAATTATTTATATTCATGACTTCTAGTATTTGTACAGGCTTTACATTTTTATTTCAATGTTGTAATTAGCAATTCATTTAATTTTATCTTTGAAGCAGATTTGTTACGTGACAGCATTAATTAAAGTTTCTTAGAGATCAAGTTATCTGCATCTCCTGCGCTCCATCAAGCCACTCCCATAATAGCTGTCTGTCACCACTCAAATGAATGCATGACTCAGATTAACTGTATAGCATGTGTGTAAGACTCCAATACAATTACAAAGTAATTATTTCATCACTAATAAATCTTTCAAGTAGTAAAACTGGCTGTGTCTAGTATTATAGACTACACAACATTGTTATCTTATTTTCAAATTAATTTTTAAATTATTATTATTATTTTTAAATTATTAAAATTACTAAATTATATAAAATTATTTAATAAAATTAAAATTTTTATTTTTCTTAGGTATGGGCACAATGGTGGATTTTTTGAAGCATGAGGGAACCACAGACAGAGAGAGGGACAGATTGAAGATGTCTGTAAAAACCCCGACTAGTTGGTAAGCGCATGCTTTGAGCACACGACCTGGGATGCCATCCGGGCCCACAGCTTTGCGGTTGTTCACCCGTTTGAAGGATCGGGTTACATCCGCGACAGAAAGGGAGAGTGGACTCACCTCTTCTGCAGCAGCCGAGGGAGCGCACTCTGTGTGGGCGGTGTTATGAGCCTCGAAACGAGCATAAAAAGTATTCAGCTCATCCGGTAGAGAGGCGGCAATGTTCACAGTAGCTGGTTTATTCCATTTAAAACCTGTGATGTTGTTGATGCCCTTGCCACATGCTTCTTGGGTTGTTGTTGTTGAATTGTTCTTCAACTTTGTTTTTATATTGTCATTTGGCTGATTTGATGGATCTCCTGAGATCGTAACTGGCTTGTTTCCGATCATCAGTGTTTCCGGATTTAAAGGCAGATGTCCGCGCTGACAAGGCTGATCGAACATCGCTGTTAATCCACGGTTTTTGGTTGGGGTAGATGCGTATTGTTTTGGTCGGAACTACATCCTTTATACACTTCCTGATGAAACACGTGACCGTATCTGAATACGCCTCTATGTCGTCATCAGACGCTGCCCGGAACATGTCCCTGTCCACGTGATCAAAACAGTCCTGTAGTATAGCGTCCGATTGGTCCGACCAGCATTGAATTGTCCTGAGGGCGGGTGCTTCACGTTTCAGTTTCTGCCTATAAGCAGGCAGAAGCAGAACGGAGGAGTGATCCGATTTGCCGAAAGGTGGGCGGGGGAGGGATTTGTAAGTGTCCCGGAAGGGGGAGTAGCAATGGTCCAGTACACGATCACCACGCGTGTTGATGGTGATGTGTTGAAAGTATTTTGGAGCTATTGTTCTGAAGTTGGCTTTATTAAAGTCCCCCGTAATAACAAATGCTGCATCTGGGTGCGCGGTTTCCTGATCACTTATATTCCCGTACAGTTCCCTGAGTGCCTGGTCTGTGTTGGCTTGAGGGGGAATGTAAACAGCCGTGATTATGATCGCTGTAAATTCCCTCGGTAGCCAGAATGGTCGACACAGAAGCATATGAAATTCCAGATCAGGGGAGCAGAAGGATTTAATAGAGTGTAGCTTCCTTTCATCACACCACTAGTTGTTGATATAGAAACAAACGCCCCCACCTCTGCTTTTCCCTGTGAGCTCTTTCGTTCTGTCCGAGCGATGCACGGAGAAGCCTGTGAGCTCGATGGCTGAGTCTGGAACCATTGCAGACATCCAGGTTTCTGTGAGGCAAATAACGCAGCAGTCCCTTGTTTCTCGTTGGTATGAGATGCGCGCACGCAGTTCACAGAGTTTGTTATCCAGTGACTGAACGTTAGCCAGCAAAATGGTTGGGAGAGGAGGTCGAAAGGCACGGCGTCTCAGTCTGACGAGAACGCCAGCTCTCTTCCCTCTTTTCCGGCTACGTTTATTTCGTCGTGGTCGTGCGTTCCAGACAAAGGGCTCTGATGCGGTGTCTGTGAACAATCCACCGGCGTTCAGGAACTCAAAGTCCGGTTTGCGTTGCGCGACGGAAGAACCGATGTTTAAAAGCATGTCTCTATCGTAGACAGTTATACTAACAACATCTAACACGTAAAACAACAAAAAAACAAACAAAACATACGAAAACCTGCAGAGTTTTCTCGGAGCTCGCAACACGGCTGCCATCCTCGGCGCCATCTTGGAATAAATAAAAATTTCAAAAATTACATTCAATTCTATGTATGTAGATGTCATGTGTTAAACACTCTCAGGAATAAATAAATAAATAAAACGGTAAGCTGTTACTGGGGCGACACCTTTTCAAAAGGTACACTTTTGTACCTTTTTTACCCCTAAAATTGGTACCTTAAAGGTACATATTTAGTACACTTTGAAAAGGTGACTTTTGTACTTTTTTTCTTTGAGAGTGTACAACTTCTGCCATCTATATAATTATAAGTTCAATTCATCCTAAATAGTCTAACAGAGAATATAATCACTCTGTTATTTCTCTGTTTTCTGTTAAATAAATAAATGCTAGTAAATATTACAGAACTGCATGCACTACTGCATGTGTGCTTGATGATGGTGGTTTAGCATGTACCTGTTTAATGGAAATGAATAGAGATTAATCTGCTGGGTCGAGGGCTAACTCGAGTATCATTATGGGGTCCCTCTTCTCTCAGCCCAGGCCTGCCAAAACAGAGTAAATGTTAATACAGTTGCCCTCTGTAAATCTCCACCCTCCTGCTCTCAATCTCTTAATTTTCCTTCTGTCACTTTCTGCAAAGTTCTGTACTCTTCTAATGAGATGTAGAGTACTGTAGGTGTGATGTGGTTATGGTGGGAAAGAACCTTTTTTTTCTTCCAAATACTTGTATTGTTAAGAATAAATTGTCTGAGAACACATGTATCAAGGATAATGTCATAGTGTTCTTTAAAGAGAGCAGCTTGTTAGTTGATTAATTGAAAGTGGAATGCTGATACAACACACATGTGACCTGCTCCATATGCCATATGTGACCTGGGGAGTTAGTTCACACTGGTTAGTTCAGAGATGATACAAACGGTGGTGTTAGAGGACTGCAGTCAGATGGAAACATGTCAAGTCAAGTCATCTTTATTTATATAGCACTTTTAACAATACAGATTGTGTCAAAGTAGCTTTACAGTATTAAGTAGGAAAATAGTGTGTCAATATTGCAAAAGGACAATAGTAAACACTCAATTTTCAGTTTAAGGCAGTTCACAAGAAAACAAGAGAAAATAATACACTTTATCATATGTCACGTGTCTGCAGTTGCTTCACAGGTAGAAGAAGAAGATTTGACAAAATTGTGAATTTGTTTTATAAGTGACTAAATTGCTATGTAGTGCAGGACTTGATGTTGTGATCAACAACAAAAACAGATTATTTTTTGAAAATTTTGCTAAAAGAAATTGCTCTTCTATTAAAACATTAAATCATTACTATGCATCCTATATAACGATCAGCATAAAAGGGCAGTACATCCAGAGTTTATGAAAATTTGGATTAAAATTAATGCTGAGGACTGGAAATTTACTAAAATTGAGATGAATAGAGTGAGGCCCCATATTCAATGAAGTGTAGTACTTTCTAATGTGGTTAGAGTGTGATTTCCGTTTACGCATTTTACACCAATTGATCCTGTTCAAGATTCTTAAAGGAGTCCTGTTGTGCTTTTTAATTTTTTCAACTTTAGTTAGTGTGACATGTTGGTGCTTCAACATAAAAAAAGATCTGCACTTTAAAATAACATTCTCTTTAACGGAAAACACTTTTCAAGAACTACAACAAACGGCTGGTTCAGGTAGCTCTTCTTCCTGATATTGTGAAGTCACACTGTCTCTTATTTAAATACAACCCCAAATCAGAAAAAGTTGTGAGAGTATGGAAAACGCAAATAAAAAAAGAAAGTAGTGATTTCTAAATTTACTTTGACTTGTATTTCATTGCAGACAATATGAACACAACATATTTCATGTTTTGTCTGGTCAACTTCATGTCATTTGTAAATATACATCCTTTCCTGTCATTCAGACCTGCAACACATTCCAAAAAAAGTTGGGACAGGAGCAATTTAGGGCTAGTAATGAGGTAAATTGGTTAAATAATGATGTGTTTTGAAACAGTTGATGTCAACAGGTGATTGTAATTATGATTTGGTACAAAAGCAGCATCCAAGAAAGGTCTAGTCCTTTAGGAGCAAAGATGGGCCGAGGATCGCCAGTTTGCCAACAAATACGTGAGAAAATTGTTGAAATGTTTAAAAACAATGTTCCTCAAAGAAAGATAGGAAGAGATTTGGATATTTCACCTTCAACAGTGCATAACATAATTAAAAGATTCAAGGAATCTGGAGGAATTTCAGTGCGTAAAGGACAAGGGCGCAAGCCTAAGCTGAACAACCGTGATCTCCGATCCCTCAGGCGGCACTGCATCAAGAATCGTCATTCATCTATAAGCGATATCACCACATGGGCTCAGGACTACTTTGGCAAACCTTTGTCAAGTACCACAATACGTAGTTACATCCACAAATGCCAGTTAAAACTGTACTGTGCCAAAAGGAAGCCCTATGTTAACAGTGTCCAGAAGCGCCGTCGCTGGGCTCGGAGGCATCTGGGATGGACCATCACACAGTGGAAACGTGTACTGTGGTCAGATGAATCAGTATTTCAGGTATTTTTTGGGAGGAATGGACGCCGTGTGCTCCAGACCAAAGAAGAAAAGGATCATCCAGACTGTTACCAGCAACAAGTCCAAAAGCCAGTGTCTGTCATGGTATGGGGTTGTGTCAGTGCCCTTGGCAAAGGTAACTTGCACTTCTGTGATGGCACCATTAATGCTGAAAAGTACATAGAGATTTTGGAGCACAATATGCTGCCTTCAAGAAGACATCTTTTCCAGGGACGTCCATGCATATTTCAACAAGACAATGCAAAACCACATTCTGCACACATTACAAAGTCCTGGCTGCGGAGGAAGAAGGTACGGGTACTTGACTGGCCTGCCTGCAGTCCCGACCTGTCTCCAATAGAGAATGTGTGGTGCATTTTGAAGCGCAAAATGCGACAACGAAGACCCCGTACTGTTGCCCACCTTAAGACTTGTTTGCAGGAAGAATGGGACAAAATTACACCTGAAAAACTTCATCACTTGGTGTCTTCAGTCCCTAAACGTCTTTTAAGTGTTGTGAAAAGGAATGGCAACATTACAAAGTGGTAAATGCTTTACTGTCCCAACTTTTTTTGGAATGTGTTGCAGGTCTGAATGACAGGAAAGGATGTATATTTACAAATGACATGAAGTTGACCAGACAAAACATGAAATATTTTGTGTTCATATTGTCTGCAATGAAATACAAGTCAAAGTAAATTTAGAAATCACTACTTTCTTTTTTTATTTGCGTTTTCCATACTGTCCCAACTTTTTCTGATTTGGGGTTGTAATTCCCGCCCCCAGAAAAAAGCGGGTGAGGCCTGGTTGAGCTGCACTAGAGAAGATGAAGAGGAACAGCTACTTTAGTTGCATGTTGTCCCATCGTGAAGAAACACTTTTTTTTCCATCACGGTGCCAAAACCACTTTGTTTGGCCTTCCTAAGACAGACAAACTTATTTTTAACCCTCTGCAGTACGGAATATGATATCAATGAGGAAAAAATTATTTGTGATGTTTTTCCTATTTAAAATTGGACACTATAACAATATCAATAAACATTTTCGTTATTTTTTTTATTTATTTATGTTTTAAAAGTTTGTTGCCTCAAGGCAACATTGTACCACATTGGTAAAATTTAAACATCTGACATTTTCATGCAGAAAAAATAAATATATTTATTGAAAACATCACTTTCTTTAACCAAACACTTGAACAAACAGAATGATCTAGTTTTTAATGTATTGCACACCTCATATTTAATAAAAAGTAACATTTCATAGCCAGCTGTTGCTCTCAGGTAACATTGTACCATCGTGGATCACAAGTATAACTAAACTTTCATATCTGCTGTCATACCAAAACATTATAATCAGTGTTGTTTCAAAGTAAAAAAATAAAAATCATCATAACCTTATACTAATATGCACTTTATCCTTACAAGCATGCACATAAACACACAAGCACATGCATGCAAAATCTCTTACTTCACTAATGATGCCTCATTGCTTGTGAAAGCTGAGGAAACAATTAAACTCTACAGAAAAATCATAATATGCGCAGATATAGTATGAGAATTACTATTCTTGCAAATGCATTACAAAATCATGCAAAAATTTAAATACATTTAGATAATTCTAACCCTTTTCCTTACAAATATCATATACTTGTATTCTAACCTAGCAGGCCTGCATGGCCTTATGCGATTCCATTACGGTGCCTTGAGGCAACATGCAGTTTTTTGTAATTTCCTTTGGTACATTTGATTAATATTATGTAACGTTTTTGAAAATACTTCTTTACTTTCCAGTGAAGGTGACTAAGATTTTTTGTAGGCAATTATATGTATGGAAATTGATGAAAAATGCACTTTTCATTTTATTTAAAAAAAAATATATATATATGTTGTGTTGCCTGGAGGCAACAGGGGTCATCGGATGCCCATTTTCCACAAGTTGATATGATTCTTTAGGGTCTTAATGAAAAGTCTGTAACATAGTTTGGTTAAAATTTCTCAATGGTAGTGTAAAAAAACACCTTTTTAAATCTGTCAAAAACAGCTCTTGTCAGAGCAAGCCGTTTTGTAGCATTTTCCTATAAATGTTAATGAGCTCTGCTGACCCCGCCCCTCTTTTGCGAGCCACTCTCTGAGGGACTGTTTACTTTAGCCGCATTCATCGTGAAACTTGCTAATTAGCACATTATTAGGAAAGGGATTTGCAAAGATTCATTAAAAACCCTTATACTCACTTCTTCTGTAGGTGAAGCTGGATCACACGCGAACATAGACGCATTTAGGTAGATCAGGGGGCGCCAGGGCCGGATTTACGCATAGGCATTCTAGGCACGTGCCTATGCTTGCTCGTCCAGGGGGGGGCCCAAACACAATGAAGAGATATATAATATTTTTGTTATATTGGATATCTACAACAGTAAAATAACCAAAACCTCAGAAGACATTGAGCAAATAAATATATAACAAACAATAGGGTAAAAATAACAAATTATTTCCATGTCTTCCACCTTTTTTATGTACGGAAATCACGCTTTCTCCCGTTCTCTCTCACAAACGCACACAGTAAAGACACGCACTCGTGCACACATGCAGAGACGCGGACAGAAACTTGTTGTCAGAGCTGCGGCTGCCCCGCAAATTTATCAATAAAATAGTTTTGCAGCTGAAAAGCTACATGACATTTCTCAGTATCGAGGTTCTTGAAGCAGTTGATCTTAAAGATTCGTAGACGCTTCTGCTGAATACTGCTGAGAGACGCACAACCGCAGGTATTCACACGCACTTAATCTCTCTCTCTCCCTTTCGCTCTCTCTCTCTAATAACTGTGTTAGACTGCATTAGTAATTGCGTAAACCTGCAAATCAATGGTTTAAGCCTCTGTTATTAGCTCTAAAATGACGTTTTGGAATTTGCAACGGAAGGTTTGGGATGAGGTGCGTAAAAAATTTGCTAGTTCAACACACAAGATTTCAGGACGGAAACATGACAAATGTCTTGAAACGAATCATCTAAACAATTGATGTGTGATTGTGACTCCAGGCTGTTAAAATTATTAGAGAAATAATGCACTCCCGAAGTGGTAATGTGGCCATGATGCCGCGCCTATTAATGGAATGGTTTTTCTCAGTTCTCAAACAAATTAAGAACTACATTCGATTTTTATTGGCTGAATGCAAGCGCTTATTGAGATAGAAAACACTGTAACGGTTTCCACTGATTAAGAAATATTTTTGTTTGCTTGGGTGGTAATATTAGGCCTATTATATTAATAGGGAAGGGGGGCCCAAATTTTTTTTTGCCTACGTCATGAAAAAGAGGTAAATCCGGCCCTGGGGGGGTGCATTCCCTTCAAAAACAAACGCAATCCACTGCGTCTTCAGCGGCTGAGATGTCGGGAGTAAATGACGACTGCTATATTCATTATTACATCCAACAACAGAACGCCTCAATCGCTTAATCTGAGACATCCTGTCTTCCCCTGCACCGGAGACGACACAATGGCGGACAGCTCTCTCAGCTCACTCAGGGCGGGTCTAAGGTAAGACTGTCTTGTCAATCAACTATCGTGGGAGCGGCCTGTACAGAACTACGTCATTCTGACAGGAATCTCAGAACAGCCTGATTTGAGAAAGGGGATTTTAAAATAGGGATTTAAAAAATACCACTGGGTGGATTTTTAACGTTATATGATGGATGTGTACACACACTTCCAACACACATTTATGTTCAAACAACTTGTAAAGTGAATTTTGCATCCGATGACCCCTTTAAATCTGTTTCTGAACATTATAACATTTATCTGTGTGCTGCACATTTTACAGAGGACAGCTTCCAGAAGTGTAAGAGAGTACATGCCAGCTACGCTCAAAAGCTTATCCTGCAGCTTTATAACATTTTTACTTATGTAATACTGTTATAAAAAAATTAAAAAAAATCACCACTCTGATATGTCCTCTAAAATCTGTGCTTGCAAAAGTTCTGCATGATCCTCTTCTCTGTAAACATTCTCAGGGCTAAATCAGGGGCGTGACATTTCCAGAACACGCTCTAAGCGGTTCACCAATCACAATGCACAGAGCACATTTGTGTGTTTCAGAAGAAGGGGTTTCATCGAAACAGGAACTAAACAGGGTGTTTGAGACAGACTGGTAAAAAAGGAGCTGCAAATGTAAATATGTTAAAAAATAATGTCTTTTTTAGAACACTCAAGCATGAAATCCTATTCTATTGCATCCAGAAAACCAAATCAAGACTTCTTAAAAGGGCAAAATAGCACCCCTTTAAAGTTGCAAAAAATGGAAGCAGCGACAGCGTTTTAGGCTTACATATGTAACCCGGTTTCCTGATAAAGGAATGAGATGCTGCAACAGTTGCTGACACTATGTGAAGACTTAAGCATGTGCCAATGTCTAAAGCACTTGTAAAAACATGCCAATTCTACTGGCTGTGGCAGTTGTGTGATGTCATTCAGCGCGCCGGCATAAAAGTGTCCCTGCATTAAAACATCATCAGCTTCAATTTGTCTAAAGGAAGACAAGCAGACATTTCTAAAATATGGTAATGCAACGCAGTGTCTCATTCCTTTCTCAAACACACAGAGAGCTTCCTGAAGCTGATGACATCTAATGCAGGTGCAGTTTTAAGCCTATTTTTTTTCATGAATAAAGGTGTCTTAGAAATGTAAAAATATATTTTAACCCTGAAAATGGCTCAAAGCAAAGGAATGGAAAACAAATGAAAAACAGCACGGATGGACAAAAAAACTGTTTCAGTGTGAATAGCCACTTAATCACAGGACTTTTTAATGTTAACTTTCAAAATGTAGTCTTTTGTTTCAGTTGTTTGTAGTTGATTGTCCACTTCATCCTGCACAGTTTGGTCTCTGTGTACTTGTTTGTTTTACTGACTCAGAAACCACTTCAGATGATTCAGCATAGATGAAGGGTGAACCAGCTCCAGCGTATAAGGCTAAACATTTCATTATTTTGTTTAATTTCCACAGTTATTCAAACATCGAATAAATTCTATAACGAAAGTAATATTTACATTATCACAATATCACTGACTATAGTCTAGCACAAAGTTAAGCACTCTCAGAAAACTCCCATTGTTATCAATGAAGCTGTCTACATTGTCAAATTTATTTCTTACTTACGGTACATTGTACATACATCTGCACTTTGCTGTTTGTGCGTACATCCATACATCTGCAGGCGCCACTGGTTATTGGCATTCATTAACATACATTTATCTTCTTTGATTACATTTGTTGTTAAAGTTAGTAACATTTAGTGTACAAGACTGATCTGCATTAGAACACCTAATTTCAATA
The DNA here is from genome assembly GCA_027422415.1 of Schizothorax lantsangensis. Classification (NCBI taxonomy): domain Eukaryota; kingdom Metazoa; phylum Chordata; class Actinopteri; order Cypriniformes; family Cyprinidae; genus Schizothorax; species Schizothorax lantsangensis. The sequence goes on from CM049848.1 coordinate 14,273,128, forward strand.
AATGCTAGACAATCTGGTTAGCTTCTATCTAGCAAGGTCTCTTAGTTAATACAGTCATCACACACACTGTGTGTTAGATAGTGAATCGGTGACAGGTGATAAAACTTAAAAGACCACTCTTAAATTACATTCATGAGATTACAGCTAATTTGTTAAAATGTCAATAAATGCAGTCATTTCATCAGCTTGTAAGTGTGGTTGCGTCACAATCAGCTTCCTAGTTCCCTATAGGTCATAAATCAGTGCATCCTATACATGAATTTAGGCACTGGTTAGGACTCTGGCTCACTGCACATTGGGACACTGACACTGATGAATTTCTGGCAACATGACTCGCGTTGTAAATAACGGTTTGTCTTTTCAAATCTTTTGTCGCATGTCATGATGTTAATTAAGCTTGCTTATGCGATTTATTCTTCAGAATTTCTGTTAAGGGAGCATAGTTTTTGCAGTGCATTGTAAAAAAAAATTAGAGCAAACATTTCAGTTCGTGATTAAGACAGCCCTTGTAATGTCTAACTTCCTGATCAGTGGCCTGACTACCGAGCTAGGGAGCTGATTTAGACGCACCATGGCAGTGTAATGAGCTGCTTACACTGAACATAATGCGGTATAAATTTTATATGCTGTATTGTATCCAATATTATACTGTTTATCCTCTACAGAGTGTAGTTTTTTTTTTTTTTCTCTGTGGCAAAATTATGCAGCCTCACATCTGAAAGCCTCTCAGGATCTCTGTGAGAGCAGGATTAAGCTTGTATTGTAAAAATATGTGTCGCCTCAGGGGTAGATTATCTCATGAATACTGTTTCTGTAGTTCATCCTTTCCTTTCAATATTACAGCAGGATAAATCGAATTACACAAACAGAAATTAAACTGTGTGTCAGTTATCTTAAATGACATGATAACATAATTAAAAAAAAGAAAGAAAAAAACACCCATAACAATAATTAACTTCAGTACAAATACACTCTTTAGTACAAATTTTTGTACATTGTAGTTACATAGTTTAGTTTATAAATACACTCTTTAGTAGAATGTAATTATATGGAATGAAAAAAGCAGTTCCTTGTTTTTTGTGTTTTTTATTTTATTTTATTTCATTTAATTTAATGTAATTTTCTGTCCTAAGGTACTACAGTACAGTTAGTATGCTTAAATTGTATATTTTTTTTATAATATAATGTATAATAATACAATAACATTGTAAGACATAACAGTAACAATTGCCTCAATTATAATTGTATAAATACACAAACAGTAAGATATTATGAAATATTGTTACACTTTAAAATACACATTTTACTATTTTAATAGCCCCTTTAACACATTTCCTGCATTTGCCAAGATGAAAATTTGTCAGCCTATTTTTGTTTACATTTATATTTGAGTTTGAATTTATTAACTTTTGTGATATAGCAAAACTCTTCTAAAAGAAGGCCATGATATCTGAGAGCAAGAAACATATTTCTGTTTTCTGTTTGCTTGTTAAGAATTTCCAGCTGGGATATTAGAGGATTGAAAAAGAAAAAAAAAAAAAACAGGGCCCATATTAAATTATATTGTTTTTGATTAGCATTTTTTTTATTAGGGCTCACAGGTGCATTTTGCTGTTCGTTATATTTAGATGTTTTTTCCAGCTGAGGTCTCTCATGGTGGTCTCTCTAACAAACAAGAGTTTTTATGTCCAGTGAGAGCAGTGGAAATAAATGACCACTGGCTATCTCTCCAGAATACACCTTATTGATTTGAAGCTATGGCTCTAATTATTTTTTGGACTGGGAAATGTTTCTATCATGACTTGATTGATTATGCCCAAACTCGTTGCTGTTATTACACAGCCAGTACATACATAATGTGTGAAACACTGTATCCCCCAACTGTATTTCTGTTTTATTCACTGGGGTTAAAGGAGGAAATTTGGATGCCACCTTCTGTGCACACTTTTACTCTTAGCTCTTGAAGTTATTATATATAACAGATTGAGCAATGTGGTTTGTGCATATCTAACACATCACCTTCTTCCAGATTATTTTTCAATAAGTTTTATTAACTGACATTTATATATAATTTGGACATTTTTATATATTGTCGATGTAAATATATTTATGTTGTATTTACATTTATTAGTATTTTTTTCTTGCCCCTTGAGCACATTTTGTAATACAGTGTGGCATTTGAAGCTTTTAATAAAATGTGGTTTAACTTAGAAGAATGTATTTCATGAAACTGCAGTTTACAAAATATATTTTGCATCTATTTGAATTATATCTTGGCCAGGTTTGTTCTTATTTATTTATTTACTGGGATTACGCAATAGTGCCAGTCTGCAACTTTACAGGAAATGCTGATTTAAACATATGATCTATGAGAGACCTTGCTAAAGTCCTGTAGTCCACAGACACAGACACCTGACACAGTGACAGCTGGCCACAGGCTGACAGACCAAAAATAAAAAGTAGTATGATATATTTCTAAAGTAAGCCTTTCAAGGTACTTGCCTGTGGACAGACGGTGTTTGACACCTTGTATACACTATGATACCCAGGACGGGAGAGTGGCTCAAGTGGACAGACCCTCTTCACAGGAGGATATAACAATCCTGACACCTCAAGCAGTCACACATCCACACGTTTCACAATGCTGCTGACACACTAGACACTTGTCATCTCTTTCCCTGTAGGACATCTATTTTCATTGTCTCCACTTGTCTGCCTCTCTCTCTCTTTTTTATTTTTATTTTTTTTTCTCTCTTTTTTCTGGACACAAGGCTGTCCATTTTTCACATGTGTCACGAACAGCCAGTGTCTCACTAGATTAACTGTATTGTAGACTGGACATTCTCAATCTGCATTTCCATTTATTTTCTTCATTGAGCACAGATCCAATCTATTTGACAGAAGAACTGAACAGTTTTCCAGACTGGCAATTGTCTCTTTTATTCATATTAGATGAAACAAACTACTGTGGTTGTTTGTAAAACTGAGCTTATGAGACAAAGAGTAAAGTCAAATCGCCTTTATATCTATGGCGCTTTTTTTAATTTATTTATTTAAACAATACAGTTTGCTTGCTTCACGATGATAAAGAGAAAAAATAACCGAATCAATGTTTAGAAAATTAAATTCAGATTAAATACATTTCTGTCATGACAACTCTCGGAGGGATTGGCACGGTAATGTACATGACAATGTTAATGTATTTGGTCTTGGCGGAATAGATCTGCTACGCTGCTGCTGCTGCGGCAGAGCAAGTATCGAGACTTGCTACTGCCAATACATCCACAACATGCTGCTGTGAGCATGTAAAAAAACTGCTGCTGCAAATATAACATACATGAAATAACCCCCATATAGCATGCATGAATCACCTCGTAGCAGATCTATACAGGTGGAGCTAGGGAAGGTGGAGGGTTTCTGAAGCACGCTGCAAACTGCTACGTCAAGCACTAGTCATATATTTGAATGTTGAGCAGCGAGCTCATAAGCTACCGATACAGGAGAGAACCAATCAGCTGTGCCATGTGATAATGATGTCATTAGGTCAGATTGCGTTAGACCCATTGGACTCCGCCATCTACAGTTTCATGCCAGAACTCTGTATATATTCTAGATAGACATACAGTATTTACATTTACATTACATTTAGTCATTTATCAGACGCTTTTATCCAAAGCGACTTCCAAATGAGGACAATGGAAGCAATCAAAATCAACAAAAGAGCAATGATATGCAAGTGCTATAACAAGTCTCCATTATCTTAACGCAGTACACGTAGCAAGGTTATTTTAAATGATATAATAAATAAAAAGAAAACAGATAGAATAGAAAAAGAATAGAGCAAGCTAGTGTTAGAGGCCTTTTTTGCTTTTGTTAATTGTATAAGAAATAAAAAGAAAATAGATGGAATACAAAAAGATTAGCAAAGCTAGTGTTGTTTTTTTTTTTTAAGAAAACAAGCAGTAAATGAATAGAGTGCAAGTCTAAAATGGACAAGTTATTTTTTTTTTTTAAGAATAGAAGTGCTAGAGTTAGAAGGTCAAATAAAGATGGAAGAGATGTGTTTTTAGCCGATTCTTGAAGATGGCTAAGGACTCAGCTGCTCGGATTGAGTTGGGCAGGTCATTCCACCAGGAGGAAACATTTAATTTAAAAGTCCGTGAAAGTGATTTTGAGCCTCTTTGGGATGGCACAATAAAGCGACGTTCACTTGCAGAACACAAGCTTCTAGAGGGCACATAAATCTGAAGTAATGAATTTAGGTAAAGCGGTGCAGAGCCAGTGGTGGTTTTGTAGGCAAACATTAATGCCTTGAATTTTATGCGAGCAGCTATTGGTAGCCAGTGCAAATTGATAAACAGAGGTGTGACGTGCATTCTTTTTGGCTCATTAAAAATTAATCTTGCTGCCACGTTCTGGATTAATTGTAAAGGTTTGATAGAACTGGCTGGAAGACTTGCCATGTCATTGCAATAGTCCAGCCTGGACAGAACAAGAGCTTGATCAAGGATGAAAGGATGAAACTATGGGTTTGATGGAACCACAAGCAGTTCTGTCTTGGCAAGGTTGAGTTGAAGGTGATGGTCCTTCATCCAGCAAGAAATGTCTGTTAGACATGCTGAGATTCGAGCAGCTATCGTCGGATCATCAGGATGGAATGAGAGGTAGAGTTGAGTGTCATCAGCATAGCAGTGATATGAAAAGCCATGTTTCTGAATGACAGAACCTAGTGATGCCATGTAGACAGAGAAGAGAAGTGGTCCAAGAACTGAGCACTGAGGCACCCCAGTAGTTAGATGTTGCGACTTGGACACCTCACCTCTCCAAGATACCTTGAAGGACCTATCTGAGATGTAAGATTCAAACCGCTGGAGTGGGGTTACTGAGATGCCCTTTGCCAATAGGGTTGACAGGAGGATCTGGTGGTTAACCATCTGAAAAGCAGCGGACAGATCCAGCAAGATAAGTAAAGATGATTTGGAACTTCTGAAACCAGACTGGTTGCTGTCAAGGAGGTTGTTTTGTGTGAGAAAGGCAGAGACTTGGTTGAACACAGCTCATTCAAGTGTTTTTGCAATGAAAGGAAGAAGGGAAATCGGTCTGTAGTTCTCTAAAAGAGATGGGTTAAGGGTGGGTTTCTTAAGTAGTGGGGTTATACGAGCCTGTCTAAATGCTGAGGGAAAAACGCCAGTGTGAAGGGATGTGTTAATGATGTGAGTGAGTGCAGGTACAACTGCAGGAGAAATGGCTTGACGGAGATGAGATGGAATAGGATCAAGCGGACAAGTAGTAGGATGATTAGAAAGGATGAGTATGGAGACTTCTGCCTCAGAGAGTGAAGAGAAGGATGTGAACGAGTGTATGTTTTCTGGTAAGATGTGCTTGACAGATTGTGGTGTGGAAAACTGTGCACTGATGGTTTTAATTTTATTAAAGAAGAACGTGGCAGTCGTCAGCTGTTAGAGTTGATGAAGGAGTGGGAGGAGGAGGACAAAGGAGCGAGGAAAATGTTTTAAAGAGCATGCGAGAGTTAGACGAATTATATTGCATATCTTATGACAATGAATAATTCAAGATATGATTAAACTTTACAATGAAAGACTTTTGACTGATTGTATGATTTACTTAACTGGAGAAATCTGGTAGGTATATTTAAGAAAAATTGTTTGGCTGTTTAGACTGTAGTTCTATGCCTTTCCCTTCATTGGCATGAATGTTTAGAAACCGCCCTTTAATAACAATGCATTGTTTTATTCCGAAATATCAGCATCCATCTTTTTTCTTGCTAATCGATACAGCACCATATAAATATTTAAATCTTTATATGTCACACTGATACACAGAGCTGATGATGTGTACTCCCATTCAAATATTAGAATACTTAATTAGAATAATACATAATTAGAATTATGTTCTGTGAATAGTTTTTATTTTTGAGGAATGATTGATTCGCTTAGTAGGTCTTTTTGTGTCAGTTTTGTTTTCTAAATTTTTTTTTATAGTACATTGAATTATGTAATCAAACTGCTGAGCCATGGAATTCTTTATGCATTTATTGTTACATTAAAATTATTTTCAGTTTATATTATTTGAATATATTTAACTGAAATTGACATGGCCTAAATTTACCTATAAAGTTGTTAGGATCATCAGAACCATAATGATATTTAAGATAGAAATATTTTTTACTTTTTAATTTATTTATTTTACATTGTTTTGTGTGTGCCATGGAGCATGATTTGTTTTAGAATACTGCTGTGCTGAAAATTTGTACCAAAAAATCTGACTTAAACAGACTTTACACTGCCACATGCATAAGACTTAAACATGCCATGTGGCATGCAGAGAACAAGAGTTTTAACCCCTTCATTGGGATAACATCCCAGAGAAACAGCTCATGATCTGGATGTTTCCAGAATGATTAAAAAGGTCAATATGCTGATAATTTTGACAATGCTTGACCTTTGATGAAAAAAAAAAAACTGAGCTGAATTGAAATAACTTTTTCTTTGTTTGCCTCTTTCACATCATGCATGAGCATCCTACGCTGATATTGTCCCCTGACTGGCCTTCAGTGAGTGACTCGACTTCTAAAACACAGAATCGATCTCACATAACACTCTTATTAACATGCTGCAACCCACAGCCCACTCATACCTGCTGCACTGGCAGGTGTACAAGTAGCTAAACATCTGCCTTCTGATTATAGAACAAAGGGTTTTAGGTGAACAAAATCTTCCAGATGACAGGACAAAGAGACATCCATAGCAGAGTTCCCCTACATTAAAAGGGAAGTACAAAATACTGTGATCAATTCTTAACATTTAAATCTAGTAATTGCACAATGTTTTAAGCAGTGTTAGGTGCAGCTAGGGGAAACTAGCCCCACATGTCTTATTGATATTCTGTCGATAAATGCCATAGCGAAGAGTCCCATTCCTGAAAGACTTGTGCAACTGCAAGTTTTCTTGTTAATCAATCAAGGCTTTTGAAACCAGTGGAGAAAACCCTCAAACAATCAATTCAGTGTTGCTGTCAATCAAATACCCACACACAAGCAAAATGCAGTAAAATGCTTTCCATCAGTGTGAATGACATCATCTCCTGTAGGATTACCGGAATGTCACAAGGTCAAAAATCTGTCGATCATCTGGTGGTTCTCAATTTATATGACAGAGCATCACAGATCAGATTTGATCAGACATGTCTAATATGAAATTCCCAGATCTCCATTTTATGCTCAATGTGTCACGGGACGCCGTGGAAAGAACAAGGTCTGGGTCCAAATGCAGGTGAGGATGTAATTTAATAACAAAAGGCAGACACAGTCCAAAAACAGAAACAGAAACAGATCAGACAGGATCTAAAAAAACAACTCAAACCAAAACTGGAACGGGATACAAATACGGCAACCTAGTGTATGTCAAGTCAAGTCAAGTCACCTTTATTTATATAGCGCTTTTAACAATACAAATTGTGACAAAGCAACTGCACAATATCAAAATGGGAAAATAGTGTCAATAATGTAAAATGACAAGATTAAACACTCAATTTTCAGTTAAAGGCATTTCATTATTGAATTCAGTGATGGCATCGTCCAGCTCAGTTCAGTTCAAAAAGTTTCTGTTCAATCAAGTCGACGATATTGCTGGAAATGAAGTGTCCCCAACTAAGCAAGCCGGAGGCGACAGCGGCAAGGAACCAAAACTCCATTGGTGACAGAACGGAGAAAAAAACCTTGGGAGAAACCAGGGAGGGCCATTTCTCCTCTGGCCAGACGACACAGCAGTTCAATTCCAACTGCTGCAAAGTCAGATTGGAGGGCTCAACTGGTTCCTGAGGTCTTTTCCTGATGGCTGTCTAGGTGACGGGGTCCTCACTGGGGGTCTGTCTCTGGTGCTCATCTAGGTGTCCTGGTCTCCGCTGACGTTCAGGGCTGTAGAGGTCGTCTCTAGGTGCTGATCCACCATCTGATCTGGTGAATGCAGTGACTTCGGAATAAGAAAGAAGCAGACTAATATTAGCGTAGATGTCAATCTTTTTACGATGTAACAAGTACATCATGTGTTATGGGAAGTGTTCCTGGTTCCGGTTGATCTAATTAATGCAGCCTAACAATCCTTTAACGGATTTGAATAATAGAAGTGTATTAGTGTGTTATGTGTACGCCAGGTTAAAGAGATGGGTCTTTAATCTAGATTTAAACTGACAGAGTGTGTCTGCCTCCCGAACAGTGTTTGGTAGTATGTATCAAACATATTCCAAACAAATACAATTAGGTCAAGGTTCAAGGTTCAAGGTTCTTTATTATTTGTCACATACACAATCATACAGGGTATAATCAGTAGTGAAATGTAGGTCAGGACGGGTCCGCTCAATGGACAGTGCAAAAAAATAAAATAAAAGATGAAACATAACACAGGAGAGTATATATAAATATAGGTAAGAATAAGATAAAAAAATAAGTAAAAAATAAAATAAAATAAAATAAAATAAGGAGTAAAATGTGCAATGAAATAAAATGTGCAATACAGTCTACTGTGGATTTAATAAATATTAATATAAACAGGGATGTGCAAGAGGAATGTGCAAACAGGTTGTACCGGGTATGTACACATAGCAGCAATGCGGATGATGGAGAATAATGAATGTTTTTACAGTTTATTAAATTGAGTCCTATAGATGTTATGAGCAATTAATGATGCCAGACAGTAAATAGTCCGGGATAATGTGATTTTAGAGAGTATCACAGTAAACAACGCTTAATACGCAGATTACGTTCATGCACGCGCTTTCCCCCCCGAACGTAAACAACGCTGATTACGTAAAATACGTTCTGAGGTACTCTCCAAAATGGGGGAAAACGTAACTTTTTTAAACGTACCTACTGTTTTAAACTACAGTATGCAATAAAAAATAAATACAAATATATGATTGCATGACCTCTTAACATTCACAAATAAATAATATGAAGGACAGTAGATACCAGGGCCTCACTGCTATCACACAGCAGATGAAATGAGCTCATGCTTGGGAGTCTTCAGAAAATGTCATGGAATTATGAATAATAATAATAATAATAATAATGTAGACTATGGACTCTTGTAACACAGGGTGAGTTATAACACTGACTGTTTAACCAGTTACTATAATATAATTATTATACAATTATTAAAATATAATATTATAATAGACTTGTATATTCAAGTTCAAGTTCAAGTTCAAGTTGAGCTTTATTGTCATTACGCTACATGTGGGGACATACAGTGGAACGAAATGTCGTGCCTCACGGGTCCACGGTGCTACATAAATACAGACATAAATACAGACATACAACAATGAAGTAAAACACTATAAACATATACACAACTAACCTACTGACAGATTTTGACTAAGTATACTATATATATTGTTTTCCCTATACAACTAAAGATAAAGATAAACTATACAAACTATGCGAATGCTTCACATAAATACTGTACATGTGCAGAGAGAAACATTGTGAGTCAAGCAGCTAGCTGAGGAACAGTACAAAATGATTTGTAGTAGTGCATGAGCATGTAAACATACATATATTGCTGAGTCTTTTGTGGGATTGTGTAGGAAAAGTGTCTAGTGCATAGAGGAGAGTGTGCTGCTACAGGTGGTTTGTACAGGCCCACTCACCTGTGTGTAGCACACTTGAATTGCACAAAAAAGTTCACAGTTTTTTCTTTGGTGTGGTAAGGTTGGAGGGTGTTTGGTGGTGGGGGGTGGTCCATGTTTCAGGAGGTAGGGGTTTGCATGGGGTTTCAGAGGGGGGCGTGGCGATCTGAGTTCAGGGCTCTCACAGCCTGGGGGAAAAAGCTGTTGAGCAGTCTGGTGAAGCGGGCTCTGATGCTCCGGTACCGTCTTCCTGATGGTATAGGAGCTGGAAGAGACTGTGGGAGGGGTGGGTGGGGTCCTTCATGATGCTGTTGGTTTTGCTGGAGCATCGTGCGAGGAAAATGTCCAGGATGGATGGGAGAGGGGCACCGATGATCTTTGCAGCCGTGTTCACTGTCCGCTGGAGGGTCTTACGGTCAGCAGCACTGCAGTTCCCGTACCAGACAGTGATGCAGCCGGTCAGCACACTCTCAATGGTGCCCCTGTAGAATGTGGTGAGGATGGGTGGAGGGAGACTTGCTCTTTTCAGCCGGCGGAGAAAGTGTAGATGCTGTTGTGCCTTCTTGGAGAGTGACATGGTGTTGGTGGACCAGGTGAGATCCTCCATGATGTGCACCCCCAGGAATTTAGTGCTGCTGACTCTCTCCACAGTCGAGCTGTCGATGGTCAGTGGGGGGTGGTCAATGGAGTTCGTCCTCCTGAAGTCCACCACAACCTCCTTTGTCTTACTCACATTGAGGGACAGATTGTTAGCGCCACACCATTCAGCCAGCTGTGCCACTTCCTCTCTGTAGTGCTTTTCATCGTTGTTGCTGATGAGACCTACCACTGTTGTGTCATCAGCGAACTTGATGATGTAGTTGGAGCTGAACTTGGCAGTGCAGTCGTGGGTCAGCAGCGTGAAGAGCAGCGGGCTGAGCACACAGCCTTGTGGGGCACCTGTGCTCAGTGTGGTAGTGCTCGAGGTGTTGTAGCCGACAAGGACTGACTGAGGTCTTCCGGTTAAAAAGTCCAGGATCCAATTACAGAGGGAATTGTTAAGGCCCAGCAGGTTTAGTTTGTTTATGAGCTGTTGTGGGATTATTGTGTTGAATGCCGAGCTGAAGTCAATGAACAGCATTCTAACATAGGAGTCTTTGTTTTCTAGGTGGGTGAGAGCCAGGTGGAGGGTGGTGGAAATTGCATCGTCCGTAGAGCGGTTTGGACGGTATGCAAACTGGAGCGGATCGAGTGTGTTGGGAGGCTGGTTTTGATTTTTTGCATGACTAACCTCTCAAAACACTTCATTATGATTGGAGTCAGTGCTATGGGACGGTATCCTGTGTCACCTGTGTCCTGTCGTTTAGGCAGGACACAGGTGATTTCTTTGGTACCGGTATGATCGTTGTGGATTTGAGACATGTGGGGACGACTGCCTGGCTCAGCGAGGTGTTGAAGATATCTTTTAGGACATCCGTCAGCTGTGCAGCACAGTCTTTCAGTACACGGCCAGGTATGTTGTCAGGACCCGCAGCCTTTCGTGGGTTAATCCTGGATAGGGTCTTCCTTACGTCGGCTGCAGACAGACAGAGCGCCTGGTCGTTGGGAGGTGTGGGCAGTTTTTGTGCAGGTGTGTCATTCTGCATTTCAAACCGTGAATAAAAGTGGTTGAGTGTATCGGGGAGGGATGGATCATCATCACAGGCCTGTGGCGGGGGCTTGTAGTCAGTGATGGTCTGAATGGCTTGCCACAGGCTCCGTGTGTCTCTGCTGTCCGTGAAGTGATTGTTAATTTTTTGAGCATATGACCGTTTTGCATTTTTGATGCCACAGGACAGATTGGCTCTTGCTGTTTTGAGGGCTGCTTTATCTCCTGATCCGAATGCTTCATCTCTGGTCTTTAGCAGCCCACGAACCTCTGCTGTCATCCACAGCTTTAGGTTTGCACGTGTGGTGATGGTCTTGTTGACTGTCACATCATCCATGCACTTTTTGATGTAAGTAGTCACAGTTTCAGTGTACTCCTGCAGGTCTGTGTGGTTGTTGTAGGTGGCCACCTCTTTAAACATGTTCCAGTCTGTGCACTGAAAGCAGTCCTGTAGTGTTGAGGTAGCATTCTCTGGCCAAATTGTGATGAGTTTTTGAACCGGTTTGGTGAGTTTCAGAAGTGGTCTATATGCTGGGATTAGCATAACAGAGATGTGGTCTGAGTACCCGAGGTGGGGGCGGGGTACAGCTTTGTAAGCGTTCTTTTCTGTTGTGTAAACAAAGTCCAGTGTATTATTTCCCCTTGTTGCAAAGTTTACATGTTGGTAGAACTTTGGCAAAACTGTCTTTAAATTTGCGTGGTTGAAGTCACCGGCTATGATGAAAAAGCCGTCGGGGTTATTTGTTTGTTGTTCACTGATGGCGCAATACAGTTCACGAAGCACGTCCTTAGCGTTTGCACATGGTGGAATGTAAACTGCACCAATAACAATGGCCGTGAACTCCCGCGGCAGATAGAACGGTCGACACTTCACAAACATAAACTCCACTAAAGGTGAACAGTGTTTTGATACTACCGCAGCATTGTTACACCATTCTTTGTTGATATACAAACACAAGCCTCCACCGCGTGACTTACCAGAAAGTGTTGTATCTCTGTCTGCTCGATAGCAGGTTAGCCTGTTCAACTGAATGGCGGAGTCCGGGATGTTGTTGTTTAGCCATGTTTCAGTGAAAACAAACACACAACAATCCCTTGCCTCATGCTGTGTAGACCGACTGAGTTGAATTAAGTCCAGTTTATTTTCCAGAGAGCGAACGTTAGAGAGCATGAGTGTTGGGAGAGCCGGTCTTGTGGGATTAGCTCTTAGCCTCGCTCGTATACCTCCGCGCTTACCGCGCTTCCGTCCTCTCTCACACTGCTTGCGACGCTGCCTTGTGTGGGTAGCATCAGTAGGCGAGGCCGCGGTCTCGAGGTTCGGCTTCCGAAGTAAACAAAGGCCTTGTAGCTTCTCAGCAGCCTCCGGCGAGAGTTGGTGTTTGTATGCGTTGCCGATATCCAAAAGGCTTTGGCGATCATAGATGTGTTCCGGAGAGAATTCCTTATGAATTTGCGGTAAATCGACAATGTTTTGAGACGAACAAACAACATTAAACGACATAAAAGCACCGTCTTTGGGACCCGGAGCGGCCGCTGCGTTAGATCGCGCTGCCATCTTGGAATGTCACAATGATCGCGCTGCCATCTTGGAATGTCACCTGCCAAAATGTTTCCACATTTGTAATAATTATAAGAACACAATGCACACACTCTTTAATTGTTTTAATGGTTAGTCTGTTTGTTTAAATTTAAAAAGTTATATAAAATGCTTCAGATATGTGTAATCTTTCCAGAATAAATGCTTATAAAGCTTAGAGTAACAAGTCTCTGCACACAACCATGTGGTTGCTTTGGGTATAAAAATTCATGCAAACAAAAAAAAAGAAAAAGAGAATGATATACACAAACCTTTTTTTTTCTTTAATTTTCTTTTCTTTTCTTTTTTCTTTTCTTTTATTTTCTTCTTTACTTTTCTTACAGGCTGAGAAACACAAAAATTTCAGCCTGCCAAAATGTTTCCTGCATGTGATAATTGAATGGAGGTGGGTGAGGTTGAAGCTGGTGGATGGGAGAGGGTATAGTCAATTTTATTGGGCACACTGTCCCAGCATACTGTCTTTTAAACCACGCTTTTAACGCTGGGTATAGCAACATTTCACATGTGCAATTCACAGTCGAGGTTAGCACAGCTTTTAACCCTGGCTTATGAATCAACCTCACACTGCAATACTAAAACTATATAGAGGGAAACAATGCATTGTTATAATATTGGTGAAACATAATGGCTAGCTTAGCAACAAAAACAAACGGAAACTGAACAGCGCATTCTTCATTAAATGTTAATGTGCTTTGTCCAGTCACAGAAGGGTTCACATGCTATATTTCATTTCAGCATTTGATGGAAAAATCAAAATGCCAAAAACTGATGGAAAATGCATTAGTTTGAGCAAAGAGACCGTTTTATTCTTGCAGTTATGATACAAAAAGTCTGTTCAGGGCAAACTGGATGGTACAGTCAGGAATACATAAGCAAAACCAATGGACAAGTGTGAGATGAAATTTAGAATGAACTACCATAAACCCATGCAAAAAAAAACAAACACCTAACACAAACCCATGAACCATTTAACCTAGTGTCCTCTAGTTGGGTACGTTTAACAATAACAACACTGTTTATACTTGAATGTAAGAATATTAAAAGTATTAAGTTTAAGACACACAGCAGTATCACACAGACAAGAAGCAAACATTTTTAAATTTGTGTGTGTGTGTGTGTGTGTGTGTGTGTGTGTGTGCGCGCGCACGTGTGTGTGTGTGTGTGTGTGTGTGTGTGTTTTACTATATGAGGACTCTTCATAGAATACCTGGAACACACGCAATCACAAACACACACATACAAACATTTGTACCATAGACACAATATTAAACACTATGAAGTTGTGCAGATTTTAAGTGTCAATATTTCTATATTTTAAATCATCACTATCACTATTTTCTTTAATCACTAAAGAACAAGTCTCTTTTGATATGGGGAAATGTTGTGAGCTTGTCCCTGTATGCAAATACTCATGAACTGACTAATTTGACATTTGGAAGAGGTTTTTATGGTTTGACCCTTGACACCACTGGCACCTCCTCAGATCTGTATGTCCAACTCTGAGAGAGTTTTTTTTTATTGCAATGGAGATGCAAAAAAGGCCTTAAAATTATAAGTGAAGCTCAACAAACATATTAAAAGAAACAAATCTATGGAATGACCCCTTTAATGGTAATTTGTGGTTATAAAAAGCAAAAGGCAAATACAGATAACCTTTGGTAAGACTGAAGTTCTCCTCAAAATCAAGTCTGAGCACAGTCTGAATTAAGCAGTTCAAGTTGAATTAATTAAAATAATAGAAGAAGGATAACTGTGTGAAAATTGATATAAATACTGTGTGCACCTTGAATGTGCTGTAAAAAAATGACCATAATGAGCAAAAAAACAAACAAACAAAAAATCAACTACAGTCTTAAAGCTTGCTTATAGTAGTAGCTGACTGCTGTAAATTTAATAAGTTTTATAGAAAATATATTTTCAAAGTCTTTCTTAAATGACATTTAATATTTCACAGCCATGTCAGCTAATGAGAATCTAGCAAAATCATTGCCAAGTTTAGAGAATACCATTAGGTTTCCACACCTCTGAAACGTGTTCAACAAGTCTAGCCAGCAGTATCACACAACTGTATTCTGTCTGCAAAAGAAAAAGCCTACACATCAAAAAGAAACATTCAGCTAATAAGAAGTTAGTTTCATGCCACTGTCATTTCTGTTGTGCAGTAATCTTTAAATTATGTTGGACATTTGAATTTTCCAATTAAAACTGCATTAAACTTTATTTATTTATTTATTTATTTATTTAACAAAAATAAATAAATTCTCAATGGATGGATGGGTACTTCCCATTCGTTCATTGACATGGTGTAGCTGGGAGGTGCAGTACTGTAGGGGCTCATCTCCTTTGGGTCTATTACCGTTTCCTGCAGTGTGATCCTGTTGGTTTAAATTGACACAGTGAAGAAAGGCTGACATTGACCAGGGTCTCTTGCATTAATGTGTCCCATGTTCAGCATTTATCACTGTCACACGGGTGGATATGTCAGGAAAGTACACACACTCTAAGACACTCAAATGGGGCCAGAAGAGCAAATCCACTCAACAACAAAAAAAAACCTTGATGTCAGAATTTGAAGACTCTGCTAAGAATTTTACATGACAGGTAACGGAGTTTGGCAAGTTCATAAACAGAGAAACAACAACAACAAAAAGAGGTAAAAATATCTGAGGCGTTTGACATAATTTATAAAAGTGACAACATGGCTTACTATTTGCATATGAAGCATGTGAAGTGCAGAGCATAGCAATATTAATTTGTTCTAAATTGGGAAAAATATTAAGATTGTAATAATACAATTAGGTCTATTAACTAATAAAATCAGATAACATTTATAAATTTACAAGAAATATTTTAGGTTGGGATTTGGGTTTGTAATTAAAATTAGCTTTACATAAAGGTTTGGCATACATTAGGGGGAGAAATGTCCCCACAAGGATAGTAAAACCTGAAATCATCTACATTTTGGAGACCAGCCAATATCTAACTTGATTGAAATACTATTAGCTTGGTATGGAAGCTTGTAACACTAAAACAAATTCCTTGTGCACAAGCATACTTGGCAATAAAGCTCTTTCTGATTCTGATTCTGATAAAGAACAACTCTGGTCAATGTAAAGTGTGTGTTTCTCTGAATGCAAATGAAAAAAACTATAAATTCATGCTTTTTTTTGTATTGTCATTGTACAATGTTGCATTTTGTTGTTTTGTGGTTATGACATCATATTTGTAGTACTGTCACATGTGGTAGTTTATGTCACTTTGTCAGAGCCCAACCCACTGCAAGCCTTAATTAGAAAATAATTGAATTTTACATTTACATCTACAATTCATCTATTTGAAATACTTTTGAGAAATATTTATTAGCTGAATTCACAGTCATAGGAGTTGCAAATCAGCTGTAAGCACATTTAAATATTCTAGGAGCCTTTGCTGGTGGCTCCAGTGATTGGCTGGTGGAGATATTGTCTTAATTTTACTATGCAGAATGTGTAAATTAAGTATTGTGTTAGCTGCAGCCTTTTAATTTCTAATCTGTCCGTGTGCTTGGTGTTTTTACGAGTATTAATTTATGATCTGTGGTTTGTGTTGTGGACCGTTCCCGTTTATAGAGTCATCAAAGACTGCGTTAATATTCCTTACACTGAGATCCGCTCTCAAATGAAAGCATGAATCAAACAGATGGATTAAATCTCTCTCTGGCTTTTATGTATCCTTAATTTCTTTTTTCTCATATGTAGATAATACAAATAGCTTCTGAAACATAAATGAATGAATGAATGAATAAATAAATAAAGTAACCATGTGTTACAGATCTGTGTTTTGTAGGCTCTAGTGAGTTCTAGATGTGGATCTTCACTCATATCACCTTTATTGGTATGGTACTTTTTTTTCCTTATTTTTTCATTCATTCATTCATTCATTCTTCCGTGTTTAGCAAACCTGTCCTAGCTGCATCTAAAGATGTGTCTAGAGTTACAATTCTTTTGAAATTCTCAAGAACTCATCTTTAAATATTCTGCTAACTCCATCATATCTGCAAAATATGGACCCTGTCAGGCAAGCAGGGCTTATAAATAGCCCCAACTAAAGATTTCTAGAAGATGTTATTTATGATATTCTATAAACTGTAAAAATTTTACCAGCAACCTCTAGGGCCTGGTTTAGCATAACACGGATTTATAAATACAGTTCTTCAGCCAGAACTTGTAATCCTATTTGGATACATAATTTCTTGGTATTACTTAAGTATATGGCCTGAGTCATTTTATTAACAAGACATGTAAACTGTGTATACATTCATGCATGTCCAGGAAGCGAAATACTCAATAATAGGATTTCAGCTTCAAATGAGCTTGGACTTCTATTTAACATTTTTCCTCCAGCAAATGGGCCAAAGTCAAAATGAAGGCAGACAAGCTTGTAAGACCTTAATAAGAAAAGTTGATATTAGATGAGAGAGAGAGAGAGAGAGAGAGTAAGAGAGGTATAATGACCGTGGCCTCTCTATTAGGGCTAACAGGCTTCTTTGCTATTCAGATGGTCATTTACTAAAGCTGCTCACTGAGCCTAATCAATGATTTAGGCAGCACTGAACCATAAAAACAGGTTTAGGTGAGGTTCTACTGATTGGGGTTAATTGGTTTTAATTTGAATTTATGCCATACAGTAGACGAATCATTAAGGCCACATCAAAACCCAATATCCTTTCAGTGCAGGGCATTTAATAGAAAGAAAGAAAGAAAGAAAGAAGTTTCCACATTGGATAGACAAAAGTCTTTCCACAGTGCATGACACTTGAAAGCCTGTTTGAAATTTGCAAAAAAGCACCTTAAAGACACAATTCTTGAGAAACAAGAATTACTGGTCTGATGAACCTTAATTTCAAGCGTCATGTCTCGACAGAATGCCACAAAATACAGAGATATTCTTAGGCCCAATCCCATTTCTACCCCTTAGCCCTTACCCTTTCCCCTACCCCTCTGTTTTGCACGTTCACGTAAAGGGGTAGGGGTGTCTCAATTCTCTTTTGGTTGGAGGGGTAGGGGTAGGGGTAGGGAAAGGGCCAGATAACACTTCAAACGAAGGGGTCTGAATTATCTCAGCATAAATGTAAGCCTTATTGACATTAATAAAGATTTTAATGAAAAGTAATTATTTGTTTTCTTGCATTCAATTGTGTGTTCATATTTACGGTCATGTTATTCAAAGAAATGTTTGTAAAAAATCGCTAAAATTTGCTAACGTCATATCATTACAGACTGCACGATAGTGCCACAACATATTTTCATGTCTGATCAGGGCGATAACCACCATAGAAATTGAGGGGGGCTAGTCCCCCCAATAATTATAAATCGCTAAACCTTTTTCTCAAATACCTATTGCCAATTCGAGAGAGAGAGAGAGAGAGAGAGAGAGAGAGATGAAATTTGCGTGTCTGTGTGTCTCTCTTTACAATGAGTGAGTTTACTTCAAAAACAGCGATTGTATCCTCTCGTTGCTGGAAAATATAATGAAAATTCAGTATTTAAACTGTTATTAGTAAAAGTCGTGGGGCAGCGTTGACAAGTTTATTTGCTCCTGGGTGTGTGAGCTGCGCGATGTCCGATGTGTGTGTGTGTGTCAGTAAGCAGTGCATATAGAACGGTAAGGCTCTAATGCACACCAGCACACCAGTATAGGTGTGTTTATTGTAGGAGCTAGATGAGGTATGGTGATGTGTGACGGTATAGTAGTGGTGTCCCAATTCTTAGGGGAATATTTTCACGACTATACCATCACACGTCATCATACGTCATCAAAGGGGAAGGGGTATAAATTAGAATTGGGATTGGGCCTTAATGAACACCTTGTCCAGAGCACTCAGGCCCCAACTCCATTGCCAGATTGCAATATATTGCTGCTCACATTACTCCTATTCTGTATGAACTCCACTGGATACCTGTATCCTATCGTATCGAATACAAAATAATATTGTTCACTTTTAAATCTTGACATGGCTTGGCTCTCCACTATCTAGTCTGCTTCTCCCCTACACCCCGACTCCATCCCTTCAGTCTTCTGAATGTGGCCTTCTCTCTGTCCTTACGCAAGTACATCATTTAGAACAGTCGCACCTAAACTCTGGAATTCTCTCCCCAGTTTCTAAATGGAATTTAAAACAAGACTCAAAATGTACCTGTTCTGAATGTTATCATTCTGAGGTAAAGATCTGTATTCTGTTTTTGTGCATGATTCTATGTTGTTGTGTTACATCTTGTTTATGTAATGCCCCTTCTTCTGTCTCGTTAATATTTTTGCTCTAATCTACTGTTTGTAATATATTTTACTCCACTGCTTGGACTATTACCTGTTATTTTTTGCCCTTTTGTTGTTACGTGTTGTTACATTGTTTTATGTTTTGTTTTTTTAATTTTCATAATTTCAGTTTTTTTTTTTTTTTTTTGCTTAGTCATTATAGGGTATGAAGCATAGATTGATGTGATCAGTGTTGTACAGTATCTTGAAGCTTGGCACACTACGGTTTCAAAGTAGCTTCTCTGACACCATGCAGATCTATAACTGGTGTAAGGATTTTTAAATTACTTAAAGGTAGGATTATCCTGAACATCCATCTTAACCACTTCCTCAAGGGTTACATTCATAAGACATAACCCAGAGAAAAATTGAGAAGAGGAAAGGGAGGGAAAGACAGAATAGAAGAAAAAAACAGGATTTGTGACAGCATGGGTAGAGGAATATGCCATTGAACTGGAAGGCCATACGTTTTATCAGTCACTGCACTGGCACGTTCAGCTGTCTGAAATTAGCCGTCCCGCTCTGGGAATAGGCCGCCGGCATGCCGGCGAGCCACAAATCCGAGCGCAGAAGAATATCAGCTCTCCTCACATGCCGCCTCGTGCCGCCTGGCGACGCCGTCTGAAAACTATCTCTATTGTCCAGTTTGATTGCCTGAATCAAACTGATTTACTGCAAATCCATCGGAGCTTTGATAAATCTATTACAGTTTCATTTCGCTGATTTCATTAACGTGAATAAAACTCAGCCATGCTTTCTGCATAACTGCCTTTTAATGGTCTGGCCCTGTCACCTGCCCGAGCATTAATCCCTATGACTTATTGCTCTACAGAGGGAATGAGTAATGGCTATTTGAATGTGATCAGTGCAGTACAATGCAATTAAGGAAGCAGCACTGCGCTGTGCCTTTAATCCTGAACTAATTTGAATTGCAGTTTGATAGCACTGTGAATCCTGCATAATTATGTAGGGTGAATATTAAACTGGATGACATACCGGAGAAGGTCTTTAACTAGCCCAGCCAGAGGCAGAGAGCCAGGGCCCGACCGAAGAAGGCGGCTAAATTACCTCCGCCTCTACTGACAGGAGCTCACCCCGGGAGGAGGCAACCGAGCCGAGCTCTAGGACGGTTGACGTGGACATCTCTTTCTCATCCACTACTTCGGCAGTCATGTATGAGTGTCATTTTACCCTGAAATAACAGAAACATCAAGTGTGAATTAGAGGGGCCCAGGCTGAGTCCGGCTAAAGGGAATGTCACATTTCCTTAAGGGGGAGATTTTACATGAAGCTTCGGATGGGAGGTGTCACTTTAGGGGGGGAAATGCACATTTGGCAGGTTGAAGCTTAATTGAGCTTATCAAAGGCATTATATAAAGGGAGGATTAATTTCAGTCATCTTTTCGTCTGGCTTTGACTGAATGACAACTCATTAACTGAATCCACCCCGCTTCTGTTCTTCATAGCATTAAGACAGCAGAGATATTTAAATCGTACAGAGAAAGACTATTGCTCCTTGGGAAAAATGTAGATTCAGTGTAACCATGTGTTTAGGACAAGAGAGATAGCAGGAGATATCTCAAAAAAAAAAAAAAATGTAGCACGAGTATGTAGAAAATGAGCTGGGCAAAGAAAAGAGGCAAAGAAAGGATGCCTGCTAAATTAAGCCATTGTGACTCAAAATCATCCTTTAATAAGGTTCATGCTGTCTACAACTTCATCATTCTTCCCTGAATGATAATTACTTTATTCAATCATGTTCAAGGTTTTAGTGAAAGCTAGCATTGATTGATTAACTTCAATTACCATGCTTGCATTAGCATAGATAAAAACTGCTTTTCAATTTGTGAGTGGCGCGCGGGGTGGAAACCCTGCCTAGATATTTGCATTTCAATGTGTGGCGCTGCCAGGGGAAGGTCTGATCGGCTCTAAGCCCTTTCTGCACCGCTGCCCTGACGCTAGCCCCTCACAGGCTCTTCCTACGTAAACGCTCTTTGTTATGATTTCCGTGGATGCCACATGAGTGGTGAAGAGGTGCGTTTGCTGGTTGCCTTCCTTGGTCTTTCAGGGGTTTTTGAGGTATGCGGCGATGTGGCTCTCCTGCCATGAACAGCATGTTCACATTCACTGTCCATTAAATGCTTACAGGGGGGATGTTTGCTGCACTTACATGACTTCTCTTATCAGTCTTTCTGTCACAGGTTCTGTACAGCAGCCAGTCTGCAGCGTGTAACAGACCGGAGACATTTCTGTCGGTTTAAATGGTGGCGTTCACAGACAGTAATGGGTTAAAAGATGACTGATGACTTAGATCATCATCTGTTATGGAGTCTGTCACTCTGTCTGTCTATGAGTATTAGAGGAGTTTATTTTGTCAGGTTTAATCAACAAGAGCACTGAAACTGGCCCTCATTTATCTTAAGCTCAGATTCTGAGTCAGCATTTTATCCGTGCCTCTTTCTGCCATGCGGTAATGTGGTTTGTTAGTTCTGTTAAAGGTATTTGCTAAGGCAAGCATCACTGCTTACTACTTACTATTGCTCATAATTCACATGAACATACCAACATGAATGACACCTCACACCAAAATATGCATCTTGCTATGCTGTTACTTTACAATTCAGCATCAGAATGAGCAATAATGTGTTGTTTCGACCTAAAAGATTGTGCTTGACGTAAATTGTTTAGTTTAGTTGTGTTCTAAATTCAAGTTATCTCCAATTTTAAGCCGTTATAGCTAATATAGCAACATTGTTACAGTGCAGTGCAAAATATGTAATGTAATAAATTCTGATTTGACTGCAAATTCATTATTGATGATTGCCATGTTTTGTCAATGCACTTTCAATGAATCACTGACCTGTATTTGTAAAGACCTTGACAAACATTCAAACAAAAATATCAAATAACAATATTTTGCATAAAAAAATTGCATAAGAGAACAATGAATTTCAATAATCTGCATTAAAACACAGGGCAAATATTAAGAAATCAAAATCTCTCCTATCACAAAACAGCAGAAGAGAACCGACAGGGCTGCCAGCAGCTGAGACTGCACCGGGGACGGCTGGGATTACCTCACCTTTGCCTGCATATTTAGTTTTGATTAATGTCACCTAAATGCTGTGTCTTCCAATCGAGTGCTGGGGCTTCATTTGCATGATTTTTGTGCAGGGTGCAAATTTTGGGCTAAATGAGCACCTCTCCTTTTTGTTGGTTTGGAACTGACTGATATGACTTGGGGAACGTTCCTGTCTGTAACGCTCGGGGATAAGTACACCTGTGATATATGCAAATGTTCTAGCAGATGATAATGACCTTATTTATTTTAATTTCTAAAGTTGAAATTAGCATTAGAGCAGCTAAATGAACTGGAAGTTAATAATAATTATCTGTATGTATGTGTGCCAAAGCTTAGCCTAGCCTTGATGCTCACACTTCTGCCAACGAGAATGCAGGAAAAAAAAAAAAACATTCTAAAGCAAATCTGATCAATGTGTAGGCACATTTTCCAGAGGACGGAAATTCCCTGGATATTAGTGGTTGACATGGCTGTTTAGAGACCTGCATTACAGGTTGTATTGCAACCAATGGGGATTTAACTCTCTCCAAATTACACTCATTCAATTAATATCATTATTAGGCATCAACACCACAGAAGCTAATAGAATCCTATTATAGTGTCATTAGCTGTCCTGAGTTGATCCAGACATACTGATACTGAATTATACAGGGATTGTAGGATTAGAAATTAATGGGGACTCAAGGTAAAAATGTCACCTAAAGTGGCAAAACTTCCCCAACTTTATATACATGAATCATGTGGTTTTAAAAATGTAGCCAACTGTAACTAATTATTAAGTATTTGACTTAAAAGATTGGTGCACAATATATGTGTATTACATACGTTTATCGAAACGAAAGAAATAAAAAAAATAAGGCATACACCTATACACATAATGATCAAAACAGACTGAAAATTATGTTTTGGAATACAATAAAATTATAATTATTAGAAGTAATATTATTATTTAGAATATTGTTTATTATGTTATTATTAGTAGCAGTATTCAGAGTATTAATGAACAATTAAAGCCTAAATCAAGAATAAATGTAAAGCATTACTGTAATACATCATACCCTAGATAACTCTGAACAGTTTTGTGATAGTGACAGTGATCATATCTTGTAAACATAAAGCAGGGAAGAAAAAAATCCATTTATTGCATTTCAAATGAATGAATCTATTTTGATGTGTCAATCTTTGCAGAGGCAGCAGTAAGCTTTTGAGCAGTCATAATGCACAACCTGAACAGGAGCTCCAATCCCCTGTGGCTTTTTTCTGCAAGGCTGGGTGCAAACAAAAAGCAGACTCATCTACTGGATTAGAGAGACAATTTCCCCTGTCACACTCCACTGTCTGAGAAAATGGACAAGACATATGAATGATCAGTGTCAAATCTCACTTGTACCTGTTCACTTCTGTAATTCATGTGTGTATGAGTGTGAGTATGTGACTGCTAAGTCAAACTTTCACATTAGAGCTCTACCAGGAAACTCTTTGACAAAACGCTCCTACCTGAAATTAAAGATTGATTCATGTCAATTTAGCTCTAGATATTTTTTATTATTATTTATCTATTTATTTAATTTTTTTAAGTATGTATGATGCTAATAAAACTTTTTTTCATATTTTTCTACAAAAATGTACATAGGCTCATCATTTCCGCCCATAATTTATTCAATTAAACAGTCATTAGGTATTTTAACAAGTCTCACTACAATAAACAACATGCAAATACATGGATGTTAGAAAAGCTTGTTTCAAGCTTCATATCTCTTCATATGTCTACAAAATGTAATGTAGTTTATATTAAATTGTTATTACATAAAAAGCACTGGACATTTTAACACTATTGAACTCAAAAAAGTGAAGAAAAATAGATCACATTTAAGCAATATAACAGTCCCAACCACTTGCTTCATATTTGAATCAAAAGGCCCTTTTGCCAAGAGCTATTTGCTTACAGAGGCAACTGAAAGCAAACAGCAAAACAGAGAGAACCCAAAACAGCCAAGAAACCCTTGAAGTAATTTGAAACCTTAGACTTCCACAGCTAAAATTAATTTCCAGTTGGAATGTCAGCAGTGTCAACCCTTTTCTCTGCCCAGATCAGAAGCACTTAACAATTAACTATGGGGAAGAGGGCATCCCACCCTTATTCATTCATTCATTCATTTGTTCGTTCGTTCATGCATTCACACTTGAAACACACTTGCATTTTCCTCTGTGATGTATTTTCCTGGCTGGAGACCCATGCACATTGAACGAACATGAATTTCTGCTCACCCTGTATCTACATATGGCTATATTATATCTGTGCCACTGGCTGTGTAGAAGAAGAGAGGCGGGTCCCTGGGGTCAACTGGCCAGGATTACGCTCAGAGGGAGCTGAACTGCTGGCCTCTCTTGATTGAAAGCCCTCACTCAGCTAAGGCCCTGTTTTTAGAGTGCATTAGCATTGCTCTCTAGACTGTAGAGGCCATCCCAGATCTCACTGTCCGCCTCTCTCTCCTGTAGCCTGCAGGAGATCCTAGGGCTTACAGCCAATCATTTAGTGGGATTGATCATGGTATATGCTAATCAATATCTCATAGCTTGCTCCCTATTGCACATTTAAACAAATAAAAAGAGCTCTTGCTGCAGGCTGCAGTGTTTGTCTTAGCCTATAGGCCCTAAACACCCTGCCTCATCTTGGGATTTGAATATTTTCACATTTGCACAGAAAAAGCTGGCTGGTGACATCAGCAATCAAAGAAGTGAGTTCGAAAATGTCTCCAAGCGAACTGTATCTGTGTGTGACCCCTGTGTTGAATGGGCCCTATTCACTTTTAGTGGCATTGTAGGCTACTGGAGATCTATTAACTAAGTTAATTGCATTTGGATCTACGCCCTAGAGTGGTCAACTATGTAATTTCACTAATTCATCCTGGTGAGAGGTTGACCTTAAGAAATGTAATTATGCCCACTTGAGTAGCATGGGGGGCCCAGAGTCCCACTAAGCAGTCGCTAAGAACAGATGATCATTAGCAAAAACATTGTTTGCTTTTAGTGTAGTCAATATGCACGACAAGTAAACATCTCTTTATGACCATCTAAACAGCAGCGCACTGAAAACATCTTCAGACATCAAGATCAGCCTTTTCTGTGATTAATATCGCACAAAGACACGTAATTTTTTAGCTGTAAATACAGTACATTAGTTATGCATGACTAGCAATTCTCCCATAAAGTGGTCCAAAATAATTTAGCATAAACACAAATTATTTGTGCATTTTAATACATCGGCTCATAATTATGCATTACTTTATACCTTCGTAATTGACAGAAAATATGAAGGGTCAGAAGGTGCCCGTTGGAATGACTTCTCCATTTAATTTTTTGACAGCATAATACATAGTCTCAGACCTGATGTATGTGAGTGTGTATATGAAAACCATGCTGATATTTCCCCAGGGCTTACACTATTTAGATTAAATTAAAACATTTACAACTGTAACAGCTAGATTAACCAAAATGTATTTTTATGCTTATGATTATATAACTATAAGAGTTTAACTTTGAAATTTACAGCTGCATTGTCTATTAAATATTTCCTATATGCATAACTCATTCTGTACCATTTGTGCTTTGGACATGAATGATACCTGAAATTATGTCGCTTATTGAGGAGAGTATGGTATTACTTTGCAAAGCTTAATAATTTTTAATCTTGAAGAATAAAACCAATAAAAGAAAAAAAAAACATTTCTCTCAAGATGTATTTTCGTATATACTGTACCAGTCAGATCTTCCAGCTCTTTCCCTCCTGTGCCCAAGTTCACATGTAGGTCACCAAGTCCCGCCCTCACACCTAAAACATCCAATCACATTGCCAGAGGTACCATGGGACAATAGTACAATGTGTCATCGTAGGAAGTAGAAGAATGCGGCTCTCCCAAAACAGACGTTAAAGAAGCAGCAGATGAATCACTGTGTCCTCCAGATGTAAATCCACACCTCTGATTCACAAAGAAGGGTTTTAAATGCTGTGTTTACAACCACCCCACTCACAATTAAACACACAGTCCACATTGTGTCTGTGATGCAGGGAACACTAAGGGCTTTGTGTCACAAGGCGTCTGGAAAGACACAGAACGATAGGAAGGAATTTTTAGACAAGTCACCAAGAGGCTTTTTGGTTTGCACACAAAACAGTTTTTCTACAGTCCACATTTCCACTCAAAGATCAGTTTTTGTTGTAGTTTGATTAACTGGGATCTACTGAAATAAAAACCTATGAGACTATTGCAGGACAAAATATTTTAAAAGGGTTTAAATTGCATACTGTTTACAATAAATACGAACACTAACACGCTGCCGCACTGACACACCTTAGGGACATAGTTTACAGTGTTTTATGTCAAAGCACAGCTGGCCATCAACGCACAAACCGCCAATAAACAACAGAACAGCTCAGGACTTAAAATTAAATGTTATATAGGGCCTATTTTATATTCACAGTATAGCATCAGTGTTATAGGTATCCATCAGTGCTCAGAGGTTGCCATACTCGCTGTAAATATAAAAACCTTTGCATCTTTACATGATGTTATTCATAAATAAACTGTATAGAGTTTGCCTCTCTAACAGAACATCTACTGATTTTTATCACAACAAACCTTCCTTGGAGTAGACTCCATATATTAGGCTTGAATTATGAAGCAATATGAAGCCCAATTCATATTGAGCTTGAATTAAAATGAGGTTGCGATAGACAGGCACAAAGTCTATTCAGTGAGTTGTACTGGAAATTGAAAATATAACTGTCCAAAAACTTGCAGTAGACAATGAAATCATTGAATGTGAGAACTGACATTAGAAACTACATAGCAACAGTCTAAAAACTGAGAACGCCAACCACAAACACACATTCACTGATCAGCCACAACATTAAAACCACTGACAGGTGAAGTGAATAATTTGTCATTACAATGGCACAAGTTAACAGTCAGCTCTTGAATATTTCATGGATAGTCTCCGCACACACACACACACACACATATACAGTATATATATATATATTAGGGGTGGCACAGTACACAGATGTCACGGTTCGGTATGTACCTCGGTTCGGGGGTCACGGTTCGATACGATTTCGGTACAACATGAAAAAAAAAAAGAAATCTACTATGCTCGGTTTCTTTTCATTTATTTTGAACAGTAGTGCAAATAAAAAAAAAATCCATCTAGATGTGAAAATACTACATATTATTACATGTTATATATCTAAAATCCGTTTTGTTTTCACAAATAAAAGCAGACCTTTATACAGTGATTATTAATAAGACAATAAGTGTTTAAAGTTGATTCTGCTGGTATAAGGAAACAGTTGAAGTGATCGCGTCACACACACACACACACACACACACGTACTCGCACGCGCACACACGCACACACATCAGTTCCAGCATTGCTAACTTGACAGCCAGTTGGTACTTTATCAAAATAAAATACAGTGAGCCAAACATCAGCGCGGCCGTATTGCCTCTGTGTCACCATTGGCATTCGCTGTTCTTCTTCTTCTTCTTTGACGTTTTATGGCGGTTGGCAAACCAGCTTTAGGTGCATTTACCGCCACCTACTAGGATGGAGTGTGGAGCATTGATGTTAAGGAAAAAAAAAAAAAAAAAAAAAAAACATAAAAAATACATATATATATATATAAAAGAAAATACCTTAAGCTTACTAGTATTAATTCTTTAAATCCTGTTTATTAACACTGTATCTTTCAGATACTTAAATAATATGTGCAACATGTCTATAGTCACATCTTTATTTAACAATTTCTGGAGTGAGATCTGATTTATTTCAATATGAAGAGCTTCAGTAAGTTGTAATCTTTCATTATCATATCCTTTACATTTTATTAAAATATGTTCAACTGTTTCGGGAAGATCACATTTAACACAAAGTCCAGACTCATGTTTTCCTATTTTATATAATGAATGATTAAGTGCAGTGTGTCCAATTCTAAGGCGAGACATTATGCTGTCTTCCTTTCTATTACCAAAAATTATCCTCTCATTTCCAACTGTTTTTTGAATATTATATAAATGTCGTCCTTTTTTCTCACCATCCCATTTACTTTGCCACATATCTTTTAATGCTTTTTTAATTAACCCTTTTATTTCTAATTTACTCATTGGAACATTAAATTCTATATCTGGATGTTTAATGTTTTTTTTTCGCTATTTGATCCACCACTTCATTCCCTTCTATTCCTATATGTGCAGGTATCCATATAAAAGAGATAACTGTTTTTGTTTGTATTCTGAACAAACTTTGTAAAATGTCTGATAAAATGTCTTGTCTAGTTGAAGATTTACCACTCTTTAAACTTGATATTGCTGAAAAGGAGTCTGAACATATGACCACTCCAGGTATATTAATCTCTTCAACCCACTGAAGAGCCAATAATATGGCAATCATTTCTGTAGTATAAACTGATAGGTGATTAGATGTTATTTTTTGCTATTCTATAACTGAACCTTGGAACATACATTGCTGCTGCTGTGTGTCCTGTTTCAGGATCTTTAGATCCATCTGTATATATATATATGAGTTACTGATATATATTTCTGATCTAAATATTTATGTACTATTGAAACTTTAGATTCTTGTCTGTTTTTATCATTTATACTCCCTAAAACCTGAAAATCAACTACAGGCATTGGGAAAAACCATGGAGGTGTTACAGGCAACACAACAGTATTGCAAACATCACAGTTACTTATTTCAATTTGATGTGCCTCATTATTTGCTTTCCATCCAAAACTATTTAGATTTACATATTCATGTTCCCAACAGTTTTCTAATACTTTTTTAACTGGGTGTATTTCTGAATGCCCTTTTACAGTAGCCCAATATACCAGTTTCAGCTTCAACCTGCGAAATTGCAGTGGCATCTCATTCATTTCAACCTGTAAAGCTGATACAGGAGAAGTTTTAAATGCTCCACAGCATAATCGCAATGTCTGGTTTTGTATTTTATTCACCTTATCTAATAGAGATGCTGAGGCTGTTCCATAAATCATACTCCCATATTCTAACGTAGATCTTATAAGTGCACAGTATATTCTTTTTAGAGACTGTCTATAAGCTCCCCAATCTATTCCCGCCAAACACCTCAGTACATTTATTCCTCTTTTACATTTATCTACTATCTGTTGAATGTGTTTTGCAAATGTTATCTTTGAATCCATCCAAATGCCTAAAAATCTAAATTCAGATACTTGTTCCAGTTTTTCCCCATACAATTTTAACTTAACAACTGGTGTTTTCTTCTTTTTTGAAAAACATATTATTTTAGTTTTTTTCCACTCGGAATCCCCAATTACTTGCCCACATTTCAACTTCTTTAATAGCATTCTGCATGCTTTCTTCTACATATGACAAATTTCTACCTCTTTTCCATAAAGCACCATCGTTTGCATATAAAGACTTTCCAATCCCAGGTCCAACTGTATTAAAAATATAATTTATCACTATGTTGAACAATATAGGACTGCACACACTACCTTGTGGGGTACCATTTTCAATTGCATATATCTTTGAGTATGAAGACCCCACCCTTACTTGAATGGTTCTATCAATTAAAAAATCCTTAATCCAATTATACACTCTACCATTAATATTAATTTTATTTTAATTAAGAGTCCTTCCTTCCACATCATATCGTACGCTTTCTCTATGTCTAAAAACACACCAACTAATACTTCTTTATTAACCTGAGACTTTCTTATATCTGATTCTAAACTTAAAATTGCATCTGTTGTATTTCTACCTTTTCTAAAACCACTCTGATGAGGACATAAATGGTTTTTTGATTCCAGAACATAAATCAATCTTGTCCACTACCATACGTTCCATTAATTTACGGAGGTTAGAAGTTAATGCAATCGGCCTGTAACTTGTAACTTGCGAATGGTCTTTTCCTGGCTTTACAATTGGAATAATTATCCCATGTTTCCAAGAGGAAGGGAGTTTTCCTAATTTCCACACTCTATTAAATAGATATAATAAAATATTATTTGACTTATCTGAAAGATATCTAATCACTTCATTACATATTTCGTCTTTACCAGGAGAAGTATTTCTCACTCCTGCAAGTGCCTGATTTAATTCATACATGGTAAAAACTGGAATTTCTCTATTAGGTTGAATCAATCCCATCTTTCTTATCATTCCCCACATTTCATTAATATCCAGGGGTGCAAACTCGTCAGGAGTGAAAAAGGTGACAAACTAAACTCCCCCCCCCCATATATATATATATATATATATATATATATACACACTGGGGTGGGAATTGCAGGGTACCTCACGATACGATATAATCATGATACAGCGATTCTGCAATAATCGATATATTGCTAGACAATCATATAATGATACATCACGATATCTGTCTAACTATGAAAACAAAATGCCTGTGAAAAGGTTAAGTGCAAGTTTTCTTTATTCAAGTCCAAACTGTTAGAAAACAGCAAAAAAAGTACTGTAAATAAATTTTAACATGTTAAGTAAATTAATCATTTTATTGATTAATTTATATATTTTTTTGTGTGTAGTTTATTTAGAATATATTTAGCTATCACTCAAACTAACTTGAGATTCACTTGCGAGGGCAGCTAAACAGTTTATTTTGAACAATCAAAGCTGTCTTTCAAAGCTGACTTTTTAGCATCATTACTCCAGTCACATGATCCTTCAGAAATCATTCTAATATTCTGATTTGCTGCTCAAAAAACATTTATTATTAATCTGTTGAAAAGAGCTGAGAAGGTTTTTTTTTTTTTTTTTTGATGAATGGAAAGTTCAGAAGAACAGCATAGTTTGTAACATGATAAATGTCTTTATCATTACTTGTGTGCTAAATAAAAGTTTGAATTTCTATATGCTGACTACAAGCTTTTGAATGGTATAGTGTATATTGTTACACTTGAAGTAAGACTGAAGTAATGAAGAAGATAATTCTTTACAAAAACATTACAAAACCTGGCATTTTCATAGTGTATATTGTTTATGTGCTCTGAAGGAAAAAAACAAACAAACAAACAAACACACATTTTGAAATTCTGGGATATTTCTCTCAGCAGATCTTCTTCCAGAAGCAGAAAGTAGCCGGGATGAACTTGTTTGTTTACGAGGCGATGTGGGCGTTTACATTCGCGCGCGCCTCACGTGGATGTTTGAATCTGAAAGGCGCGAACGGCGCGTGGGCGGGACCGTATTAGATATAATGAGTTGAGACGAGAAGACTGGACATTGCATCGGTTTCATACGGATTACTTTAACATAGAATATTTGTTTTGGACGTGACTTACTTCATTTAAAAGTAGACATTTTAAGCTTTCTATACATATATGTCTCGTGTATTTGAGGCGAGTATTCACGGAGATTCAGGTTTTAAGAAAGGTGACAGAGAAAGAGCCCCGGCAGAGAACGCACTTTATTTTATTAATTTTAGAAAAGCACATTATTTCGTTGTTATTATGACTATACAGAAATAAAAGTAGACCCTTTGCAGATTCAAATGATACCTTATTCTTATCTGTACGATCAAAACTGACAAGAGTATTTATAGTTCTTTTCGTGGTCATAAAGAAAATATGAGACAGCCCGCACGGGTGTGGGCTTCGACCCTAAGGTAAGCCAATCAGAGACATCAGAGACAGAGTAGGGCGGGTCCATTCCTGTCATTGCCAACAGGGGAAAAAAACACGTGACGTGACACAAATGACTCGCAGATCCGACGACGACCCCCCCTCCTCCTCCTCAATTGTTTTTTTTACAGATCTACACGATTCACGTGAATTACCTATTTCAAGGTGAAAACGGCGAATTTCGCCGAAAGGTGACAAGTTTGCACCCCTGAATATCTGTCTCTTTTTCAATTTCATCACAAAATTTCCTCCAGTAATTCTTTTTTGCCATCCGAATTGTTTTCCTGACAATTGCTTGTGTTCTCTTATACTCAATAAAATCATTAAATGAATATGATTTTTTTTACTTTCTTAAATACTCCCTTTATACTTCCTTTTTTTTATAATTTCACTGCACTCTTTTGTCCACCATGGTACAACCTTCTTTCTCCTTTTCCCTATGCTTTTCTCAATTACATCAGTTGCTGTTTTGTAAATAACATCACTTACGTATACATTTATTTAATTCATCAACATCTTCTATCGATATATCTATTGCTAACATTCTTGTTTCACTTATTTCTTGGAATTTTTTCCAGTCAGCAGATTTAAGTTTCCATCTAGGATTTTCTTCACTTTCAACTTGTTGCAACTCTATTCCAATTTTACAGCTTATAGGGAAATGGACGCTACCTACTGTACTTTCTTCCATAACACTCCATACACACTTCCTTGCCAAACTTTGAGATGCTAGAGTCAAATCAATTGCAGACGTTCTTCCCTGTGCAACATCTACCCTTGTATTCCTACCATCATTTAAGCATATTAATTCTTTCCATTCCAACATCTCTTCTAATACATTTCCATTCTGATCAGTATGTATACTTCCCCATAGTGTACTATGAGCATTAAAATCCCCACACCATATCATTTTATGATTTCCTATTCCCCCAATAATCTCTAATGTTTCTCTGCTTAACCTTTCACATGGGTTATCGCTGTTCTTCTGCTGGCGGTTATCAAACAGCGTTGCATTGCTGCGGGTGCCCCCTTCTGGATTGGGGGTGAATTGCCTGTATTCGTCGTAAGGCATCATGCAGCAGCATTTAGCATCTGTGTTTATACAGCTGGAGCAAAGGCAGTTTAGAGTATATAATCGCTCTGAGGACATGCTGATAGTAACGGACATAAGCATTCTTTTGTATGCATTTCAACTGGGGTTCACCATATACATCGGCTTAATCTCAGTGTTCACATTCGTTATTTCTAAGGTAAATATTTTCATCGTGATGAGTGTGTGGTTGATTTCAGCTGCGTGCAGCGTCAGAAGCATGCGCTTATCACAGTCATATCAATGACAGTGTTGCGGAAGAAGGGAATTAAGAGTTATTGCTTAAGATCACTATCTATGGATGATGTAGTCCTCCTGAATGAAAAGCTTTATGGGTAGTGCAGTTCGGATAAATGTGCTCATTGTGACGTGCTCTAGCTGTGCTGTGTCGTTCAGAAAACGGAGAAAGAACGTTTCAATTCTGCTTTTATTTCACTTCATTCAGGTCAGTCCACTCAGGAGTTTTGTGCACTGTAACTCTGACAACTTTTGTTTGCATGAGAGAGTAAAATGGCATGCATCGTCTAACTTTATCCGTCTCATCATTGCACGTACATGAATTAACAAGCTGTTTTGCTGCCGCTGGGACTGATGAAGTGTAGAAAATAACAGCAGATATCAAATGACTAAATTATGATATTTGCTCAGGTGGATGCTGGGGTCTTACCTATCGGATTGCAACATATATCCATTTTGTTAATTAACATTACACATAGTGCGCGTCTAATTAGAGTTGTGCTCTTATGTGTGCCTAGCCCAGGCACACATAAACAGTAATACATGCGGTTCGCATGGCTCTTCGGAGCAGCAGCAGTAAATATGTCTTTGGTGATAGATCTGCTTTGTGGGGAGTGTCTTGTCTTCCCTTATCTGTTCATCTTTATGTGTGTGGATACATGCATGTCCACTGATGCAGCAGTTTATCCTTATATTCAGCAGCATGCATATATTGGCTTGTATTGTATTGTGTTCCGTGTCTCCTGCTTTGTGGGGGGTTATTCATATGTGTTATATGTGCAGCAGCAGTATTTCCTACATGCTCACAGCAGCATGTTGTGGATGTATTGGCAGTAGCAAGTCTCGGTACTTGCTCTGCCGCAGCAGCAGCATAGCAGATCTATTCCACCAAGACCAAATACATTAACATTGTCATGTACATTATCATGACAGAAATACAGAGTTCTGGCATGAAACTCTAGATGGCGCAGTCCGATAGGTCTAAATCAATCTGACCTAATGACATCATTATCACATGGCACAGCTGATTGGTTTTCTCCTGTATCAGTAGCCAATGAGCTCACTGCTCAATATTCAAATACCTGGCTTTTGTTTGCTGTAGCAGTTCACAGCGCACTTCAG
This sequence comes from Schizothorax lantsangensis, assembly GCA_027422415.1. Taxonomy (NCBI): domain Eukaryota; kingdom Metazoa; phylum Chordata; class Actinopteri; order Cypriniformes; family Cyprinidae; genus Schizothorax; species Schizothorax lantsangensis. The sequence continues at coordinate 14,307,508 of CM049848.1, forward strand.
AAACCCTCCACCTTCCCCAGCTCCACCAGATCGGCTATGAAGTGATTCATGTATGCTATATGGGGGTTATTCATATGTGTTATATGTGCAGCAGCAGTATTTCCTACATGCTCACAGCAGCATGTTGTGGATGTATTGGCAGTAGCAAGTCTCGGCACTTGCTCTGCCGCAGCAGCGTAGCAGATCTATTCCTCCAAGACCAAATACATTAACATTGTCAAGTACATTACCATGCCAATCCCTCCGAGAGTTGTCATGACAGAAATATATATAAATATACATATACGTATATATATACATGCATAGGAGATTTTCCTACACTTATAATTCTAATAAACAGATGTGTGAAAATCTCTTGATAACAAATAATAAAAATCAAAACATTGCAGCACAAAGTCATCATTGCATAAATGCTCATTAAGTGTGTGTGTGTGTGTGTGTGTGTGTAAGAGCGAGGGGTGTTTTGGTAAAAGGATATCATTAATCATTGCTCTAATCAGATGACATGGGGCCATGAACTACTAAATGTGCTCTCCTCATTATGATAATCAGACAGAGAGAATGAGAGCTTCCAATCTCACCTCCATTTTGACACATTTATCCTCTTGACAGGCTCCTGTCATTTCAACAAAAGAGACGGAATGTCAAGTCACTGTCGGACGCTAGAGGTGGACATCTCCCAAATGAGAATAAAAGACAAGCATTTAGCAAAGATACAAACATACATTTAAACGATATTTCCAGCTCTGTCTATCTCTTTTTTATTTTTTTATCAGCATTACAACAGCTTCACAGATATATTTTTCTCACAGCCACTCAGGCCATCTAAAATCTGATAAACAGCTCTCTCTCTCTCCAATCAGTCAGCCCAAACAATTCATGTAGCGCTTCGCCCATCGTCCGAGAGAACTTTAACATGCTCACAGCTTTCTTTAATTGATGTGAGAGGGTAACATTATAAATAGGCTGCAAGCCATTCTCTGTCAGTGGGAAATAAAGCCAGCGGCTGTTTACTGTCTGTGTGATGTATGAAGTTTGTGCGTTTGATTGTGTGTGATTATACTCTGAGAAGATGACCTTTAGTGGAAGCCATATCGTATTCTAATGAGCGGGGAGGCAGCGCTGGGCTGTACTGTACGCAGACGAGCTGGGCTCCATATCCACACTAACTCCATCCATCTACAGTCACCAATGTGAGACGCAGAGAGACCTACAAACACTAGAGCCCACATGCAACTCACCCACATCAAACTAGAGCACAATGTCTACAGACAGCAGAGCTTCACTGATGTGAACAAGGGGTTAACTCCACTGTCAAAAGATGATCTCTGTATGTTACATATAGTAACAAAGATGCAGGTGCATCTCAATAAATTAGAATGTCGTGGAAAAGTTCATTTATTTCAGTAATTCAACTCAAATTGTGAAACTCCTGTATTAAATAAATTCAATGCACACAGACTGAAGTAGTTTAAGTCTTTGGTTCTTTTAATTGTGATGATTTAGGTTCACATTTAACAAAAACCCACCAATTCACTATCTCAACAAATTAGAATACTTCATAAAAAAAACATTTTTAGTGAATCGTTGGCCTTCTGGAAAGTATGTTCATTTACTGTATATGTACTCAATACTTGGTAGGGGCTCCTTTTGCTTTAATTACTGCCTCAATTCGGCATGGCATGGAGGTGATCAGTTTGTGGCACTGCTGAGGAGGTATGGAAGCCCAGGTTTCTTTGACAGTGGCCTTCAGGTCATCTGCATTGTTGGGTCTGGTGTCTCTCATCTTCCTCTTGACAATACCCCATAGATTCTCTATGGGGTTCAGGTCAGGCAAGTTTGCTGGCCAATCAAGCACAGTAACAGCATGGTCATTGAACCAGCTTTTGGTACCTTTGGCAGTGTGGGCAGGTGCCAAGTCCTGCTGGAAAATGAAATCAGCATCTCCATAAAGCTTGTCAGCAGAAGGAAGCATGAAGTGCTCTAAAATTTCCTGGTAGATGGCTGCGTTGACTGTGGACTTCAGAAAACACAGTGGACCAACACCAGCAGATGACATGGCAGCCCAAATCATCACTGACTGTGGAAACTTCACACTGGACTTCAAGCAACATGGAATCTGTGCCTCTCCACTCTTCCTCCAGACTCCGGACCTTGTATCCAAATGAAATGCAAAATTTACTTTCATCTGAAAAGAGGACTTTGGACTAGAGGTCTTCATGGGTCCAAAAATTCGTACCCGAACCCGAAGAGACCCGTAAATGTGCTGCGCGGAACCGACTCGGACCCGTAATTTATTTGAAAGTGGGACCCGAACCCGTGTAGACCCTGAGAAATGCCTTAAATGTACTACCCGGACCCGACGCGGACCCGACCATTATTCGAAAGTTGGACCCGAACCCGGCTGGGAAGACACAGACCCGACTGTACCCATCCCGATTGGCACATATTGCACAGCAAATGCTATGAAGTCAATAAACGTTGCGAAGAAAAAAAACGTTTTGCCTTAACTACTGTTAATAGCCCTCTCCCTGACTGCGATGCATACAATCCTCCTCGCCAATACATTTCCATCCATGTTAGGCTGTTCCTCTCTCTTGCCGTCTGAAACAGCCTTCTTAATCCACTCATTATTCCAGCTTCAAAAGTACTTGCTGTCACGGAGACGGATGACTAATGCAACTTCGCAGTTTTTTTTTCATCTCGAGTCAACTTCGACTGTTACGTTTACCCTTTTGAACTACAATAACGATACTTTTTGTTGGTTGTAATAAAGACTCGGAGCAATTATTTTTTTAGCAAAAGACACACAGAATTAGAAGTTCGTTACACTTTACTGCGTGCGTGTTCAATAACAGGTGCGTCTCTTCGGTTTTGTTTCAGCTTTTTTTTCACATCACTCATGAAGAAATCCATGATCACCGTCCGTTTGCAGTACTAACATTAACTCCGCCCGCGCTCTGCTTCTGGCGGCTGAGGTAACGCGTGTTTTTTTTTTTTTTCACCTTATTTCCCGCTCACACTTTTCTCATCCTAATTTTACAAACTGCAAGTTACAAAACACACGCATGCTGACTGACACTGATCACTCGCGGGTGCGGTGTTCTCCGATCGACTCGGGTATGTTAAAAAGACCCGGGACCCGAAGTAATAGATTGGGACCCGACCCGGACCCGGCTGACCATTTAAAATATAGACCCGAACCCGTACGGGTCCCGGGTCGGGTCCCGGGTCCTCAGGTCTCGGGTCCTCCATGAAGACCTCTACTTTGGACCACTGAGTTCTTTTTCTCCACAGCCCAGGTAAGATGCTTCTGACGTTGTCTCTGGTTCAGAAGTGGCTTGGTAGCCCTTTTCCTGAAGACGTCTGAGCGTGGTGACTCTTGATGCACTGACTCCAGCTTCAGTCCACTCCTTGTGAAGCTCTCCCAAGTGTTTGAATCAGCTTTGCTTGACAGTATTCTCAAGCTTGCGGTCATCCCTGTTTACTTGTGCACCTTTTCCTACCCAAATTCTTCCTTCCAGTCAACTTTGCATCTAATATGCTTTGATACAGCACTCTGTAAACAGCCACACCTTTCAGTAATGACCCTCTGTGGCTTACCCTCTTTGTGAAGGGAAATCTTCTGGAATTGCCAAGTCAGCAGTCTTCTCCATTAGTGTGGTTTCAAAGAACAAGAGACATCCGGAATTTATAATGTAGGGATGGTCATTAATTGAGACTCAAATGTAAATATTCTAATATTTTGAGATACTGATTTTTGACTTTCATGAGCTGTAAGCTCTAATCATCAAAATTAAAACAAAAAACTTTTGAAATGTTTTACTTTACATGCAATGAATCTAAAATATATGAAAGTTTCACTTTTTGAAATAACTTACAAGAAAAAATGAACTTTTTCACAACATTCTAATTTAGTTGAGATGCACCTTTATGTTGTTATTGTCAGATATACTGTATATGGAAAATGTGGTTTGGTGTATTTGCTCAAAGCAATCAGTAGGTTACATATTTTAATGCCTTTATAACATGGAACGTTTGAAAAACACTGTCTAATATTATTGTAACAGTTTGATTTACCAAATTCTGATATTATTAAGGTTGTGTAAACTTTGCGTCCTTGTCAGGGAACCATCAGCCTCGTCAGGTCCCAACACTCAGCCAGCACGATCACACTCACCTGAATTCTAACCATGCGCACCTGGTACGTCATAATCAAGACCTGCATATAACCACTGTCTCTTGCCACACACCTTTGTCTGGTCTTGATCGTCACGATCTTCGGACTCACCTATCACTACTGCTACTGGTTCCAGTGATTGTTCGTCAGCTCCGATCCCCTTTCCGAACTCCTGTAAGAGAGAGACAGCCTGGTATCTTCTGCCAGATAAGTCCGTCAAACTGTTCCATGCCTACCTGCTATCGCTGCTCAGCGGCTTCCTTTTCTCAGATCAATAAATATAATCTGATTAACCTCATTCTCTTCGTTTGGTCTCCTTCTGTTATGTGACAGAAGACCAGACCTCGAAAAGATTTCTACAAGATGGATCCACAACAACCAAGCCCGCTTCACCCTTCAGGATTTCATTCAAGTCATCAACGCAGCACTCGCCCCGCTCACTACTGCCGCCACATCTGCCTCTGCCAGTCCCATGGCCCGAACCTGCTACATTTTCAGGAGACGCTGTGAATTGTAGTGGCTTCATATTACAGTGTTCGTTGTACTTTGAAATGCAGCCGAGAGCTTTCCCCACGGAACGATCTAAGATTGCCTTCATGATTACCCTGCTTTCGGGACGCGCTCTTCAATGGGCGGAGTCTCTCTGGAATACCGACAGCCCAGTGACACAAACTTTCGACGACTTCACAACCCATTTCAAGGAAGTCTTCGGGCAGGCCGGTTCAGAGCTATCTGTGCAAGATTGTCTGTTCCGGCTTAGTCAGGTGAGGACCTCTGTGTGGGATTATTCCGTTCAATTTCGCAGCCTCGCAGCCTCCAGTGGCTGGAATGAAAGTGCTCTCATCACCGCCTTTCGTCGTGGCCTGAATACACGCATTCACCAACATATGGCGATGTACGATGACACAGTCGGGCTGGAGACCTTCATCTCAAATGCTATTCGCATCTCTCAACATCTCACTGCTTGTGAGGAAGACATGCCACTTGCTCCACCGCTCTCTGTGACATCACCAGCTCCAGCACCAGAGCCCATGCAGATCAGTTTCAATCCTCTTACCCGCGCTGAGCTTGAAAGGAGAATTAACTCCGGACTCTGTCTGTACTGTGGGACAAGTGGTCACCTGTTACAAACCTGTCCGGTGCGTCCGTCCCGTCCAGCGGTGAGTACCATCCAACTGAACCCGCAAATCAGTACTTTAACCCATATGACCATACAACTAATTTCTCCTCACGCTTCCATTCCAGTGCAAGCTCTCGTCGACTCTGGATCGTCGGGGAACTTCATCTCAATAGAGACATTAGATCGCCTGCATCTGAAGCAGAAACTTCACTCTCAAACCTTGAACGTCCAAACTATCCAAGGGAAACCGCTGGGTCAGGGCAAGGTCAGGCATCACTCTCCCACTATCACGCTCCGTGTAGGATGTCTGCATGAGGAGGGTCCTTTCGTTCCTGGTGCTGGAACATTCCACCGTGGATGTAGTTCTGGGTCGCCCGTGGCTCACACAACACTCACCCAACATGGATTGGAAAAATAATGAGGTTCTTCAGTGGAGTGAGTATTGTCAACGACATTGTCTGCTCCGTGTCACTCCCCCTACCAGTTCGCTCCTCCAGAATTGTTCAACCAGCGTGGAGAGTCCCAAGCCAGAAAGGAAATTCTCCATACCCTATGAATACCGTGCATTCCAGGACGTCTTCAGTAAGCAGGCCGCCACTAAACTACCACCACATAGGCCATGGGACTGCGCAATCGACCTGCTGCCTGGAGCGAAACTCCCGAAAGGTAGAGTTGTATCCTCTGTCCATCCCGGAGCAGGCTGCCATGGAGGAATACATTCAGGAGGCTCTCCGACAAGGCTTCATCTGTCCATCTACATCTCCTGCTGCGTCAAGCTTCTTCTTTGTCAGCAAAAAGGATGGAGGGCTAAGACCATGTATAGACTACAGAATTCTGAACTCACAAACCGTCAAATTCCCGTATCCTTTACCTCTGGTTCCAGCTGCCCTTGAGGAACTCCGTGGAGCTCGCATCTTCTCCAAACTGGACCTGCGAAGCGCCTACAATCTCATTCGTATCCGTCCTGGAGACAAGTGGAAGACGGCCTTCATCACACCTACTGGCCACTATGAATATCTTATGATGCCGTATGGGCTTGCCAACTCGCCTTCAGTCTTCCAGGGATTCATGAATGAGGTGTTCCGGGAGTTCCTCCATCGGTTCGTCATTGTCTATATTGACGATATCCTCATTTACTCCCGGAACCAGGCCGAACATCGCCACCACGTGGAGCAGGTCCTTCAGAAATTGAGAGAATACCATCTTTACCTCAAGCTGGAGAAGTGCGAGTTCCACCAAACCACCATCCAGTTCCTCGGGTATGTCATCTCTCCCCTAGGGGTGCAGATGGATAATCACAAGCTGCAAACCATCCGAGACTGGCCCTTACCATCTTCTGTGAAGGAACTACAGAGGTTTCTTGGCTTTGCTAATTTCTATCTGTGATTCATCCGAGCCTTCAGCACCATCACTGCACCCCTTACCTCGATGCTCCGCCATCAACCCAAGAGTCTATCATGGTCACCAGAAACTAGAAAAAGCTTTGACCAGTTGCTAGAAGCCTTTTGCACCGCCCCTACCCTGGCCCATCCAGACCCTCAACTACCATTCATCGTGGAGGTCGATGCCTCTACAGTGGGTGTGGGTGCGGTGCTATCCCAACATCATGGAGAGCCTCCTAAACTCCATCCCTGTGCGTATTTCTCCCGCAAGCTTTCCCCGGCGGAGCAGAACTACGACATTGGGAATCGTGAGCTGCTGGCCATCAAGCTCGCTTTGGAGGAGTGGAGACATTGGCTGGAGGGAACTGTTCACCCTTTCCAGGTCATTACTGACCACCGGAACTTGGAATATCTCCGGGATGCAAAGCGGCTAAACTCCAGACAGGCCCGCTGGGCGCTTTTCTTCACCCGTTTCCATTTTACAGTTACCTACAGACCTGGTACCCAAAATTCCCGAGCAGATGCTCTCTCCCGTCTGCATCAGCCCATGCAAGACACTACCGAACCCGAGACCATACTCCCTCCAGCCCTCTTCGTTAGTCCCATTGAGTGGTCACTTGATGAAGACATTCGACAAGCCACGCTCACGGAACCTGCTCCACCGGGAGGTCCAGAAGGGAAGACCTATGTCCCTACCGCTCTCCGCCTTTCCCTTCTGGACTCGCTCCATTCTTCTCCGGGCTCTGGACATCCAGGCAGCGACCGTACCCTATCGCTCCTCCAACATCGCTACTGGTGGCCCAACATTGCCCGTGACGTTTCCCAATTCGTCAGGAGTTGCTCAGTCTGTGCCACTTAAAAAAAAAACCTGTCATCTACCTCATGGTAAACTGGTTCCTCTGCCTATACCTCGCCGACCCTGGTCCCACATCGGAGTCGATTTCATCACCGACCTGCCAAGGTCCGACTCCTACACCTGTGTCCTCGTAGTAGTGGATCAGTTTTCTAAGGCCTGTAAATTGATTCCTCTCCCAAGGCTTCCGACCGCTATGCAGACTGCGGAATCGCTCTTCAGTCACGTCTTCAGGAACTTCGGCATCCCCGAGGACATCGTCTCTGATCGTGGGCCACAGTTCATCTCAAGGGTCTGGCGAGCCTTCTTCAACCTTCTAGGGGTCTCCGTAAGTCTCACATCCGGATATCATCCACAGTCCAACGGCCAGACTGAGTGGAAGATCCAGGACATTGGGAGGTATCTTCGGAGTTTCTGCCACCAGAACCAACACGGCTGGAACCGTTTCCTCCCATGGGCCGAGTATGCACAGAACTCACTCCGTCAGCACTCCACTGGTCTCATCCCCTTCCAGTGTGTACTCGGTTACCAACCCCCATTGTTCCCCTGGGATGGGGAACCATCAGAAGTTCCAGCCATGGACTTCTGGTTCAGAGAGAGCGAGAGGGTCTGGGACTCAGCATACGTTCAGCTCCAACAGGCAGTCCGGAGACAAAAGACCCAGGCGGATGCCCGCCGTCTATCTGCCCCACCATACCAACCTGGCGATAAGGTATGGCTGTCTACGCGGGACATCTGTCTCCGGCTGCCCTGTCGTAAGCTGAGTCACCGGTTTATCGGTCCATTTACCATCAGGAGGCAAATCAATGAGGTTTCTTACCAGCTGGATCTACCACCCACATACCGCATCACACCTACCTTTCACGTGTCCTTGTTGAAACCCCACACTAATCCCATGTCTCCTTCTTCCCCAGGGCCTGACGAGCCGGGGTTACCTCCGCCTCCCGAGATCGAGAACGAGGAATCCATCTACAGGGTCAACTCCATCCTGGATTCCCGACGTCAGGGCGGCCACCTCGAATATTTGGTGGATTGGGAAGGCTTTGGGGCGGAGGAAAGGTCCTGGGTGCCTAGAGATGACATACTAGATCCCTCTCTACTGTCTGAATTCCACCAGCATCATCCACATAAGCCAGCACCTAGAGGACGCGGTCGCCCTCGTCGTCGGCAGCGGGCGTCAGGAGCCGCCCGTGGAGGAGGGGGTACTGTTAGGGAACCATCAGCCTCGTCAGGTCCCAACACTCAGCCAGCACGATCACACTCACCTGAATTCTAACCACGCGCACCTGGTACGTCATAATCAAGACCTGCATATAACCACTGTCTCTTGCCACACACCTTTGTCTGGTCTTGATCGTCACGATCCTCGGACTCACCTATCGCTACTGCTACTGGTTCCAGTGATTGTTCGTCAGCTCCGATCCCCTTTCCGAACTCCTGTAAGAGAGAGACAGCCTGGTATCTTCAGCCCGATAAGTCCGTCAAACTGTTCCATGCCTACCTGCTATCGCTGCTCAGCGGCTTCCTTTTCTCAGCTCAATAAATATAATCTGATTAACCTCATTCTCCTCGTTTGGTCTCCTTCTGTTATGTGACAGTCCTTATGATGGTATTAGTATTTGATGTTCGGTCTCACAAAGTTGGGAGAAATCTTAAGAGCAAAATTTTTTGAACATCTGTTAAATACATCAGGTCTTAATTATGCATTCCTTTATACCTTTGTAATTGAGGATTCTGTGAAATTTTCTGTCCAGTTTTTTTAAGCTAATAGCAAATTTCTCACAATATTGTAATTATTACATTAAAAGAACATTCAAAATGCATATATGTTAATTGGGCTATTACAGAATAAACAGGTTTGAGTCAGAGTAGACATTTAGAATTGCTTTTACGGATGCATGAAAGTACTCTATTTGTATTTTTGATATTGATATTGCAACGAATAGAGAGAATCAAAGTGTTAGAAATCCCAGGAGTCATTGCAGGCAGATGACGTAGTAAAGCCTGTAAGCTTTAAAATTATCTTGTTCTCTCTTCAAGCTTGCAAATACATGATGGCTCGTGAAAGTAAACATTTTTAGTTTTGAAAAACAAAAGACCTGGAGAAAGCCTGCAGTAGTTTTTTACTGCCATATTATAAATAATCTTATAATCCATACTCAAATACATGTGGTAAAATAATAATTAAACATAAATAAATTAAATGCATAATAATAATAATAAAAGTGCTGCCAAACGCTTAATTGCGATTAATGGCATCTAAAATAAAAGTTTTTGTTTACATTGTGTGTGTGTGTGTGTGTGTGTGTGTGTGAGTGTGTGTGTGTGTGTGTGTGAACTATGTATATTTAATATGTACATATAAATTCACACACATACAGTATATATATATATATATATATATATATATATATATATATATATATAATATATAAACATAATATTTGTTTAAAATACATGGTATGCTGTCAATAAAAAATAATGCGAATAAAAAATAATGCGACTAAAATATGATGCAGGGCAACAACTCCATAAATGCAGTTATGCCCTAAAATTCAAGATATTGGTGCAAAAATGCCCCTGTATGTGTTTTTGTCTCATATTTATATCATACGATAATCAATATCACAGGAGCAGTGAGAACAGTATCACATGGGTGCTGCTTATGTCCAAATATCACGAGTTTAAATGTGATTTTATACAACAGTTCAGCAAATAATCTGAATAATAATATAGTTGTAATAATAATAATAATAAGTTGATATCGTGTTATATTTTAAACACAATATGGGTAGAGTGGGGGAAAACGCTCCCCTTAAGGACTGTGCAATTTTTTTTCTGTGAAACAAAAGTTAAATGTGTTCAGAAAAGTTATCATTGTTTTAGTGACAATGACATAAATTATAAACCAAGTATGAAAAATGTCCAGAGTTTTAATGTTATTAGATTTTTAACAAAAAATACATTTGTGCTAAGGGGGCGTTTTACCCCACCTATGGGGAAAAACAACCCCATGGGTGGGGTATGCCCCCCAGTCTGACAAAGCAATTTGCTTTAAACCTTTACAGCGAGATCAGAGTACAGGCAGCTTTAGCTTAAAATTAAAAAAGAATATAATCAATAATTATGAATTACAAAATTATAATAGCCTATTTGAAAAAAAAAAAAGTTAGCTGATGCTAACTGGCTAGCTATTTAGCTACCTGATGCTAACTTGAGGTAATTTTTAAATATAAAGTCCAAATATTTTTAGTCAACCAACTATTTAGAATACATTTGATGGAAAAACAAAGGATTTGATGTTCAGAACAGAATAACTATAGTAATTGCCCATTGCCCCCTGGGGGCGTTTTACCCCACTGACTATGTTTGAGGAAAAAAAAATGTCATTCTGAAAATATAATTATATTTTTATTAAATAACACGTACTCCCTATCTACAGGCCCTACTGTTCTAATATCATATATAACTGTGATGTTCTACAAAACGACAAGCTTTAAAACACTTTTTTTTCTTACTGCTGAAAATTAGATCATTTACTGTGAAATATGTTTTCTCTTTGGTACATCACCAGTGTAAGCTTCATGGTGAAAACTTCTACATCACTCTTGTCAATGTAGTCCATACAATAAAAATGTATCTTGACATTATCTTGTGGTTATTTTGGGAAAAACAGTAGGGGAGCGTTTTCCCCCACTCTACCCTATTTGTTTTTGCTCAGTTTTGCAAAGAACATAATTACCTTTAAAGCCATAGCAGAATTGTTGTGCATCTCCGTGCAACACAGTGGTGATTAGTTTCTGAATGAATCAGCGTTTTGAACGAATCGTGTGAACCCATGATTCAAAAACTAATTCATAAAGAGAGCCATTTACTTCATTCTTGAATGAATCAGCCGTTTGAACGAATCGAATGAATGACATCTACCTGCTGGCAGATTTACTTTCTTATTTAGAGTATCATTTAATTAATTAATTAATTAATTAATTAATAATAATAATAATAATAATAACATTAAAGGGATTGTTCACCCAAAACATTACAATTTTGTCGTCATTTACTCACCCTCATGTTGTTTCAAACCTTTCTTTTGTAGAACATAAAAGAAGGGATTTTGAAGACTGTTGGTATAGAGAATGAGAGTTACGTCACATTAGCAGGATAGCTGTCCATTTCCATGGTTACTTATCATTCTTTATACAGATAACTGCTTATCTTTTGTTTTGTTTTTGCCTTTAAGTTAAACAATTATTCATTCTTCATTGTATCGTTTGCAGAGAAGAGAAGCTAATTTATCGCAGTGCATGATAGTTAGATTTTTTTTTCTCTTAGTTTTTGTAGAATTTCATTAACAATGTTGATCTGATTACCGTGAAAACACTGTCACCCGCTGGACGCTCGCTGCTGCTTCAGCCGTCATATTAAATTATCCAAATAAAAGTGTGTTCAACAAGCTGACAGAAGTTGATCCATTTCTTTGTTGTAAACTTTTAAATGACAAAGTATAATTGTTGTAATTATAAATATATTTTTTTTCCATGGCCATTGAGGAGAATCAGAGATTGTGGGTCACATTCAGCGAGTCACAAACTCGCTGTATTTTTATATTTATGTCAACAAATGACAAGCAAAATCTAATCCCTAGGAGCTTGTGAACAGTTTTATAGCATTTTAAAATGTTGGTTTAATGTACTAAGACAGTGATGCTAAAAGACATGCATGTGAGCCAGAATATTAACGTGACATGTTTAAACAAAGCATTTTCCTCCCTTTAGAAATCCGTAAAGTAGAAAGCGCTTATGGATTAAGACAGTGATATTTAATGTTCATATTTTGGGCTCATCTGTTTTTCTGCACATATTATGATTTATTAGTAAGGTGTGTAAAGAATGTGGTCTTTTTATCACTGTCTCTGTGCATTAAGCATGTTCTTATGAGAGGAAAATGCTTAACGTAAATAAACGCGTTGCGTTCACATTTTCAGCATATTTGCGTATCTGCACATAGTATGCTTTACAATTTTGTCTTTATCACTGTCTTGGTACATTAAGCCACTTTAAGCATTTTAGAAAGACCCCTGTTCAAGTTCTGCTAATTCACATGTCTAGTGAGAGTCATACTAGCAAAGGTAACGTTAATTATTAAACCAACAAAATCAAATCTTTCAAAAAACACACAGAAATGTGATTCTTTTATTGAGTGAGAGGTTTAATCAGTGACTAACAGCTTTACTATTCGGCATCTTCTCCGCGACCTGCTTCCTTTGGTGTTTTTAGACAGAAAAAAGGTGAAAAAACATACTGTTTTATCCAGTTTTCTCTCAGAACGATGATATGAGTTACTATTGCAATTCTCGATGCAGCATGAATGACATACAATGGTGAAATTTTTCACAATTCACGACAAAAAATCATATACTGACCTAAACTCAATAGCGGAAAGGCAGCGCTATCCTGCAAATATGGCGGATAAACAAAGCAGTTTCCCAGAACTCTACGCGGCATTACGTCACATTCTCATTCTCTATACAAAGTTGTTTTGGTTACCAATGACTTTCATTGTATGAACAAACAATACTGAGATGTTTCTCAAATGATCTTCTTTCATGTTCCATAGTTTATGTTAGGCCATTGTAGCCTAAATGTTTGTGTAATCAATTTTTTGTGGAATCAAATCAAATATTTCTAAAGCTACAATTTGCAATGTCTACTTGATAATTTCTCATTTAACAGAAAAATATCTTTAAAAAACCTTTTGTGGGTATTTTCACAGTGAAATTTATTTTGTGATTAATTGCGATCAATTAGATTAATTAATCGAAACATCATGTAATTAATTAGATTAAAAATTTCCATCGACTGACAGCCCTAATATATATATATATATATATATATATATATATATATATATATGTGACCACCCTGCTGCGTAGAGTTTGTGTTTATGTATTTATGTATGTCTATTTCTATTTACATGTGTATATAAGTTTAATTTAAATTACTTTAATGTGTTACAATGAGTTTGCACTGGACAGTCCAGCTGCATTTTCCGAATTCCTGGTGGCAGTTGAGAGAGAGTAGAGTTACCGTGACAACTGCAGCGCATCCTCAGACAACAAAGAAGACCGCTTGGGCAACCACTAACTCTTGTCTCTGTCTCTGTCTCTCTCATTCACTGTCAAGGTTAGTTAAATTTATTAATGTGTTAATAATTTGTTTAAATTGATCATTTGTGTAATTGTGTCATTTTAATACCTGTTTCATAGAGAAGTTTATCTGAGTCGTTTGCGTACTACCTGTAATACTTACCTGAGTAGTTGATCTGAGATACTTATGAGTAAATCCAGATGTGTGGAAGATCTACAACATTTCTGTATATATGATTATCTATTTATTTGTTTACTGTGATTTGATTTAAGTATTTATGTGTGTTAATGACTACTGTGGTTCAAAGTGTTTAATGAAATATAATGCAAATTAAAGACAACAAAGGGGACCGCTTGGGCAACCACTAACTCTTGTCTCTGTCTCTCTCATTCACTGTCAAGTCAAGAGAGTACTACATATATATATATATATATACAGTATATATGAACATTGATTATTTGAGAAATTATTTATAACCTCTGTGTCCTTACAGTAAGTGAGGGCCAAAAACAAGACTGACACCAGCTCTCTATGGGGGCTTACCCTCATAAGCTGCTACTGTTGCTAATGTGCTTTAGATACAATTGTCTGCTAAATCATGAATTATAAATGTGTTAACTCATTTTGTTTTCCACAATAAAAAATAAACTGCACTTGAATATAACTTAACCATAGTTTGAAAGCTCTTAATCCCCCTCTTCAGCAGGATTAATCTCAAGAGAAAGTCCACATTAGAGCAGCACAGTGCTTCAGAAGCAAGAGGATGAAACACAACAGGTTTGAGCAATCAGCAATGTGAAAATGAGTCGATGTCATGACATCAGTGGCCAAGAGCTTCTGTAGCTCTCACCTGCTCATTAGCTGAGCCAAAGGTGTTCACTAACGCTCCTGAACCACCCACTCACAGATCCAGCACTCTCAGAGACAGCATAATTAAGTAGTCCAATCAGAACCAGCATGAAATCACTTCTCTGCCATGTTCAACTCACTAATGAACCAAAATATCTCATTAAATATGAGTGCGTTATGTGGATTTGTGTCAATCATGTTGAGATAACAACACTTTGGCTTGAAGAAGCTCTTAAGGAAATAATCATTATTTTAATCACATGATCAGTCAAGTGTTTTTTTTTTGTTGTTTTTTTACAGGCTTAACAAATATCATATTTGAAGGAATAAAAGAAACAAAACACAGAGTTTGTAGAAGTGGTTTAGTTTGAGGCCATAACTGTTAATCAGTTTGAGGTGCCGGTATTTGCATAGGTGCCAATGAGGAGAGCAGCACATGGAGAAAGCATTAATCATGACAACATTAGGCTTATTTTACAGAAAAAGACCATTAATCGTGCTGCCTATTAGTGTACTTCATACAGTCCTTGCAAAGGCTTCAGGGTGAATGTTTTGCATGTTTTATTCAGCAACATAAATATGAAATGTGCTTGATTTTATCTTGATGTCTCTGTCCCCATGCCACAGGTTTTCTTTTCCATTTTTAGAAGTATCATTTAAAAAAAGGAAAAAAATCTGGGCCATTCTAGATAGGTTGTTCGAGACAGTGTTTGATAAGAAACACTAACTTTTTAGTAGTTAAACAACACTCAAGCTCTCAATTTATCAAAAGTAGCAAGCTACATTGAAGCTTTTAAGATATATAAAGATCATGAAAAAAAATGGTTTGTTATAGTTAAAAGTTATCCATGTTCAAGTTGATGTTTAGCCTGCCACAACAGTCCTCAGGTCTTCTAGTTACATTTAGAACTGATTTTAAAGTAGACCTACTAGAACCCGTTTATAAATCACCCAATGGCCCTAGGACCTTTATACATGGCAAATATGCTCATTGAATATAAACCTAATAGACCAGATCAGATGTGCTCCAACCGTAGTCACATTTCAATCCAAATTAAAAACACATCTGTTTAGCTGTGCATTTACTGAATGAGCATTGTGCTGCGACCTACTAATGCACTGCATCTTATTTACTCTTCCCTTTTCTTATTATTTGTTTTGAATTACACTTTGAATCAACTTTTTGTTAAAAATCTATTTGTTTACCTTTTATTGTTCATTTTATTTCTTAAGCATCTGCTGTAATTATTTTATGATAATTTTACAATTATTTGTATGTGAAGCACTCTGAATTACCATAATATAAAATGTGTAAAATGTATAAATAATCTTTCTTTGCCTCACCGAAAAATGCAGTTAAGGTAGTAGCGTTACTACTTTTAGTTGCTCCTCAACACTACATGTAGAGATTAAATTAAGAGACAAGCGGCCATTTCCACTGTAAGCTAGCTCTCCCATCTCCACTGTCAAGAAGACGGACAGACTACCAGCAAACTGAGCCAAACAAGGGGGGAAAAAACATGGAGGGAAAGGGAATGAACACCAATTAGAGAGCCTCACCCACATGCTAACTCACAAAGATCTGATCTCTGCTAAAGGTCAGACTGAAATTTGAATGACAGGGCTAAAGTCTTTTACTCATAATTTTTGTGTTTGCAGTAGAATTCGAAGCGATTCACAGCCTTAGAGGCCTTAAGTGAGAGCAGCAATTAATTGTAATGAATAATCTGACAAATCTAGTTGACATATGGCAGCTAATTCCCAGCCTTTCTGTAGGGAGCAGGCAGAGGATTAGGTTAGCTTAAATGAAATCTGGGAACGGCGTGCCATCTGCGTGCTCCGCGCACCCGCTTCAACACGTTAACCGGGCTGTGTGAGGCCCTTCCTCGGGTTTGTCTCTCTCTTTCTCTTTCTCTCTCTCTCTCTCTTTTAAATATTGAACCAGCTGTCTTCCATTCAGGGAAAGCAATATAGCTGAAGCCAGGCCAAAAATCGAAGAGCATGGGGCCCCTAAACAAACAACGGAGAGGTAATGAGTGTTGTACAAACACATAAACAAACGTCTCAAGTCTCAACACCTGAGCAGAGAGAATCCACACTTAAGTCACCGATATTACCAGTAAATGTCCCTGGAGGTAATACTTGGAGGGCGGTTTTCCATAATAATCTGACTGCAAGAACACAACTATTACATGGATAGTTTCTTGACTGGTAGCTTTCACTGAAAGTCTTTTGCCTTTTGTGTTAAATAAAACTAGCCTTTTAAACAAACTTATTTAAATATATGTCCAAATTATTTGCACGGCTGGCTTTAGCCATAAAGAAGGCTACATGTTTACAAACACATAGAACAGGCCATTGGATGCTGATTAATGAGACTGCTTTTGAAGTCATACCACCTGATAAATCAAACATAACAGAGTTTACTTCTACGTGTGATGGCTGTAGGTAACTGCTTAGTCAGGACTTGTTATTGTAAGAAGCAGCTGACGTTTATATTTGTTACAGTGATTTCATGCACTCTTTGTTTTAAGATAATCTGTAGCAAAGCTGAACAATACTCTTCAGATTAGAGTCTTATTTCAGAGGTGGACTGTGCCACACCGATAAAGACAGAGAAAAAGAAGAAAGACTGAGGAAGGAAAATTTGCTAAAGGCAGCCAGATAAAAAAAGTACAAAAGTACCTAACAAAAGGACCTTGGTGCAAGCAAAATAAACACAAGCACAATATTACTACTTGATTTAGATCTAAGATGCTAACCATTAAATATGTTATGCTTACAAAGCAAACCTATTCATGACCACTTTTCAAACTGGCTCAAGGGAGCAAAATGCTAAAATTTATTTCAAAACTATAACATATGGGTCAGCATATAAAATCACTTTATTCTTACTAAAATCACTTTATAAAACAGTTGCTTATTAAACAGAAATATTTGACACCAGAATGAGGCCATTTACCACTAAAACCCAAGTACTCCTGAGATTTGTGTAATAAATAAAACAAAATTATAATTATATAATTCAAAAATAAATTACCACTTTTTAATCTCTTGTGAAATGGGGGGGGGGGTGTTATCTCTGGTTATTACTTTCTGATTCATTCATCAAATCAATCCCAATTAATTGCATTTATTAATATTTGCTGAGAAAATCTGCCAAAAGAAAACAACAACAACAAAAAGTGGCTTTAGAACGCAACATAGTGTTTGTTTTATATCCATATCACTAAAGATAAGCATACTGTATCCATGTCCATGTGCAGCAATCTATTTTGCTATGCTATTTTTCAATTGTCAATCTGTGTAAACATGCACTATACATTTTGTTATTTTAGTGTCTTACAACATTTTCTCACATTGTCTCACAAGATGTAACGTCAGACTGAGAAAAAAACAACAAAAAAAACTTTTATCAAGATCCCTGCATTCTGTTCCATACTGTCATGCTTCATTTGGCTGTATTTGAACAAGAATGCATCCTGTTTGTGTGGCTTTTCTTATTGTGCTGCTTGCTCTCGATAAGTAGTGTCTGGTGAGACACATTGCCTGTAGTTGACATTTTTAATATATAATTAACTGTTAAATTAATTTTATAAAATTAACTACTTATATACTCATGAATTAACATGTTAAAATGACAACCCTAAACATAATATAATAACAGCCGATACATCAGTCTACACAAAACACATGCACATTAGTGGTACATAGTGATCGGATGTGTACACAGTTCTTTACTGAACCTATGTGAATAAACCCCTAATACATCCCTTGGCTGGTATATTGTGTTTGATTGAGTTAAAGTCCATAGCCTGTATTCAGTTGTAGGGAGAGGGCACAGCCTGTCATCAGAGAAGTGTGACTCCAACAGCCATAATTGTCAAGGAACAAGTCTTAATTTAAACCAAGGGCTAATTATCATGCAAAGCATACCCACCCAGAATGTTTGCATAACTATCACAAGCGTTTTCATAAATGATGCTTTAATTAGTCTTAATTAGAATTTGTTTAAGTCAGCAGGGAATGCAGGCCCCCGTGAAATGATGTATGTAATAAGCATCGGCCTCTCTCTCTCTCTCTCTCTCTCTCTCTCTCTCTCACTTCTTACTCAGGGAATAGGTCTGACAAAATCACATCACATTAAATTGATTCAGTCAGAATTAAAATTCTTATGGTATTAATTAAATGGGGAGGATCTCATTAGCGAGCAGTGCAGTAAGAGAACGACTCACACAACTGGCAGATGTGACTTTGTCAGAGCCACACACACCCTCACCATTAGAGAGAGAGAGGGACATACAGCAGATGGGGACAAAGACAGGAGGACACAGAGCGAGAGATAATGTGAGCGAAATATAGACAGAATGAAAAAATTCTAAACATGAGAACTGTGTGTGGTAGAATTAAAAATTTGAAAATTTGAAAATTAGTGAGGACTGGTGTATGTTAAGCTATAATAACCCCTACAAATACTCATTAAACTAAACACTTTAAAAGAGACAGAGATGTAGATGGGGAGACACAGCAGAGACACACGGAGCCTGTGGCAAGCCATACAGACCATCACTGACTACAAGCCCCTGCCACAGGCCTGTGATGATGATCCATCCCTCCCCGATACACTCAACCACTTTTATTCACGGTTTGAAATGCAGAACGACACACCTGCACAAAAACTGCCCACACCTCCCAACGACCAGGTGCTCTGTCTGTCTGCAGCCGACGTAAGAAAGACCCTATCCAGGATTAACCCACGAAAGGCTGCGGGTCCTGACAACATACCTGGCCGTGTACTGAAAGACTGTGCTGCACAGCTGGCGGATGTCCTAACAGATATCTTCAACACCTCGCTGAGCCAAGCAGTCGTCCCCACATGTCTAAAATCCACAACAATCATACCGGTACCAAATAAATCACCTGTGTCCTGTTTAAATGACTACCGTCCCATAGCCCTGAACTCAGATCACCCCGCCCCCCTCTGAAACCCCATGCAAACCCCTACCTCCTGAAACATGGACCACCCCCCTCCCCCCTCTCCAAAACACCCCCCAACCTTACCACACCAAAGAAAAAAACTGTGAACTTTTTTTTGTGCAATTCAAGTGTGCTACACACAGGTGAGTGGGCCTGTACAAACCACCTGTAGTAACACACTCTCCTCTATGCACTAGACACTTTTCCAAACACTGCTATGTGTACACAATCCCACAAAAGACTCAGCATTATATGTATGTTTACATGCTCATGCACTACAAATCATCTTGTACTGTTCCCCAGCCAGCTGCTGACTCACAATGTTTCTTTCTGCACATGTACAGTATTTATGTGAAGCATTCGCATAGTTTGTATAGTTTGTATTTTTTATCTTTATCTTTAGTTGTATAGGGTAAACTTTTATGGTAAACAGTTTGTATAGTTTGTATTTTCTATCTTTATCTTTAGTTGTATAGGGTAAACATTTACATAGAGTATACTTAGTCAAAATCTGTCAGTAGGTTAGTTGTGTATAGGTTTATAGTGTTTTACTTCATTGTTGTATGTCTGTATTTATGTAGCACCGGGGACCTGTGAGGCATGACATTTCGTTCCACTGTATTTCCCCACATGTAGCGGAATGACAATAAAGCTCAACTTGAACTTGAACTTGAGATGTTTGTGAAAGATGTTTTCTCTGTTTTGGAGGGATGAACACTCTAAAATGATACCACAGGCTATTTATTGCATCAAAATTTGTTAATACTTTACTATAGGTTAGGGGTGGATAATTTTATCAGTTGTTTATTATTCATGCAACAATACATATTACTGTTATAGTTTTCATTAATAACTATTCCTAGATGATAACTTTGTCTAGTGCTGTTTTGAATGTTTTAGCATGACTTTGTGAAAATGTAATGACTATACTGAATGAAATAGCATAGACTTCATGGCTAGTGTTTGCATATTTCATTTCATTCTGTAACCTACTTGTTCTACAGATCTGTGTAGGAAATGCTACTGTTTTTGATAGCGTTGATAATGTTTCTAATAAATAATATCTATAAAAACAGAAAAATAAATAAAACAAACTGAAATTATTTCAAATATTTTGCAAATAAGTTAAGATAAGGATATCGCTAACCCAACCCTAAACTGCTACTTCACACTTTATTAACTTTCTAAAGCAGGGGTACCAAACCCTGTTCCTGGCGATCGACTGTCCTGCAAAGTTTAGCTCCAACTCTAATCAAACACACCTGCCTTTAATTTTCACGCGATCCTGAAGACCTTAATTAGATGCTTCAGGTGTGTTTGATTAGAGTTGGAGCTAAACTTTGCAGGACAGTCGATCGCCAGGAACAGGGTTGGGCACCCCTGTTCTAAAGTATCAAATTAAGTGGAAAAGACAAGTCCAAAAATGCCTATTATATCTGGATCTGGCAACACGGCGGAGGATGCGCCCGCACACTCAAGCCTCATTCACTCCGCAGTGTCTCGCAGTGATCATTTTCATACCATGGACACTAAACATTCTTGCAAACTGTCTAAACTGAAATATATATGCAGACACTCATATGAGGAGTTTTAATCAGCAAACTAGTCATTCAGAGAACAAATTTCTATTTTTGAGCATGAAAGATTTACCAAGGTCCGGACCTCGGTGATCTCATAGCTGGCCTGTTCTTCTAGATTAAAAAATAAATCAAATAAAATAGAATAAAAAACTCTGTAAGATGTTTCATCTGTTCTTCTAGATTAAAAAATAAATAAATAAAATAAAATAGAATGAAACTCTGTAAGATGTTTCATCTTAGAAACATTGCCAAGCTTCGAAACATGCTACCTGTTTCTGATGCAGAAAAGCTAGTTCATGCATTCATGACCTCTAGACTGGACTATTGTAATGCACTGCTAGGTGGTTGTCCTGCATCTTCAATAAACAAGCTACAGATAGTCCAAAATGCAGCGGCTAGAGTCCTTACCAGGTCAAGAAAATATGATCATATTACCCCAATTTTACAGTCTCTGCACTGGCTACCTATTAAGTTCTGTATCAGTTACAAAATATTATTACTTGCCTATAAGGTAGGGCTGAATGATTTTGGAAAATAATCTAATTGCGATTTTTTTTACCAATATTGCGATTGCGATTTAATATGCGATTATTTTTTAAAGCTCTTTATATTCTGTATTATTCAACAAAGACAAGCAATAAATCATTGTATAGTATGCAGTGTTGGTTACATCATTAAAAAATAAACTAATTACCAGGGAAAGGAACTATTGTTACTTTTTTTTTTTAAATGTTCAAATATGTCAAATAACTTGGATGTCCCCAATATTAAATGTTAAATGAATGAAATGGACACTAAATAGAATACATTATTATTATAAAACATTGCACACTAATCTACACTATTTTAATGTTTCTGTGGGACAATGTGAGAGACACCTATCAAATTCAATTGATTATTGTAAATATTATCAACCCTCTATGGACACCTTGGCAATAGAATCTCCATTGGCTTGTCATTTTTTATAGTATATCAGATAATTAATATTGGTCTGGTGAGTAAACACAAAAAAAATGACAAGCCAATGGAGATTCTATTGCCAAGGTGTCCATAGAGGGTTGATAATATTTACAATAATCAATTGAATGATTTTCAATTATATATAATTATATCTATATAAAGCTTATGTTTGTAAAATGGCACAGTTTTTTTAAATATCTCACTTAGCATCAGTCAGTCAAACATTATAATATGATATTATGATAATTTAGCATAAAATTTTAGCATTATATGATGATAGGACTTTAGTAATTAGAATAACCATGTATGAATGCATATTTGTCATGTTGACTGAACTTAGGACTGGTGGTGGTGCTTAAGATATTGTTTGTCATTTAGTGTTTCTATAAAAAAAGGAAAAAGAAAACTAAAAATAATACTGATAAGATAACAAAACTACTACGAATTCTACTACTAATAACAATATAAAACGCACTAAGGATTATTGAGCTGCTGGATTCATGAATATTAATCAGGTTGTCTGCGTTCGCTCGAACTGATTCACTGAAATCAAAACAGGGACGATGATAGGTGAGCGCCGGCCAATGAGATTGCCGTTTGCGCATTAGCTCCGCCCACTAACAGAGAAACCGGCAGTTCTTAAAAGCTGAAGAATTCTAAAGGAACTCCGTTATTTTGACAGGAAAATACAACAAAGGATATCGTTTACATGTAGCGCGTCAATTCTGCATGTTATGAAAGACCCGCGGACACGAAAACAACCCGCGGCAAACTGCGGACTTGGCAACATAGCGTGCCAACTTGATGCTTCCTCTGAAGACTGCTTAGATGTGTTCGACTTGAAGCAGCGCTGCTGGACCGATCGGTGTGTGTGTCATCAAAGTACTGCGCGAGCTATAAGAGAGCGGACGTCTCCTTATGCTTTAGCTCGCCGTACTTTGATGTCATACGATCGATCTTCAAGTCGAACACACCTCGTCTTTACTCTCGCGTGTCACGTGACAGAGTGTAATCACAGCCTCTGCGGTTGAAAAATCGTGTTTTTTCATATCGCGATATTATCGCAAATGCAATTAATCGTTCAGCCCTACTATAAGGCCCTAAATGGTTTAGCTCCTGCGTACCTAACTAGTCTTCTACCACGCTACAATCCAACCCGCTCCCTAAGGTCACAAAACTCTGGACTTTTGGTAGTACCTAGGATAGCAAAGTCCACTAAAGGAGGTAGAGCTTTTTCACATTTGGCTCCCAAACTCTGGAATAGCCTTCCTGATAACGTTCGGGGTTCAGACATACTCTCTCTGTTTAAATCTAGATTAAACACACATCTCTTTAGCCAAGCATTCACATAATGCATATAATCTTGTACTGCAGTTATATCTGATCAAATGTACATTATTATTCTTTAGCTTGGGTTGAACAAATCATTTTTGCTTGGATGGAACAGCAGCTATGCTAATTATGTCTCTATTTGTTTCTCTATTTCTGTAACTAGGAATTACTGAAGCGTCAGTCTGGATCCAACCTTTAAATGATCTGAGATGACCAAACACCTGAGAAGAGATGATGCCAACCCCTCAGAGGACCTCAGAGTATGCCAACCCTCAGACAACATACAGAATTACCAAATTTTGCCATATTACCGTAAGTTAAATATATTAAGTTTCTACAATATATAAATATATTGTGGAAACTTAATTTCCTGTAAAGCTGCTTTGCAACGATTTGTATCGTAAAAAGCGCTATACAAATAAACTTGAATTGAAAATTGAATTGAACTGAATTGTAAAAATATTTAATATCATAATAGTATGTATGTGACCACAGTATATGTGGTTGTCACAATCTGGGGTGCATTTCCCCAAAGCATCGTTAGCTAACTATGGTTGTTAGTTCCATTTTTTGTTATCAACAATTTTTTATTTTTTATTTTTTCACACACAACAACATAATATCCAAAATACAACAAAACAAAACAACAGACACATACTCAACATCTCAAGGTCCAATCAAAAGGGAGGGGGAGAGGGAAGGACAACAAGAACACAAAAGTCACTCCTTTATACAATCACGTATGTCCAACAAAAAACACTGCCAAGCATCAATGGTCGAGGGCTTGGCCCCACCAACTCGCGCCGTTGTACATTCACATGACACTATTTGCAGGAGGCTACGGATCCAATATGTTTTTCTACACATGTGTGGTGTAAACCAGTTCTGGATTATTGTCTTCTTCACAACTGTAAAACCAGCAAACAACATTCTCTTTTGCATTGAACTACAACCCCAAATCAGAAAAAGTTGGGACAGTATGGAAAACGCAAATAAAAAAAGAAAGTAGTGATTTCTAAATTTACTTTGACTTGTATTTCATTGCAGACAATATGAACACAAAATATTTCATGTTTTGTCTGGTCAACTTCATGTCATTTGTAAATATACATCCTTTCCTGTCATTCAGACCTGCAACACATTCCATAAAAAGTTGGGACAGTAAAGCATTTACCACTTTGTAATGTTGCCATTCCTTTTCACAACACTTAAAAGACGTTTAGGGACTGAAGACACAAAGTGATGAAGTGTTTCAGGTGTAATTTTGTCCCATTCTTCCTGCAAACAAGTCTTAAGGTGGGCAACAGTACGGGGTCTTCGTTGTCGCATTTTGCGCTTCAAAATGTGCCACACATTCTCTATTGGAGACAGGTCGGGACTGCAGGCAGGCCAGTCAAGTACCCGTACCCTCTTCCTCCGCAGCCAGGACTTTGTAATGTGTGCAGAATGTGGTTTTGCATTGTCTTGTTGAAATATGCATGGACGTCCCTGGAAAAGATGTCTTCTTGGAGGCAGCATATTGTGCTCCAAAATCTCTATGTACTTTTCAGCATTAATGGTGCCATCACAGAAGTGCAAGTTACCTTTGCCTGTGCACTGACACAACCCCATACCATGACAGACCCTGGCTTTTGGACTTGTTGCTGGTAACAGTCTGGATGATCCTTTTCTTCTTTGGTCCGGAGCACACGGCGTCCATTCCTCCCAAAAAATACCTGAAATACTGATTCATCTGACCACAGTACACGTTTCCACTGTGTGACGGTCCATCCCAGATGCCTCCGAGCCCAGAGAAGTTGACGGCGCTTCTGGACACTGTTAACACAGGGCTTCCTTTTGGCACAGTACAGTTTTAACTGGCATTTGTGGATGTAACTACGTATTGTGGTACTTGACAAAGGTTTGCCAAAGTAGTCCTGAGCCCATGTGGTGATATCGCTTATAGATGAATGACGATTCTTGATGCAGTGCCGCCTGAGGGATCGGAGATCACGGTTGTTCAGCTTAGGCTTGCGCCCTTGTCCTTTACGCACTGAAATTCCTCCAGATTCCTTGAATCTTTTAATTATGTTATGCACTGTTGAAGGTGAAATATCCAAATCTCTTCCTATCTTTCTTTGAGGAACATTGTTTTTAAACATTTCAATAATTTTCTCACGTATTTGTTGGCAAACTGGCGATCCTTGGCCCATCTTTGCTCCTAAAGGACTAGACCTTTCTTGGATGCTGCTTTTGTACCAAATCATAATTACAATCACCTGTTGACATCAACTGTTTCAAAACACATCATTATTTAACCAATTTACCTCATTACTAGCCCTAAATTGCTCCTGTCCCAACTTTTTTTGGAATGTGTTGCAGGTCTGAATGACAGGAAAGGATGTATATTTACAAATGACGAAGTTGACCAGACAAAACATGAAATATTTTGTGTTCATATTGTCTGCAATGAAATACAAGTCAAAGTAAATTTAGAAATCACTACTTTCTTTCTTTATTTGCGTTTTCCATACTGTCCCAACTTTTTCTGATTTGGGGTTGTAATACAGAGACCAGAATCATCATTAAGAAGACACAAACTTGGGTTAACAGACCAATCAATTCACAGTAATGATGACAAAACCAGGTTTACATGTGTCCATAGACTGATGACTACAGGACATTCCCAAAACATATGCAGAAAAGTGCCTGATGATGTAGTGTTACATATATGGCAGTTCAAATTTGACTGTAGTTTCATTTTAAATCTTTTGTAAGGAGTTATGTATGCTCTATGAATGACTTTGAAGTGAATAAGACGATGAGCCAGATTTTTAGATGTTAAGCTGAGATTAGACCACACTCTCTCCCAGTCGACAGATAAAGAGAGATGATTCCCTATTCCAAATAGTTTTAATAGAAAGAGGTTTTGTAATAAAATCAATAATTTTATTATATATTAAGGAAACAGATGGCCGACCAGCAGATGGTGCAATCCAGTCCCGCATAGGATGAGAGGAAATGGAAGAAGACCAAGGAACGCCATACGCTTTGAGAGCAGAACGTAATTGAAGAAAAACAAAATATGCAGATGCTGGTAGACAAAATTTGGTTCTTAATGTCTGAAATGAACAGAGGCCCTGGTTATAATATATATCACCGCACGTGTTTACACCCAAAGAAGACCAAGAGGGTTGGACAAATGGACGATTTCCTCATACAAAATTAAAATTGTGCCATAAAGGTGTACTGTTACAGAATTTGAAGGGTCCACCTATCCGACGTTCAACGGTTTTCCAGATTTTAATAGAGTTAGCCACAACCGGACCAAATTTATAATTATCCCCTTTTTTTCCTGTGCCAGTAAATAAAATTATATAAATAAAAGTCTATTTGGTTTAACCTTGTCAGCTTCAATCACCCTCCATGAAACTGTAGATTGAGGATCAACCCAATTATGAAGAGCCTTAAACAGGAACGACCAATAATATAATTCAAAATTTGGTACAGCCAGTCCTCCTGCGATATTAGGATGTTGTAATGTGGTAAGTTTAATTCTGGGACATTTATCATTCCAGATAAACTTAGAAATTATGGAGTTGATCTCCTTAAAGTAACCTGGAGGGGGAGAAAGTGGTAGCATAGAGAAAAAAAAATTAAATCGAGGTAACAAATTCATCTTAACAGAGGAGATTATTCCTTGGAGAGAGACTTTAAGATTCTTCCATCTTTGAATGTCATTTTTGACCTTAACTAAAATGTTATTAAAATTGTCTCTGGCAATCTTATGAATGTATTTTATATATGGTAATGCCCAAATAGATGAAAGATTCCTTAATAGGGATAAATGAGGGAATAGAAAAATTAACCTTAACATTTTTAATTGGCATTAAAGCAGATTTGCTCCAATTTATTTTATATCCTGATAGGCTACTAAAATTATCAAATTCCTTAATTATACTAGAAACTGAAACATCAAAGTGGTCTAAATATAGAATAATATCATCAGCGTATAATGAAATACTATGATTATGGTCATGAATCTTAATCGATACTTCAGATTTCCTGATGGCTTGTGCTAAGGGTTCAAGAGATAGACAAAACAATAAGGGGGAAAGTGGACACCCCTGCCTCGTTCCCCGCTGTAAAGGGAATGAGGGGGAAATAATATTATCAGTTATGACTGATGCTGCAGGTGAGTGGTATAATGTCTTAATCATAGAAACGAAGTGTTCACCGAAGCCGAAACATTGCAGAACTGCCCACATATAATTCCACTCTAGCCTGTCAAAGGCTTTTTCTGCATCAAGTGAAAGGACCACACAAGGGGTTGGGTGGGAGTCCGCAAAGTCAAGAATATGAAGGAGTCGACGCATATTGTCAGATGCATTGCGCCCCTTGATGAAACCAGTTTGGTCCTCCTTGATCAGACTGTGAATTACATTCTCCATACGAGAAGCAAAAACTTTAGCATAGATTTTTACATCACATGGGATAAGCGAAATCGGTCTGTAGCTGGAACAATCTAATGGATCTTTCCCTTTTTTAAGAAGTAATGAAATCAGTGATGTTTTTTGATCTCTATGAAATACCCCATGTTCAATTGCAAAATTAAATGAGTTAAGCATAAGTATCCCTACCAAATCCCAAATTTCTAAATATAATTCAGGGGGGAGACCATCTAGACCCGGCGATTTGCCCTTTTGAAGGCTTTTTAGAGAGACGTGAAGTTCCTCCAAACTTAATGGGGCCTCCAAAGATTCTTTATCCATCTGTGAGATCCGAGGCAGTTCCAATTTATCTAAATACTGCTTACAAATTGGTTCATCAAAATCTGTTTGGGCTTTATACAGATTTGTGTAAAAACCTTTAAATATGTCATTAATTGCCACAGGGTTCGTGGTGACCTGATCATCTGATGATTTTATTGTGCTAATATATGCCTTAGACTCGCATGCTTTCAACCTAAGGGCCAATAAATGACTAGGTCTCTCTGATTCAAAATAATATTTTTGTCTAATCCTATGCAAAATAAATTCCGCCTTTGAGTGTGAAAGTAAGTCATATTCTTCTTTTAAAGAGGACAGCTGTGTAGCCTGTTGCTCAGTAAAATGTTGTTTTTGTAGGTTGTTGGATTTTATTTTCTAATTGTGTAAACTGGTGAGTTTTCGCTTTGGCAAGAGTAGAAGAGAAAGATATACAGAAACCTCGTATAGCACACTTAGTCGTTTCCCACAGTATTTGAGGATCCACATCAGAGGGCATATTAATTTCAAGAAATTCCTTAATATAATCTTTTAGAGAAGTAATGAAAGTCTGATTACTTAATAATGATATGTTAAAGCGCCATCTAGGGGACTTGGCTTTAACATCGGAAAGAGGAACACTGCACAACACAGCAGAATGATCAGATAATAAAATTGGTAATATAGAGATGGAGGAATTAGACGAAATTAAAGATGGGCTGAGAAATATGTTGTCTATCTTAGAGAAAGTCTTGTCTATTAGAAAAAAAAGTATTCTGAATTCTCCAAAGATCGATTAAGTTGAGCTCAGTGACAAATTTATTCAGTAATTTAGAGGATGGATTGGCTGTTGTATCAGATTGAGATTTATCTAAAGCAGGATTTATGACAGCATTAAAATCACCACCCACCACTAGAGGGCAATCAATCTCCTCAAGTAAAGTTTTGGAAATCTGTGTAAGGAATGCACTGTCTGTCTCATTCAGACCATAAATAGAGACCAATGCTAACTTATTATTATATATTTTGCATCGGATAAAAACAAATCTACCCTTCTACCCTAGTAAGATTGTTATCCATGCCGGCGCTAATGATGTTCGACTTCGCCAGTCGGAGATCACTAAAAATAATGTTAAAGAGGTGTGTGAACTTGCAAGTGCGATGTCAGACACTGTAATATGCTCTGGCCCCCTCCCTGCTTACCGGGGTGATGAGATTCATAGCAGACTGTCATCATTAAATGACTGGATGTCTAAGTGGTGCCCGCAAAACAACATAGGTTTTATAGACAATTGGACGAGTTTTTGGGGCAGACCTGACCTGTTGAAAAGAGATGGTGTTCATCCCTCCTGGGGTGGTGCCGCTATTCTCTCTAGAAATTTGGCACATAGTCTTAGAGTTCATACTTGACTAACTGGAGCCCAGGTCAGGAAGCAGACAGACTGGCTAAACTGACCGTCTGCTATCCGCCTCACGTCACAGAAGTCAGTTAATTCTCAGCACATAGAGACTCCTTCACCTAGATATCACACTATAGAGACTGTGTCTGTTCCCCGAACTAGAAAATACAGAAAACGTCAAAAACTATTTATGAGTAACCATTTAATTGATGTTCAACAAATAAAAAAATGTTTACAATACACACAAACAATTGATAGAACTTGGTTTACTGAATATCAGGTCCCTTTCTACAAAAGCACTTTTTGTAAATGATTTGATTAATGATCATAACCTAGATTTGCTCTGTTTGACAGAAACATGGCTAAAACCAGATGAATACATTATTTTAAACGAGTCTACCCCCCAAGATTACTGTTACAAAAATGAGCCTCGTCCAAAAGGCAAAGGGGGAGGTGTTGCTACAATTTATAACAATATTCTCAGTATGTCTCAGAAGACAGGCTTTAAGTATAACTCCTTTGAAGTAATGGTGCTTCATTTAAAATTATCTAGAGAAAAAAGTATTAATGATAAATCCCCCGTGACGTTTGTACTGGCTACTGTATACAGGCCACCAGGGCACCATACAGACTTTATTAAAGAATTTGCTGATTTTCTATCAGAGTTAGTGCTGGCTGCACTAACTCTGCAGTCCTAATTGTGGGTGATTTTAATATCCATGTTGATAATGAAAAAGATGCATTAGGATCAGCATTCATAGACATTCTGAACTCTATTGGGGTTAGACAACACGTTTCAGGACCTACTCATAGTCGAAATCATACTCTAGATTTAATACTGTCACATGGAATTGATGTTAATGGTGTTGAAATTCTGCAGCAAAGCGATGATATATCAGATCATTATCTAGTCTTGTGTAAACTCCATATAGTTAAAGCTGTAAATTCAACTCCTTCTTATAAATATGGTAGAACCATCACTTCTACCACAAAATACTGCTTTGTAAGTAATCTTCCTGATTTATCTCAATTCCTTAGCATATCCAACAGCTCAGAACAACTTGATGATGTAACAGAAACTATGAACTCTCTTTTTTCTAGCACTTTAGATACAATTGCTCCTTTACGCTTAAGGAAGATTAAGGAAAAGAGTCCAACACCGTGGTATAATGAGCACATTCACACTCTAAAGAGAGCAGCCCGGAAAATGGAGCGCAGCTGGAGGAAAACAAAACTAGAGGTATTTCGTATAGCTTGGCGGGAAAGTACCCTATACTACAGAAAAGCTTTAAAAACTGCTAGATCTGATTACTTTTCATCTCTTTTAGAACAAAACAAACATAACCCCAGGTATTTATTCAATACAGTGGCAAAATTAACAAAAAATAAAGCATCAACAGGTGTTGACATTTCCCAACAGCACAGCAGTAATGACTTTATGAACTATTTTACTTCCAAAATTGATACTATTAGAGATCAAATTGTAACCATGCAGCCGTCAGCTATATTATCACATCAAATAGTGTACTATAGATCCCCTGAGGAACAATTCCACTCATTCTCTACTTGGATCAAATCCAAGATGGCAGCGCGATCTAACGCAGCGGCCGCTCCGGGTCCCAAAGACGGTGCTTTTATGTCGTTTAATGTTGTTTGTTCGTCTCAAAACATTGTCGATTTACCGCGAATTCATAAGGAATTCTCTCCGGTAC
The DNA here is from genome assembly GCA_027422415.1 of Schizothorax lantsangensis. Taxonomy (NCBI): domain Eukaryota; kingdom Metazoa; phylum Chordata; class Actinopteri; order Cypriniformes; family Cyprinidae; genus Schizothorax; species Schizothorax lantsangensis. The sequence goes on from CM049848.1 coordinate 14,338,723, forward strand.
ACATCTATGATCGCCAAAGCCTTTTGGATATCGGCAACGCATACAAACACCAACTCTCGCCGGAGGCTGCTGAGAAGCTACAAGGCCTTTGTTTACTTCGGAAGCCGAACCTCGAGACCGCGGCCTCGCCTACTGATGCTACCCACACAAGGCGGCGTCGCAAGCGGTGTGAGAGAGGACGGAAGCGCGGTAAGCGCGGAGGTATACGAGCGAGGCTAAGAGCTAATCCCACAAGACCGGCTCTCCCAACACTCATGCTCTCTAACGTTCGCTCTCTGGAAAATAAACTGGACTTAATTCAACTCAGTCGGTCTACACAGCATGAGGCAAGGGATTGTTGTGTGTTTGTTTTCACTGAAACATGGCTAAACAACAACATCCCGGACTCCGCCATTCAGTTTAACAGGCTAACCTGCTACCGAGCAGACAGAGACACAACACTTTCTGGTAAGTCACGCGGTGGTGGCTTGTGTTTGTATATCAACAAAGAATGGTGTAACAATGCTGCGGTAGTATCAAAACACTGTTCACCGTTAGTGGAGTTTATGTTTGTGAAGTGTCGACCGTTCTAGCTGCCGCGGGAGTTCACGGCCATTGTTATTGGTGCAGTTTACATTCCACCATGTGCAAACGCTAAGGACGCGCTTTGTGAACTGTATTGTGCCATCAGTGAACAACAAACAAAAAACCCTGACGGCTTTTTCATCATAGCCGGTGACTTCAACCACACAAATTTAAAGACAGTTTTGCCAAAGTTCTACCAACATGTAAACTTTGCAACAAGGGGAAATAATACACTGGACTTTGTTTACACAACAGAAAAGAACGCTTACAAAGCTGTACCCCGCCCCCACCTCGGGTACTCAGACCACATCTCTGTTATGCTAATCCCAGCATATAGACCACTTCTGAAACTCACCAAACCGGTTCAAAAACTCATCACAATTTGGCCAGAGAATGCTACCTCAACACTACAGGACTGCTTTCAGTGCACAGACTGGAACATGTTTAAAGAGGCGGCCACCTACAACAACCACACAGACCTGCAGGAGTACACTGAAACTGTGACTGCTTACATCAAAAAGTGCATGGATGATGTGACAGTCACCAAGACCATCACCACATGTGCAAACCAAAAGCCGTGGATGACAGCAGAGGTTCGTGGGCTGCTAAAGACCAGAGATGAAGCATTCAGATCAGGAGATAAAGCAGCGCTCAAAACAGCAAGAGCCAATCTGTCCTGTGGCATCAAAAATGCAAAACGGTCATATGCTCAAAAAATTAACAATCACTTCACGGACAGCAGAGACACACGGAGCCTGTGGCAAGCCATTCAGACCATCACTGACTACAAGCCCCCGCCACAGGCCTGTGATGATGATCCATCCCTCCCCGATACACTCAACCACTTTTATTCAGGGTTTGAAATGCAGAATGACACACCTGCACAAAAACTGCCCACACCTCCCAACGACCAGGCGCTCTGTCTGTCTGCAGCCGACGTAAGGAAGACCCTATCCAGGATTAACCCACGAAAGGCTGCGGGTCCTGACAATATACCTGGCCGTGTACTGAAAGACTGTGCTGCACAGCTGACGGATGTCCTAACAGATATCTTCAACACCTCGCTGAGCCAGGCAGTCGTCCCCACATGTCTCAAATCCACAACGATCATACCGGTACCAAATAAATCACCTGTGTCCTGCCTAAACGACTACCATCCCATAGCACTGACTCCAATCATAATGAAGTGTTTTGAGAGGTTAGTCATGCAAAAAATCAAAACCAGCCTCCCCAACACACTCGATCCGCTCCAGTTTGCATACCGTCCAAACCGCTCTACGGACGATGCAATTTCCACCACCCTCCACCTGGCTCTCACCCACCTAGAAAACAAAGACTCCTATGTTAGAATGCTGTTCATTGACTTCAGCTCGGCATTCAACACAATAATCCCAGAACAGCTCATAAACAAACTAAACCTGCTGGGCCTTAACAATTCCCTCTGTAATTGGATCCTGGACTTTTTAACCGGAATACCTCAGTCAGTCCGTGTCGGCCACAACACCTCGAGCACTACCACACTGAGCACAGGTGCCCCACAAGGCTGTGTGCTCAGCCCGCTGCTCTTCACGCTGCTGACCCACGACTGCACTGCCAAGTTCAGCTCCAACCACATCATCAAGTTTGCTGATGACACAACAGTGGTAGGTCTCATCAGCAACAACGATGAAACGCACTACAGAGAGGAAGTGGCACAGCTGGCTGAATTGTGTGGCGCTAACAATCTGTCCCTCAATGTGAGTAAGACAAAGGAGGTTGTGGTGGACTTCAGGAGGACGAACTCCATTGACCACCCCCCACTGACCATCGACAGCTCGACTGTGGAGAGAGTCAGCAGCACTAAATTCCTGGGGGTGCACATCACGGAGGATCTCACCTGGTCCACCAACACCATGTCACTCTCCAAGAAGGCACAACAGCGTCTACACTTTCTCCGCCGGCTGAAAAGAGCAAGTCTCCCTCCACCCATCCTCACCACATTCTACAGGGGCACCATTGAGAGTGTGCTGACCAGCTGCATCACTGTCTGGTACGGGAACTGCAGTGCTGCTGACCGCAAGACCCTCCAGCGGACAGTGAACACGGCTGCAAAGATCATCGGTGCCCCTCTCCCATCCATCCTGGACATTTTCCTCGCACGATGCTCCAGCAAAACCAACAGCATCATGAAGGACCCCACCCACCCCTCCCACAGTCTCTTCCAGCTCCTACCATCAGGAAGACGGTACCGGAGCATCAGAGCCTGCTCCACCAGACTGCTCAACAGCTTTTTCCCCCAGGCTGTGAGAGCCCTGAACTCAGATCCCCCCCAACCAACCAAACACCCTCCAACCTTACCACACCAAAGAAAAAACTGTGAACTTTTTTTGTGCAATTCAAGTGTGCTACACACAGGTGAGTGGGCCTGTACAAACCACCTGTAGCAGCACACTCTCCTCTATGCACTAGACACTTTTCCTACACAATCCCACAAAATACTCAGCAATACATGTATGTTTACATGCTCATGCACTACCACAAATCATTTTGTACTGTTCCTCAGCTAGCTGCTTGACTCACAATGTTTCTCTCTGCACATGTACAGTATTTATGTGAAGCATTCGCATATGTGTATAGTTTGTATTTTTTATCTTTATCTTTAGTTGTATAGGGAAAACAATATATATAGTATACTTAGTCAAAATCTGTCAGTAGGTTAGTTTGTGTATAGGTTTATAGTGTTTTACTTCATTGTTGTATGTCTGTATTTATGTCTGTATTTATGTAGCACCGTGGACCCGTGAGGCACAACATTTCGTTCCACTGTATGTCCCCACATGTAGCGGAATGACAATAAAGCTCAACTTGAACTTGAGGAGAGGAAGAATTGTATAAACTTGTTAAATCATCTAAACCAACAACATGTATGTTAGACCCTATTCCATCTAAACTACTAAAAGAGGTGCTTCCAGAAGTCATAGATCCTCTTTTGGCTATTATTAATTCGTCATTGTCATTAGGATATGTCCCCAAAAACTTTAAATTGGCTGTTATTAAGCCTCTCATTAAAAAACCACAACTTGACCCCAAAGATCTAGTTAATTACAGACCGCTCTCGAATCTCCCTTTTCTGTCAAAGATATTAGAAAAGGTTGTATCCTCACAATTATATTCCTTCTTAGAGAAAAATGATATCTGTGAGGATTTCCAGTCAGGATTTAGACCGTATCATAGTACTGAGACTGCTCTCATTAGAGTTACAAATGACCTGCTCTTATCATCTGATTGTGGTTGTATCTCTCTATTAGTTCTACTGGATTTTAGCGCTGCGTTCGACACTATCGATCACAACATTCTTTTGAATAGACTAGAAAACTTTGTTGGCATTAGTGGAAGTGCATTAGCATGGTTCAAATCGTACTTATCTGACCGCCATCAATTCGTAGCAGTGAATGAAGAGGTATCATATCGATCACAAGTGCAGTATGGAGTTCCTCAAGGCTCAGTACTAGGGCCGTTACTTTTCACGCTTTATATGTTACCCTTGGGAAATATCACTAGGAAACACGGGGTTAGCTTTCACTGTTATGCTGATGATACTCAGCTCTATATTTCTTCACGGCCTGGTGAAACACACCAAATTGAGAAACTTATGGAATGCATAGTCGATGTAAAAAACTGGATGACGAGTAATTTCTTACTGCTAAATTCTGAAAAAACAGAGGTGTTAATTATCGGACCTAAAACCCCCACAAGTAATAACCAAGAACACTGTCTAACACTTGATGGCTGCTCTGTAAATTCTTCGTCATCAGTCAGGAACCTAGGTGTGCTATTTAATAGTAATCTCTCCTTTGACAGCCACGTTTCTAGCATTTGTAAAACTGCATTTTTTCATCTTAAAAATATATCTAAACTGAGACCTATGCTCTCAATGTCAAATGCAGAAATATTAATTCATGCGTTTATGACCTCAAGGTTAGATTATTGTAATGCTTTATTGGGTGGTTGTTCTGCACGCTTAATAAACAAATTACAGATGGTTCAAAATGCAGCAGCTAGAGTTCTTACTAGAACCAGGAAGTATGAGCACATTAGCCCGGTTCTGTCAACACTGCACTGGCTCCCTACTAAACATCGTATAGATTTTAAAATCTTGTTAATTACTTATAAAGCCCTGAATGGTTTAGCTCCTCAGTACTTGAGCGAGCTCTTATCGCATTATAGTCCTTCACGTCCACTGCGTTCTCAAAACTCTGGCCATTTGATAATACCTAGAATATCAAAATCAACTGCGGGCGGCAGATCTTTTTCCTATTTAGCGCCCAAACTCTGGAACAATCTACCAAACACTGTTCGGGAGGCAGACACACTCTGTCAGTTTAAATCTAGATTAAAGACCCATCTCTTTAACCTGGCGTACACATAACACACTAATACACTTCTATTATTCAAATCCGTTAAAGGATTGTTAGGCTGCATTAATTAGATCAACCGGAACCGGGAACACTTCCCATAACACATGATGTACTTGTTACATCGTAAAAAGATTGACATCTACGCTAATATTAGTCTGTTTCTTTCTTATTCCGAGGTCACTGCAGTCACCAGATCAGATGGTGGATCAGCACCTAGAGACGACCTCTACAGCCCTGAACGTCAGCGGAGACCAGGACACCTAGATGAGCCCCAGAGACAGACCCCCAGTGAGGACCCCGTCACCTAGACAGCCATCAGGAAAAGACCTCGGGAACCAGTTGAGCCCTCCAATCTGACTTTGCAGCAGTTGGAATTGAACTGCTGTGTCGTCTGGCCAGAGGAGAAATGGCCCCCCGACTGAGCCTGGTTTCTCCCAAGGTTTTTTTCTCCGTTCTGTCACCAATCGAGTTTTGGTTCCTTGCTGCTGTCGCCTCTGGCTTGCTTAGTTGGGGACACTTCATTTCCAGCAATATCGTCGACTTGATTGAACAGAAACTTTTTGAACTGAACTGAGCTGGACGATGCCATCACTGAATTCAATAATGAAATGCCTTTAACTGAAAATTGAGTGTTTAATCTTGTCATTTTACATTATTGACACTATTTTCCCATTTTGATATTGTGCAGTTGCTTTGTCACAATTTGTATTGTTAAAAGCGCTATATAAATAAAGGTGACTTGACTTGACTTGACTTCTCATCACTACCAAGGTGTTCAATTGTTAAATTTAACTTCCGGTTAACAAGGATAAGCACCCCCTTAGTTTTATTTTGAGCACAGGAAAAAGCTATTAATTTGTAATACTTATTCTGGAAACGTGCCACGTCAGATTGTTTTAAATGTGTCTCTTGAATTAGGGCACAGGAAATAGATTTACGGTGTAAATATTCTAACACACGGGTTCGTTTAACAGCAGAATTTAAACCATTCACATTCAGTGATAAAATATTTAGAGTATGCATTGAATATTCATAATCCCAAGGTTGTACTCAATAAATGAAAAAAAGCAGAAGCACTTCCATTCTGTAAATAACACGTAAACACTGATGTGCATTTTAGATACCAAACCTCCTAGATGAAAAATTCCTTTAGAAATAAGGTAAAATAAATAAAAGTATAAATGTCTGCTGTAAAAAACAAAAACAACATAAAAATATGAACAACCGACAACCCTAAACAAGGATCAACTCAGACCGCACATTACCGAGAACATCGGTCGTGACCGATCCACTCCCAAATGTCTCCCAAACGGCTCACACAGGCAAAAAAATATTTTTTTTAATTAAACCTACTCTCCATTAGTCCCATCCAAAAAAGAAAAAAGGAGTGTCAGTCTTACCAGCAAAGAGATCGTTGTACCGGATAAATAAGGATAATATTCCAGTAGGAGAGAGGAGAGAAGAAAACGCAAAAAATAGGTTTAGCAAGCGTCCATGTTCATCCTGCCATCATCCCCTCCCGTCGAGCTGGAGAAACAGCGGCCGCTGCTCCCCCGTCGTCCCCCCGCAGAGCTGCGGCATACGACTTCTGCTGAGACATGGAGCTGATAAAATCCTCCGCTTTCTGAGGGGAATCGTAGCTTCTCTGTTCCCCTTTGTGCCGTAGCTTAATTACCGCCGGATAGATGAGGAAGGGCTGGAGACCAAGCGCTGTCATCTTCTTCAAAACCGGACCAAATGCCTTTCTCCTGATCGCTGTAGCCGGACTAAAGTCGGGAAAAAATAGCAGTGTGACATTGCTCTGTGAGCACTTCACCGGATAAGCCTGCCGAGCACCTTTTATGATATCTGATCTATCATGCCATCTCAGTACACGGAAGATGAGAGTGCGCGGCCGATCGGAGCCCCTCCCTCCGTCATACATGCGATGCGCCCGATCAATCTCAATGTCACGGCCCCTCAAGGAAGGAATCCACTTGGAAAGATTAGCTCTGAGGAAACCAGCTGCGTTGGGACCCTCCATCCCTTCTGGGAGCCCCACCAGTCTTACGTTGTTCCTCCTGCACCTGTCCTCCATATCTGTCATCTTCTCGGTGAGTCGCTCCAGCTGATCCTTTAAGTCCGTGACTGTCCTCTTATCTTCACACGCCGCTGCCTGAACAGAATCAATGCGGTCACGTGTCTGCTTCGTTTCGGTAGCTATGGCCTCAAACTCCTCTCTTAGCTCTTTAACAGACTTGTTGGTCGCTTGTATGTCCTCACGCAGTTCACGCAATGCTGGAATCAGCATAGAGTCCATCGCATCTCTTACTGCCGAATTCACAACCGAATTCAAAGTGCTTTGCTGCTCTTTAAATGCTAGTTCAATGCGGTTAGCAATAGCCTCGTCGAGGTCTTCTCTGGAGATGGCTGAATCTCTGAATTTTTTCTTCATTGGCGATTGCTCAATCTCTCTTTTCCGATCCCCTTTGTCTGCCTTAGCACTCATGATGGGTCCAATGCAGAGTGGTTTAAATTTTACTGACAGGATCGTAAAATATGTGGCAAAGTGAGCGGCGCGAAAGACTAAGCCTGCATCGCCGTCGAAGGGTCACGTGATCCTCGGTTGTTAGTTCCATTGAACTCTATTGGTAACGACGGAACTTGCGACCATAGTTGTTTTTGGGAAATGCACTCCTGTTTGATTTTGGTTTTGTTTTCCATGGACTTTAGTTTGCATTCCCTTGTTTTTAGTGTTTTGTTCCTGCTTCATTTATTCCCGCTTTTCATTTGTTGTCAGTCACTGATCACTCTGCATACCTGTTTCTAGTTTCAGTCTCATTATCCAGTGTTTATATTGCCCTCAGTTTGTTCTGTTCTTTGTGTTGTGTCATTTTGCTGTTACATGTGGATTATCGCCATTGTTTTTAATAAAGTAAAACATTCTGCAAATGGATTATCTCCTCGTCTTGCCTACCCTATGAATATGTGACTTTTAACCCTTTTAAACTGTATTTGTGTGAACTAATCTGAGTTTCTAAATTTGGTAACACTTTAGTTTAGGGACTAATTCTAACTAGCTGCTTATTAGCATGCCTATTATTAACATATTGGCTGTTTATTAGTACTTATAAAGCACATATTCTGCATGACCATATTCTATAGTCCTAATCCTACCCAATACCTAAACGTAACAAATACCTTACTAACTGTTAATAAGCAGAGTTTATTGAGGCAAAAGTCGTAGTTAATGGGCTGTTAGTAGCGAGAATTTGACCTTAAAATAAAGTGTGACCCTAAATTTCTTAATCTGAGTTTAAGCACAACGGCTTTGTAGAACTGAAACTAAAAGCAAGAGAAAACTAAATTAATAATGCAATAGATTTACACAAATTAGAATAGAATAATACTGCAATGCAGAAATGCTACACCAAACAAGCTGTCATATTACATAAAACACTGTGTTAGGAAAAGCAAATAGATGAAATAATTATTGGGCTGCATGTGCTTCTGAGCTGTGTATACAGGTGCATCTCAATAAATTAGAATGTCGTGGAAAAGTTCATTTATTTCAGTAATTCAACTCAAATTGTGAAACTCGTGTATTAAATAAATTCAATGCACACAGACTGAAGTAGTTTAAGTCTTTGGTTCTTTTAATTGTGATGATTTAGGCTCACATTTAACAAAAACCCACCAATTCACTATCTCAACAAATTAGAATACTTCATAAGACCAATAAAAAAAAACATTTTTAGTGAATTGTTGGCCTTCTGGAAAGTATGTTCACTTACTGTATATGTACTCAATACTTGGTAGGGGCTCCTTTTGCTTTAATTACTGCCTCAATTCGGCGTGGCATGGAGGTGATCAGTTTGTGGCACTGCTGAGGTGGTATGGAAGCCCAGGTTTCTTTGATAGCGGCCTTCAGGTCATCTGCATTGTTGGGTCTGGTGTCTCTCATCTTCCTCTTGACAATACCCCATAGATTCTCTATAGGGTTCAGGTCAGGCGAGTTTGCTGGCCAATCAAGCACAGTAACACCATGGTCATTGAACCAGCTTTTGGTACCTTTTGGCAGTGTGGGCAGGTGCCAAGTCCTGCTGGAAAATGAAATCAGCATCTCCATAAAGCTTGTCAGCAGAAGGAAGCATGAAGTGCTCTAAAATTTCCTGGTAGATGGCTGCGTTGACTGTGGACTTCAGAAAACACAGTGGACCAACACCAGCAGATGACATGGCAGCCCAAATCATCACTGACTGTGGAAACTTCACACTGGACTTCAAGCAACATAGATTCTGTGCCTCTCCACTCTTCCTCCAGACTCTGGGACCTTAATTTTCAAATGAAATGCAAAATTTACTTTCATCTGAAAAGAGGACTTTGGACCACTGAGCAACAGTCCAGTTCTTTTTCTCCACAGCCCAGGTAAGATTCTTCTGACGTTGTCTCTGGTTCAGAAGTGGCTTGGTAGCCCTTTTCCTGAAGACGTCTGAGCGTTTAGACTCTTGATGCACTGACTCCAGCTTCAGTCCACTCCTTGTGAAGCTCTCCCAAGTGTTTGAATCAGCTTTGCTTGACTGTATTCTCAAGCTTGCGGTCATCCCTGTTGCTTGTGCACCTTTTCCTAACCAATTTCTTCCTTCCAGTCGACTTTGCATTTAATATGCTTTGATACAGCAATCTGTAAACAGCCACACCTTTCAGTAATGACCCTCTGTGACTTACCCTCTTTGTGGAGGGTGTCAATGTTCGTCTTCTGGATCATTGCCAAGTCAGCAGTCTTCCCCATTATTGTGGTTTCAAAGAACAAGAGATACCCAGAATTTATACTGTATGGATGGTCATTTATTGAAACTCAAATGTAAATATTCTAATATTTTGAGATACTGATTTTTGACTTTCATGAGCTGTAAGCTCTAATCATCAAAATTAAAACAAAAAAAACTTTTGAAAGTTTTACTTTACATGTAATGAATCTAAAATATATGAAAGTTTCACTTTTTTAAATAAGTTACAAGAAAAAATGAACTTTTTCACGACATTCTAATTTATTGAGATGCACCTGTATATGCCGCCACAAATAGTGCAAGTCTGTGGGACTATGGTATAAATAAATTCAACTGTATAACAGTTTCACTGCAATTCATGATATAATGTTAGAATTAAAGAACAAACATAATACATATTACCGTTGCACTTATCTGTACGTAGTAAATGCAGTTATTTTTAAGCTGTTGTTCACATCCTATCTAAAATATGATTTAGCCAAAAAAAAACAACAACACACAAAAAACAACAACAATAACGTTACCACTATGTCTTGAAATATCCGTGCGTGCAAAGGTTCTGCGCGATCCTCAATATTCTCGGGGTCTGAATTGATATGGCAATATTGACGAACTTGCTGCTTTGGCCTTTGGCAAGGGGCGGGGCAGTACTGAAACACAGTCTAAGCTGTTCGCCAATCACAACGCACTGGGACATGCAGCTAACCAATCACAACACATTTCGTTTTTCGGAAGGAGGGCCTTCATCAAACCCGGAACTAATCGAGCCATTTTTTTTTTTTTTTTTTTTATTCAGAGAACAATAACATACAACATGTTATCAAGAAACAAAAGAAAAAGAAAAAGGAAAAAGGAAAAGAAAAAAGATAGAAAGACAAATTACAACAAACAAAACAGTTGCCAGGGGGAGGAAAGTATTAAACTTCAAAACAAGATATACATATATACACCAGTGGCGTTCCGTCCATATAAGCTGCGAATGCTCTGCATACCCAGGCCATTTGAGAGAAAAAGTTCAAGGGATAACTAATATAAACATGATTATATGTTGATCCCTTGTCATTTGAAATGTAACTTAAAGCTTAAAGAGTTAGGAATAAGTATGTAAAAAGATGTATTTGCCAAACGGCAGTAATTTTCTGTAAATCTACATCAGTTACGGTTGCTTCCGGGTGAGCGGATTCTCCGCAGCTTTCTCGCCTCCGCTCTGTGGCTATGACTCGTCAGGATTGAGGCGCGTTCTCATTGGTTTACTGGTCTGCGGTTGATTTAAAGGTGTTGTATGTAGGATTGACACCCGGCGGTTGAACTAGGTATTGCAGTCCAAATTCAAAATATTGGAGACGTTTTTTTTCACCAGCCCCTCCTCCTCAGACTTGACGCACACACAGGCTGCCAGATTAACGACACCAACAGGAACGAGTGCACATGACGATGAATGAAATGAAATACGCGGCGTTTTCCGCCAACTGGCAATCCGGGGTGCCGAAATACAATTGGGTAAACTGGTAGTGGGCGGGTTTCACAAACCATAACAAACACAGACATTCCGGGCCGGAACGCACATTTTCAAAGGAGAATAACTGACTGTAGCATTGTTTTTCAGATAAACAAGTATGTTAACTTAGCATGTTTCTTAAATATCTGCAAGCATATTATGGTATTTTTATGCTTTAGTAGAGTCAAAATCCTACATACAGCACCTTTAATGCGCGAGGTAAGCTGTCCGTGAAGCGCTCGCCCAAGCGGAAAAATGTGCTGTTGCTGTCAGATCTCGATTGCCGAAAATCACATTGTGTTTGATGCAAACCCAACTTGACTAGATCAAAAGAAAAAACACACTGTAATTGTATTTTTATGTTTTCTCAAGCAAAGCAAATTTTAAAAGTCCACTGAAAACACATCTTCTTACATTTTTGGTCATAGACAACGTATGTTGATACGTTATTGTCAACATGCCTAAGCGGTAAACAAAAAAAAAAAAGTTTATAAAAATGTGGGCTATATAAGAGGTGTTAGTGAGGCCAGCAGGGGGTGCTCACCCTGTGGTCTGTGTGGGTCCTAACGCCCCAGTGTAGTGACGGGGACACTATCAGGGGCGGTTCCAGGGGGGGGGCAGTTCCCCCCTGTCAGCAAGCTTGCCCCCCCCTTTGGCCCCCCTAAATTTAGAATCATATCACAGCAAACAATTTTGGGTGAAATGCGCAGTTTGTCCTGTAAACTATATCTAAAAAAATAAAAACATCACCAACTGTTAAATTCAAATCTGCATTCGCTGGCTGGCACAGAGCCAGAGACACACACATTTTTAAAGCACTGCGCATTATAACCAATCACACACGATTCTGTTGAGCTTATGAATGCAAGGACCAATCAGAGGCGTTCAGATGAGTCATGGCTGAAACATGCTGTTCCGTCACTGCGCACACTGGCTGACTGAATTCTCCAGTTCTCTCATCAGAAATAACAAAGTGAAGAAGTACGAATGTAAGTAAGATATTAATTTCACAGTGTAAACAGCTTTAGAGATTATTATGGCAGTTTTTGAGAGTGCTTGAACTCGCTGAACTGAAGTGAAAATGTTCTTTGATAATGTAAATGTTCTTTGCTCTCTTTTTCTACAATGAAAGTGTTACAGGCTAATTAACTTACAGTGTTTTTATTAAATTTACATTAAATACAAAGTCAGTCGTATTAAGAGTATTTTATGGTATGACACCCATATCTGGTACTTAAGTAAAAAGACGGGCTTTTATGCTTAGTTAATAGATTACAGTATTAGGCTACTTTGCCCATCGCCTATTATAGACCAAATAACATAATCTATTAAAGGTGCAAAATGCATTTACTTACACATATTTGAGAATCGAGATATTTCATGATATATTTTGGGCATATATTGAATAAAAAAATTATAATAAAATAATATTAATAAAACCCCTGCTGAAAAAAAACCTAAACAATAAACACCATCACAAAATTAGTAATGGTTTTACTGGTTATAATGGGACATGTATTGGTTTTACTGGAAACTGTAATGGACCCTGTTGGTCTCTAATTGGTTGCCTTCTATTGGTGACTTGTTAAAACCAATAAATCCTAATGGAATATGTCTCAAAACACACTACAGAAAACCGTTTTTTAATGGTTAAAAGTTGATGGTTTGTAATGTTTGTAATAGTATTTGTAGTGGAAACCATTCAAATTTTCTGTGATGGTTTTATTTTATGTATTTATTTTTTCAGTAGGAACATAAGCCTATATCAGTTAAACAGTGGTATACAGTGGTATAACCCTTCACTCGTGCCCCCTCAAAAATAATGAGTGCATGATGCCCCTGACACTACAATACAAAATTATTTGTCAAATAAATGAAACATGATCAAACATTCATTTTAGTTGAAATTGTTATAGATTAATTCTAGAGACTGCAGTGATACATGACGTGGTGAAAAATGACTGAATGAATAATACTTAAAGTAGGTTAAGATCAATTTTAAAATTGTGCCCCCTAAAAGCACAAGTGGCCCCTGTCTGGCCCCCCCAGTTACTGTGGTCTAGAACCGCCCCTGGACACTATACTGTAAAAAAAGCACCGTCCTTCGGATGAGACGTTAAACCGAGGTCCTGACTCTCTGTGGTCATTAAAAAATCCCAGGATGTCTTTCGAAAAGAGTAGAGGTGTGACCTTGGCATCCTGGCCAAATTTGCCCATTGGCCTCTGACCATCATGGCCTCCTAATCATCCCCATATACTGATTGGCTTCATCACTCTGTCTCCTCTCCACCAATAAGCTGGTGTGTGGTGAGCGGTCTGGCGCCGTCACATCATCCAGGTGGATGCTGCACACTGGTGGTGGACGAGGAGACACCCCCCTCACAATGTAGAGCGCTTTGAGTGCTTAGAAAAGCAGAAAAGCGCTATATAAATGTAATGAATTATTAATTATTATTATTATATAAAATTTTAATAATAAAAAAACATCAGGAAAAGAAAGAAACATGAATCCCAAATTAATTCAAAAAATTAACATGTTATTACAGGGGCAGCCGTAGCCTAATGGTTAGAGAGTCTGACTTGTAACCCAAAGGTTGCAGGTTCGATTCCCAGGTCCGGCAGGGATTGTCGGTGGGGGGAGTGAATAACCAGCGCTCTCTCCACCCTCAATACCACGACTGAGGTGAGACCCTTGAGCAAGGCACCAATCCCCCAACTGCTCCCCGGGCGCCGCAACATGGCTGCCCATTGCTCCGGGTGTGTATTCACTGCTGTGAGTGTGCACTTGGATGGGTTAAATGCAGAGGACAAATTCCGAGTATGGGTCACCATACTTGGCCACACACCACTTCCCTTCCCTTTCCCTTTCCTTTCCTTCCCCCCTTATTGTTCCCTTGCTTTGCGTATGCTCGTGTTGCTTAGTTAAGGTCCTTCTCTGATTTTATTGCTGTCTGCCATGTTGCAGTGTTACTTGGCAATATTTTAAAGATATTATTTTTGGGTATTTTGCATGGTCTGTGAGTAATGTCACCTGGGTTGGAGTTTTAACTCCTATTCACTGACAATAAAAAATAAATAAATAAATAAAAAAAAAACCTTTAGCAGATGCAGAGACATAAAGACCGGGGGATTCCCCCATCTCCCTCTGAATATTACCTATAATAACATAACTACGTGAAAACGTTGTTTTGGCGGTTTTTACTTAGGAAATCAGCTATATTTTTCTAGCATTCCAATAACAATGGATAAATCTGAAACGATAGAAGAAGGATTGGAGATGAATTTCATTTACAAATAAGGTAGGAAATGTGCATACTTTTAAATCGACACCTGCTATGGTGGTTTTTATTTGTCATCTTTGAGTGCGTCCCAAAAGCTGGGGGTAGTAAGAGTTCCGGCTGTAGGGGCCGGGTCAAGGGGACCGAGGCCAAGGCCCCGAAGTCCATCTGCCATGGCCTCCTGAGCTCCCAGCTCCGCCATGGTCTCCGTTGTCTGTTCCTCCCCGGTGGAACTGTTACGGCGTGGGACACGCCTTCCGGGAGGGGGGAGTTATGTCAGGGTTCTGTTGTGTGTCATCTGTTCCTGCCTCTTGTGTCCATATTTGGTTTGTTTCCTGTCCTTGTTTCATGTCATTATTAGTTAATTTGTGTACAGCTGTGTTTGTCTCGTTATCTATGATTTACCTGTGTATTTATAGTCCTGTCTGTTCAGTTTGATTTCGTCTGGTCTACTCGTTACTTCCCGGTGTATCCTGTCTCCGAGTCCTGCCTTGATGTCATTAAAGACTATTATTTGAGTTTACGTCCTCGTCTCCGTGTTCCTGTTTCTCCCTCGTGTGTGCACCGTGACAGAATGTATATATAAAATCTAATAAATATATTGTAAAATTCACAAAATTTCAAAGTTCTTACAGCTTTCTTATTCACAGAGTCTCTGATACTGTCAATATAAATACATATTTCAGTCATACCTTCAGCTATACCTTCAGTCTTCATAAGGAGAACTCTCCCCTTTAGGGAGAGATCTCTTTGAAGCCAGAAGTTTTTTTTTTTTTTTTTTTTTTTTATCAATTATGGGGTTAAAATTCAGAGAACATCTTTTCAGCTGGTCTTTAACAATAATGATACCCAAGTATGTAACACTATCCTTGACAGGAATGTTACTAATACTTGTTAAATCACAGTCTTTAACAGCCATTAGCTCACACTTACTAATATTGAAATAGAGACCAGAGGCACTAGAAAACTTATTAATAACATTAACTGCAATTGGAATTTGGTCACTATTTTTCAAAAAAGGGTCGTATCATCGGCTAACTGGCTTATAATAATTTCTCTATTTGCAATTGAGATACCTTTAAGAATACTTTTTTTTTTAACATGCATAGATAATAACTGGGTTACAAGCAGGAAAAGATACGGAGAAATAGGACAACCCTGTCTAATACCTCTTTTTAAATCAAATCTAGAGGTAGTTCCATGTTTGAGTTTGATTGAGCAATTCGCATTATTATTATACAGGGTTTCACATGCTGCACAAAAAAACTCACCAAACTCAAAAACCTTTAAAGTTGAAAATAAAAAATTATGCTCCACAGTGTCAAAAGCTTTGCGAAAATCTAAAAATAAAATAAAACAAAACTATTTTCATCAATCAAGTATGAATAATCTAATGCATCTAAAACCAACCTTACATTATTCTAAATATGCCTGTTTTTCATAAAACCTGATTGAGTTTCATCTATAATATATTCTAATACATTCTAAATTATTTTAGCAAATATAGAGGCACTTAATTTATAATCATTATTCAAAAGACTAATTGGCCGCCAATTATCAATTATAGTCAAATCTTTTTTAGGCTTAGGGATAAGGGTAATTAACCCCTGAGTCACGGAAGATGGGAGGCTGGACTTAGATAAACTTTCACAAAAACTGAAAGAAGAAAAGGGGCTAGATGCTCAGCAAATAACTTATAAAATTCTGAGGTTAGACCGTCAGTTCCGGGAGACTTATTATTTTTTAAGTTATGAATTTAATTGGTTATTTCTTCTAAACTAATAGGTTGGTCACACATAGCTTTATCTAAATTATTTATTTTTTAATCACTCCCACTGAATTTAAGAAATCTTTTGAGGCTTTAGCATATTGTGACGCATATAGTTTACAGTAGAAAGTGGAGCAATACTCTGAAATCTCTTTAGGGTCCTTTGATATTTTATCATTAACTTTTAACTGATGAATAGTATTTAATGTAGCGTGATTTTTTTTCTAGTCTAAAGAAGTATGAGGTATTCTGTTCACCTTCCTCCAGCCATCTTTTCCTAGACCTTATAAAGGCTTTTTTTAATAGATGTTGTCTAGTTTGCTTTGTAATTCTTTTTTTTTTTTTTCTTGCTTTGTAATTCTGCCATATTTGTTTTATCTATATTTGAAAAGTTATTAGACCCTTTGTTTAGGAGTGAGGTAATTCCAAATATAATTTTATCTTCCTGTTCTTTATGAACTTTAGCAAGTTTTTGTTTTCCCGTTTTTGTACTCAGTGTTTTCTTTTGATTTTTCTAATGGATCCCCTCGAGCGGTTATGTTCTGTTTATCAACACGGCCGTCCCCTGGAGGAGTACATCCATGAATTCCTCATCTGCTCTAAGCAGACTTCCCTCGACCAGTGGACTCTTGTGGACTGTTTCCGGGGTGGTCTGGACGAGGGGATCACTCAATGGATGCCACTGGCCGGGTCCCGGTGGACACTGTCGGCTCAAGCCCCTGTCCATAGTCGAGAAATGGCTCCAGCCCCTGACCAGAGTCCACTGCAGGCTCCAGCCCCTGACCAGAGTCCACTGCAGGCTCCAGCCCCTGACCAGAGTCCAGTGCAGGCTCCAGCTCTTGACCAGAGTCAAGTCATGTCCCCTGAAGTATTGTCCACAGGAACCATTCTAGTCGGTCTTGTCTGTCTTGTCTTGTCTTGTCTTGTCTGTTGGGGTTCTTCAGAAGCAGGCTGCTTCTCCTGTCATGGCCATGGAGGCCATTCCCAAGCCGCTTGCTTCTCTTGTTGCCTCGATGGAAGCGGTTCCTGAGCTCACCCCTGAGAGGGCTCATGTTCCCCAGTTTAGCCCACGGAGGGCTCCTGATCCCCCGTTAAGCCCAGGGAGGGCTCCAATCCCCAAGTTCAGCCCCGTAAGTTCCCCAAAGTATTTTTTCCGGGGGGGGGATTGTATGGCTCCAGCCGTAGAGGCTGGGGCCGCGGCCTCGGAGGCTGATCCGCCATGGCCTCCCGAGTCTCCTGCTCCACCATGGCGCCCCGAACTGCCTGATCCGCCATGGGTCCCGGAACGGGTACCGCTCTGGAGGCCTGCCGTCCCGTGTCTGTCCAGAGCGCCCACCTCCCCTCCCCGTTGGATGTTAGGAGGCGCGTGGACGCGCCTTCCGGGAGGGGGAAGGAATGTCAGTCCTGTGTCTTGTGTTTTCCTCCCATGTGCTCCTAGTTTTCCCTCTTGTGTCATTATGCCCATATTTGGTTATCTTCCTGTTCCTGTCCTCGTTGTTTCATTATTAGTTAATTAGTATCCACCTGTGTTTGTTAATTATCTTGTATAATTTGAGTTACTTAAGCCCTGTGTTTTCCTTAGTCTAGCGTCTGGTATTGATTGTCGATGTTGTGTTTCCTGTGAGTATTTCCCTGCCTTGTGTATCCCCGTTTTGGATTATGGATTAAAGACTGTTTATTTTGAAGTTTACCTCTCGTTTCCTCGTTCCTCATCTCGTCACAGTGCTCAATAGTGACAATATAATTTTCTTTGGTGGCATACAATCTAGCATATTATCTGGAGCAATGTTAAAGTCTCCTCCAATACAGATTATACCAGATGGATATTTGTTTAGCCATAAGGCAATTTTGTTTTCAATCACCTCAAACCGAGCCCTGTTTTCATTTGAAGAATTGTAACCATACATGTTAATCAAAAAAAATAAAATGTTATTAGTGTAAAGAACCAAAAAATAAAATGCCAGCAAGGGTCAAAGTAATAATGTAGAACATCACCAGCAAACTTATTCTTTAGTGTTAAAACACCTGCCAAACTTTCAGATCCATGAGAAAACCATGCATCATTTCCCCACTGTGATTTCCAGAAGTTACAGTCATTAACAGTTGAGTGAGACTCTTGAAAGAAACAGAAGTCGGTATTGTATTTTTTCCCAAAAATAAAAAGTGCATTACGCTTCACAGAATCTCTCAAACCCCTGGCATTTAGAGAGATAACAGAAATAGAAATAATGAACAAGTTAATGAACAAAAAAGTTACAGTAAGTGCAAAAAGAGCACAATAAGTAGTAAGTATAAACCTGAGAAACGTAGCTCAGCTGAACATACTGAGAGAAAGTCCTACCGTCAAGACATGACAACTGGTTGCTGAAAGAAAGTAACGTACATTAAAAAAACACGAGCCGTAATAATACAGAAGCATCATCTGTAGATGTGATGGTAGCTGGTAACTGAAAACTTCGATAAAGATCATAAAGTTCGTCGACGATAAACTGGTCTGCAAAAGGGAGTTATGTTCGTAAAAGAAATCTGAGTCTTCTTTTTTATTTATTTTCAGCAGACGCAGGCAGAATGATCTCAATACCATTAATGAAGGTGCGCACCGACGTAGTAGGCAGCTTTTCCAGCTGCGCGTGCTTCTTCTACCAAATGGCCACAACTTCTTTCATCTTTCTCTGTCCAGTGGATTAAGGTCTTCCATAAACCGCATCCCATTGTCCTTTAGATAAGCCGAAGACTTCGCTGCCTTCCACACAGCATCCCTGAATTTTTTTTTTTTTTATGCGTGAGGTAAACTGCACTATGACAGCACGAGGGACAGACTTGTTGCCAATTTCATTTTGCTTTTCCCCCAATCTGTGAACTGAGTCTATAGCAAAGGAGAATTTGCCCGTCCCTTCAGGATGTGTTTGTTCACAAATGCAAATGACTTCATCCCTGATGTTCTCCCTCTCCTTTTCTGGAACCCCTCTCAGCCGAAGATTCAAGAGCCTTGAGTATCTCTCCAGGTAAGCTAAACGAGTTTCACACGTCTCAATTCGCTGCTCCCCGAGTTGTAGCCGAGAAGCTAAGTGGTCAACTTTCACTTTCACATCTTTGATTTCAGCAGAGACAAAGTCCACAGTCTTTTTCAAGCCCTCAATTTTCATAGCGCTGTTACTCACCAACTTCTCAAGAAAATCAGAGCGCTCATTGATCAGTGATGAAATGGATGATAACATCGCGACCACATCTTCCAAAGTTTCCATTTTCCCTTTCTTAGAAGCAGGCTTAGTTGGAGTGTCGGGAGGATGAGTTGAGCAAAGAGTATCCAGAGTATGTCCAGGACCGGGATCAGTAACAGCAGAAGGTGCGTAGTCGTGCATATCTACAGATACATCCATCAGACTTTTCGCCCGTTCTTTATGTTTTTCAGCACTTTTTGGCATATTTATTCCACAATTGCATCCTTAATAAAACACACAACGGATACGTAAGGTAACCAGTTGAAAGTAGACAGTTTATGTGAGTTATAATATTTTTTTGTCAGCAGAGCTACTAAAAGTTATCTTAACATGCTGCCATCTTAGAGCCTCCTAATCGAGCCATTTGTGCCAGGCTGGGGACAGAGGTATTGTAATAATGTAAATTATGTGAAAAATAATGCATTTTTCAAACCACCAAGCATGAGAGCATGTTCTAGCACACCCCCAAAACAAAATCAAGACTTTGTAAAAGAGCATAATAGGACCCCTTTAATGTGCTGTCTGTGTTATTGTCACAATCTCTCAGGGAAGAACGAGGAGACACAGGAGAATACTTCAACAGAGACTTTAATCAAATAAAACGAAGTGATACAACCACTGGAACTCATGGATAACATATAACACCGGATGCTGGAGATAAGGAAACACAGGGCTTAAGTAACTCAGAACTTAAGCGGAGATTAAGGGACACAGCTGAAACAAATGGAACTAAATGGGGACCAAACGAGAA
Organism: Schizothorax lantsangensis; assembly: GCA_027422415.1. Classification (NCBI taxonomy): domain Eukaryota; kingdom Metazoa; phylum Chordata; class Actinopteri; order Cypriniformes; family Cyprinidae; genus Schizothorax; species Schizothorax lantsangensis. Next base: position 14,358,969 of record CM049848.1, read on the forward strand.
CAGGAACACCAAATATGGACATGGAGGGAGAAACTAGGTCAAGGAAGACACATGGGGAGCAAAACACAACACAAGACAGGAACACAAGTCTGATAGTTATTACTTATGTATGCACAGTGATTGTTTAACAGTGTTTAAAGAGTTTGTTTTATTATTCATACCACAACAGTAAATAAATCTGTCTTCACAGAAATTTTATACTACATATTATCTTTAAAAAAAGACAAATACAGTTGTCTTTTCATTTTATATGGAGAGCAATATATGTATCATGTCTGATAACTTGAAAAATGTTTTAATGGTGTATGTAAAAGTTAAACATTTCATTAAGCAAGACACCATTATACAAATTAACAAGATCTATTAATTTATATGAAAACTGATAGCAAAAAAATAGACTTAAAAGATGTTTTATCTTAAAAGATGTTATCATGGGGGTATTTTCAATAAATTCATGAAACTATGCATGCTCACTCAGAATGACATGTTCTCCAAATTTACAAAGTCTAGAATTAATGCACACATGATAAAGGCATAGTAGTCATATTTGGCAACAACCCATAATGGATCAAAATTATTTTGATAACTTTTTGTCAGCATGGTCTAAAGCAGATGTGTACAAATTTTATTGAAGATCTCACAAATGACCACGAGGAGCTCAAAAGAGTAGTTTTTTTTTCAGACATTTTGACAGTCAGACAATCAGTATAAACACATTAGGGTTCCAGCACTTTTTGTGCTCCTAAATATAACAATCCAGAACAATTGTGAACAGCTGGAGACCATTAACTATCTAGTAACATATACAAGATTTTTTTTAAAGAATTTTACTCCATATAGACTACAGCAATTCACATTAATAAAATGACTGTGGTCACAGACCATAATCTGCATTATATCTCCATTGTCGTTTCAGGTGTGATATATGTTAATGTTTTTTTGTTGTTGTTGTTTGTTTGTTTGTTTGTTTGCATTTGTTTATGTGTTTTTTTTTTGTGAAATTATGAACAATTTGAATGACTCAAAACACAAATGTGTATTTAACTTACAGTTTTATTAATTTCATATTGCAAATATATTACTATAGTTATATTGTAGTTTTATAACATTGTTTTAGCATTCTGGGTCTTTATACATCAGCATAAGACTGCTTGCACAGACATAGATCGACACATATTGCCACTTTGGCCCACTCACTGGACAGAAGAACTACTACAACAACAGGATTACTAGAATAAAAATAGCATTACCTTTCAAAGTTGTTGTCAGTTTACTGCCTCTAATGTTCAATTAAGCTAAAAACTGTAGTTATGTTATGTATAGGTAGGTCCGACTGTACATGAGTACCTTATCTAAACTTACTGATCACAGATTACATTTACATTTACATTTACATTTATGCATTTAGCAGACGCTTTTATCCAAAGCGACTTACATTGCATTCAAGTTACAGGTTTTTTTTACATTTTTATCAGCTCTTGCTTTCCCTGGGAATCAAACCCATGAGCTTGGCGTTGCTGGCGCCATGCTCTACCATTTGAACTACAGGAAAGATTAGGCTCATAATTAACATGGTTACTTACATGTTACAGCATTACTGTGGGGACTATATATTTCCTTATTTTCCTAGGTCTGTTTGGAAAGTCTGTGTTGTGACTGGTTTACCAAAGAATTCACAGTGAAATTAACTGAAACCACTCATCTATATACAGTGCCCTCCACTAATATTGGCACCCTTGATAAATATGAGCAAAGGCGGCTGTGAAAATAAATCTGCATTGTTTATCCTTTTTATCTTTCACTCAGTAAAATTCACAAAATTCTAACATATCCCAGCAGGCACCAGACGTCTATGTAACGTCAGGTTGACGTTGGACATGACGTCAAACAGACATTGGATTTTGGTTGAAAATGAAAATCGGGTTGACGTCAATATTTGATGTCAATTTGACGTTGGCTTAACGTTGGATTTTGGTTACACAACCTAAAAACAACTGAATCTCAACGTCAGCTGATGTCGGTATTGGACATCAATTTAACATTGACATTAGACGTTGGATTTACATTGGATTTTGGTCACCCGACGTCGCAACCAAAATTTAACCAAATACCAACGTCTTATGACGTTGTGTGCCTGTTTTGTGCCTGCTGGGTCATTGAAGTAAAACAATTGAAAGTGGGGAGAAAATCCCATGATGAAATTAATGTTTTTCTCCAATGAATGTTGGCAACAATTATTGGCACCCCTAGAAATTATTATGAGTAAAATATCTCTGAAGTATATTCCCATTCATATTTACATATTTTAGCACACAAGGGTGACTAGGAGCATGAAATTGTCCAGCCATGACTTCCTGGGGCCCGTTTCAGTAAGGAGGTTCAACCAACTCTGAGTTTAAACTTGAACTCAGAGTTGACTTACTCTGAGATGAGAAACTCTGAGTTTTCGGTTTCAGAACAGCTGAATTGTGTTAGTTTACTCAACTCTAAGTAGGTTGACTCTGAGTTTAGCGCGTGCACCGCTACTATGAAAAGTCATGATCAGTGGAGCTCCGAAATTATGATTCACCATGGCAACAGCTCCCGCCAAAAAGACGTCAACTTTAATTCTTAATAACTGTCAATAACTTAATAACTGTTATAATATCAGAGGTGAAAACTGTAAATTATTGAACTAATATTCATTTTAATGGTAACCCATGGCCACAAAAAAAAAAAGGAAAAAGACAGAAAAAAGAAACAAGAACGTGGCAGCAGCTAAAAATGAAGTATAAAAACACAATTCAATCAAGGTAAAGCTTTAAACATGAAAGGTTCATGGGTGTGGGCTAAATGACTTTACAAACATTTGACATTAAATATCATTCAATGTCTATTTCAACACGCTGCAGCTTTTTCCACATAGTCTAACACTCTTTTCACATAATTAAATATTCTCTAATCCAACCTGTTACATTTCTTTCAAGGTCAAGGTAGGTTTATTTGTCACATACACAATCATACAGAGTACAATCAGCAGTGAAATGCAGGGATTTTTGAAGAAAAATACAGCATAACATGAGGAGAGTGAGGAGGAAAAAAATAACCCCCAGACTATGCTCCTTACAGTACAGTGTGAGAACAGGAAAAACACCTCAGCAACAAAAGCACATAATACACCATAGACACACGACTTTGCAACAGGGGAGGTAATCCAGCTCCAACAAGCAGCCATCCGGTCCAGCAGCTAACCCAGCGGCGCTAGTCACAGACCCGCTTGTCAGGCTGGCGGTTCAAAGCGACGGAGGCGAGGGATCGGGGGTGGGGAAGTGAATGCATATATATGTGTGTGTATGTGTAATAGTTTGTAATCAGTATGTGTGTATGTGTGTGTATGTGTAATCAGCAGGTGTCTGTAGAATGGGGGAGGAACGCAGAGCGTCTCACTGCAGTGCTCTTCCCAGGGTTGATTTTCCAACAGCGGCCATGGCCAAGGCCAGTGCTGGTAGAGGGGAGCCGAAAAAGATAAGATTGCGATTTGTTTTGTCTTGGGGCGAGTAACCGCATTCCAATTCCACGGCTACTCTCTTTGTCCGTTCTGATCTCCAAGGCCGTCAATTTTCCTTTGCAAAGCCGTGAGCTTCTCCGTGATGGAATCCATATTGCGGTTAATAGTCTCAGTCTCAATGCTCTGCCCACTGCTTCAAACATGACGGGCAGCCTTGTGAGGCTTTGGACAGCTGTTCCCGTTTTCTGAATTCTTCGATAACCCAGGGCAAAGCCTAATCCAATCAGCAGAAGACCTGTTATCATGGTTCCGAATAGGTCGATATCTTCAATGTCCTCCACGGAAAGAGCCGCAAACACACGATTCGCCATCTCTCCCACGCGTCCATCGTGTAGCCTGCTGCGAAACGTTCCGTCAGGGCAGTCAGGTTCCCCCGAACCCGAGCTTCTCGCCGAGAAGATGGTGTCAATTGCGTTGAGAGACCAGTTGATCAAATCCATGATTTTTTTTCCAGTTTTGGAGAGCAATGCAGAGAGAGTCTCTCAAGTATTACGAGACGAGACAAGAGAGCAGGCAGGGAGGGAAAATAAGGGCGAGGACGGGGAGTGAAAAATGCGACCGCCTCCGTTGAGTGCCAAAGAGAAGGCTTAAGACTCTTAATTAGAGTAATAAAATTAACTACTGACTTGTCGACAGCAAGAAGGCAGAGGGAGAACCTGCACCAGCACCACTGACAGATGAAGAGGAGATGCTCAAGTATTGGAAGATTTCTAAAATCCAAAAGTAAAAAGAATAACTTTTGCTTTTGTATTAGGAAATAAAGATGACCGAAAAATTGTGAATAATTAGTTTATTTAACAGCTGTGGTGGTGGTTACAGTTCGTACTACCCCTCCATCTGGCATCCTTCCATTCCATACAGTAATCAGTTTAATTTTCAGAAGGTGCGATGGTGGAGATATGCTTGTCATCAATGCATCCAACAACACTGGAGATCCTGAAGGAAATTCTGATTATTGGGTTACTTCCAGAGGTCACAGAAAGATGTTATCAAGTGAACGCTATTTATCAGATTAGCCTCATTCAAACCGATTTCTACACCACTAACCTACAGTCCTGTGATACTCCTCTTTGACGGATTTGTGCCCAGGAAAAAATTCTCAGAAAGAGCGTGAGAGTGATGCACACTTTCCTTAAAATCTGCATACAGGACTTATAATGTGCTCTGCATCTCCGATGTTTTAAAGAAAACTACCATTTAAAATGGTACTGCTCAAATAAATATGCACATGAATACGGTGATTTTTTTTAATAATAAAATAAATAATATAAGGAATTTAGTCTTGTTTCCATGAAGGGAAAAAAACAAATTTAAGAGTTTTTTTTTGTTGTTTTTTTTGCTAATCATCTGGCAATGGGGTAAGACATTAAAAATAGCCTATTCTTGTTTCCGTTTGCATGAAGATTATTTTTGTACTCCATAGGGTACATATTACCCTATGGAGAACAACTATTTTAACAAGACTAAATATCTAGATAATTTTTCATCTATAGAAAATGCACCTTAACTTAAGAATTTTTAAACATTTGTACTTGAAATAAGACAAAAATACTCAGTAAGAAAAGCAATTTTGCAGCGTGAATGAATGAATAAGGTATTTAAACTTCGCTAACACTATAAAAAGGGGGAGGAGACTGAAAGAAACTCCGGGTTTACCGAAGAAAACCTGCTCCCGACCAGGTTAGGTTCACAGAGTAAGTTACCACGGTAACTGACTCTGAGTATAAGTTACCTCTCTTTCTGAAACGGGCTTGACTTACCCTGCTTTCCCGGGTTTGACAAACCTCCCATTTTGAAATGGAAAACCCAGAGTTTCCCTGATTTCAGGGTTAACATACTCAGAGTTTTCACTTAACCTTCTTTCTGAAACGGGCCCCTGTTCCACAGGATTGTAAATATGAGGAACACAAAGTCAAGTCAAGTCAAGTCGCCTTTATTTATATAGCGCTTTTAACAATACAAATTGTGACAAAGCAACTGCACAATATCAAAATGGGAAAATAGTGTCAATAATGTAAAATGACAAGATTAACACTCAATTTTCAGTTAAAGGCATTTCATTATTGAATTCAGTGATGGCATCGTCCAGCTCAGTTCAGTTCAAAAAGTTTCTGTTCAATCAAGTCGACGATATTGCTGGAAATGAAGTGTCCCCAACTAAGCAAGCCAGAGGCGACAGCGGCAAGGAACCAAAACTCCATTGGTGACAGAACGGAGAAAAAAAACCTTGGGAGAAACCAGGCTCAGTCGGGGGGCCATTTCTCCTCTGGCCAGACGACACAGCAGTTCAATTCCAACTGCTGCAAAGTCAGATTGGAGGGCTCAACTGGTTCCCGAGGTCTTTTCCTGATGGCTGTCTAGGTGACGGGGTCCTCACTGGGGGTCTGTCTCTGGGGCTCATCTAGGTGTCCTGGTCTCCGCTGACGTTCAGGGCTGTAGAGGTCGTCTCTAGGTGCTGATCCACCATCTGATCTGGTGAATGCAGTGACCTCGGAATAAGAAAGAAACAGACTAATATTAGCGTAGATGTCAATCTTTTTACGATGTAACAAGTACATCATGTGTTATGGGAAGTGTTCCCGGTTCCGGTTGATCTAATTAATGCAGCCTAACAATCCTTTAACGGATTTGAATAATAGGCCAAATTCCCTTAATCATCCATCACAAGGAATAAAACCTAAGAATATAGTTCTGATGTGCAGAACAAGATTGTTGAGCATCACAAAATAGAAAGTGGCTGTAAGAAAAGAGTTAAAGCATTGAAAATCCCCATTTCCACCATCAGGGGAATAATTAAGAGGTTCATATCAACTAAAGATGTTACAAATTTGCCTGGTAGATGACGTGTATCTATATCGTCCTAATGTACGGTGAGGAGGAGAGTTTGAGTGGCCAAAGACTCTCCAAGGATCACAGCTGGAGAACTGCAGATATTAGTTGAGTTTTGGGGTCAGAAAGCCTAAAATGAAATATCAAACAGCCCCTACATCACCACATGTTGTTCAGGAGGATTTCAAGAAAAAATCTCCTGGCTCATCCAAAAACAAACTCCAGCATATTCAGTTGTCAGACACGACTGGAACGTCAAATAGCACTCGCTTATATGGTCATATGAAACTAAAAAAAGAGATTTTTGGCAGCAAACCCACCAGAGAGGTTTAGTACAAACAGGGATAAAAAGTACCCCATGCCCACGGTTAAATATACTGCTGGATAATGTTGTGGGCCTGTTTTTCTGCCGGAGGTCCTGCACATCTTGTTCAGATACATGGCATCATGGATTCTATCAAATACCTCTGTTAGAAATCTTATAATGGGCCGTGGTTGGATCTTCCATCAGGACAATAATCCAAAACAAACATCAAAATCAACACAAATATGTGTCACTGAGCACAAAATGAAGCTTCTGCCATGGCTGTCTCATGAACTGCCATGAACTGAAGAGAAGAAGCACCAACATGGAGCTGTGATTCTGAAGGATCTGGAGAGATTCTGTATGAAGGAATGGTCTCTGATCTCTTATCAGGTGTTCTCCAAACTCTTCAGGCATTATAGGAGAAAACTCAGAGCTGTTATCTTGGGAAAAGGACGTTGCAATAATTGGGTGCCAATAATTGTGGCCAACATGAACTAGAGAAAGCATTTATTTCACAATGAGATTTTCCCCCCACTTTCAATTGCTTTACTTCAATGATAGGTTAAAATTTTGTGAATTTTTTGAATGAAAGTTCAAAAGGATAAACAATGCAGATTTATTTTCACAGCCGCCTTTGCTCATATTTATCAAGGGTGCCAATATTAGTGGGCATAGAGGGCACTGTATCTATACCTACAGTAGCTGTCTATCTATCTATTAATCTGTCTATATAGTTACTATATATAGGACTGGATTGCACAAAGAGTTCTGAACTACCAGTAACTGACTAAATATGTTCGAGTGAACATATTGCTATTCCCAACTGGACAATCACATGAATACTGTATATATAGGATTATTAGCAGAAATTAATCTGATACAATGAGCATTACAGATCAAGCCTCTGTTACTGTATTAAAATTAAAAGTTTTCAATGCATCATCTTTCTCAGAGTGACAGTATAAATGCTTGAAAATAAAGATTCATATATTTACATCCACATGCAGTCAGCACCACGCTTCAGACACGCCCTCCGACAAGACGGTTTGCACGCCGACGCCCCGTGAATGAATGCAGCGTGATGCCAGCGCGCAAACAGCGCGCACACACGTCACACTGGATGCGTGTGCGCATCTCAGAGGTACGTATCTTCTGTGTACAAAGTAGGTACAAGATGCTGGTACAATATAAGTATACCAAGTACGTCATCACTATAGGTTTCGTTTTCACACGTAAACCGCTCGTACGCTTACACTCAAATTGTGTCTTAGGCGATCTAATGTGTTGTACGATGGGGAATTGTATTCAATTTGGATTTCTCGTGTGTCCATGATCTCTCCGACGTCCGCTCTTCATAGAGACAGTGTCTGACCTGATACCTGCCATTATATGACTGACAGAAAAAGCAACGGTTTGACGCTGTGAAAATCACACAATGCGTGTTCTCACTGACATGACAAGAGGTAAAGATACACACTACCATCTTGGATGCTCCATGTGAGGTGACCTATAGCTGACTGAGATACGGTTTGACAAATTTTCTACTGATACATCTCAAATAGATGAACTATCCCTTTAATCTCGATTTACAGTCACAGCTAGCCAATCAAGATGAAGGCCTGAATATTATTCAATACATTAATTTAGCCATCCACTTGGACAATCTTGTCCAATCCCAAATGACATGTCAGAGGCTCAGAGCACCGCCTGTTCGCACTCCATCTGTTTACTTACCGAGCCCTTCTGCACCTGGAAGTCGGACATGACACAAAAGAAGAAAGAACTTGTTGCTTCAGTCTTTATTTATGCTTATACTGTGGTCATCCCAGACAACTTCTAGCAACGTGCCCCATTAACCCAAAAAAAGGTCTGAAGTGAGTGTGAATGGTTATGAGTTCCTACACAGTCAGTCACCATTTCCAATGTTAATGGAAACTATATGCACTACAGCTACAACTATATGCATTGCTTGATTCGGGAGCTGCTAGTAATTTTATAGACTGTGACTTGGTGAAGGCACAGCACTTGCCAGTTGTTCCCTTTTATCCTTCTTTACATGTCACACAGCATTACAAGGATTCCCCTTGGGGAACGACCACTTTCAACACATCACCCAAGTTTTCACATTACAAGTCGGATTACTTCATTTAGAGAAAATATCGTTTTTGGTAATTTATTCTTCCACAGGGTCCGTACAGAAACTGCTAAATGAAATTCCAGGACTTTCAAGGACTTTTCAAGCACTACTTTTTTCGTTTTCAAGGACAAAAATCAGAGATCACAATATCATTATTATCTTTCAAATTCTAATAAATAAACTAATAAAACAAAATGGTACAGATAAAGTGCAGCACATGCAAAGCATGCAATGGCTGTGGCAACTTGAAAGGATACTATGGCAAAGTTATCGCTTTCCTTATTCAAAGTGATTTCTTTTTTATGAATACATGATTGACCTGAAGAGTAAAAGCTTCATCATACACTTGGAAAGTTATGAGCTATATCATGCTCGTAGACACTAGGGGTGTCGTATTTTTTTAAAAAAAAAATCGCGATTAATTTCAGAAAAATGTGCAATTAATTAGTAAAAAAATAATAATCGATTGACAGCACTAATTTATATATGATATTATTTATATGAATAAAAATATGTAAATATTTTCAAAATATATGCTATATGTGTGTGTCTTTATATATACATAATAAATATACATAGTACACACACATTTATTATGTAAACAAAAACTTTTATTTTGGATGCGATTAATCACGATTAATCGTTTGACAGCACTAATATATATATACTGTATTTCTCCTCTTACTATATTATCACAGCATCTTAAGCAAGTTATTTACAAAATATCCACAGAACAGTGTCAAAACTCTATAACAGAACAGGTTTTTCCAATACAGTTCTTTTTTTCCACTCTTAGTTAAGTATTTCTATGATTTTTGAACACAATACAGATGTGTCTTCTGTTAAGTTACATGAACAGTTATTTCGCTCTTTATTTTTTCTTTCACAGGTTTAGTCTATTTGGTTTGATCACGGGTCTCCCAGACCGGGTTCTTTGTATCTCAGGCTGCCCACACACACGAGATTGTGGTGTGAATGCAGTGGGTAGTTCTTGAACAGTCTCAGGTTCAATATCGCTTTCTCTGTCCAGAGATGGGATAGGTATCAAATGCTGCCTGTTCCTCCGAACAGAACCATGTGGGACATCTACCACATATGACTGTGGAGTACTGTGCTCATTCACAACAGTCCTAGGCACTTTAATGTATGTGACCCACACATCACTTCCAGGTTGTAGACTGGTCAGATTTCTGACTCTGTGACGCATGTTATACTTTTGAGAATCCACCCTTTTCCTTTTTTCCCTTTTTGCGCGTACAATATCACCCTCAGGAAGAGAAGGTTTGAGTAACTGAGGAAGAGTTGGCACATTTGTTCTCAGTCGTCTCCAGTGATGGGAATAACGGTGTTATAAATAAACGGCGTTATTAATGGCGTTATTGTTTTCAGTAATGAGTAATCAAACTAATTACTGTTTCCCCCGTTACAACGCCGTTACCGTTACTGACAATAAAATGCGGCGTTACTATAATTTATTATAATATTATTATCATTTTATTTTTCAGTTCATCTGAATGGATGAGCAGTGTAGCTGTATTTGACGTACCGTAAACTCTAGTGTGAAGGTGCACGACTCGCCGTAGCTTTGTCTCACACACACACACACACAGCGCGCGCGCAAAGAAAGATACAGAGCGAGAGAGTCTTTCATAACATGCAGAATTGACGCGCTACATGTAAACGATATTCTTTGTTGTGTTTTCTTGTCAAACTAACGAAGTTCCTTTGGAATTATTCAGCTTTTAAGAACTCCGCTAGTGGGCGGAGCTACTGCGCAAACGACAATCTCATTGGCCGGCGCTCACCTATTATCAGCCCTGTTTTGATTTCAGTGAATCAATTCGAGGGAACCCATACAACGTGATTAATATTCATGAACCCAGCAGCTCATTAATCCTTAGTGCGTTTTATATTGTTATTAGTGGTATAATTCGTAGTAGTTTTGTTATCTTATCAATTTTTTCCCTCCTTTTTTTATAGAAACACTAAATGACAAACAATATCTTAAGCACCACCACCAGTCCTAAGTTCAGTCAACATGACAAATATGAATTCATACTTGGTTATTCTAATTACTAAAGTTCTATCATCATATAATGCTAAATTATCATAATATCATATTATAATGATTGACTAACTGATGCTAAGTGTCAGTAGATAAATAGTGTCGATTAATGTACAATGTTTTATAATAATAATTTATTCTATTTAGTGTCCATTTCATTCATTTAACATATTTAATATTGGGGCATCCAAATTATTTGACATTTGATTTTTTATTTTTTTTTAAAGTAACGCAATAGTTACTTTCCCTGGTAATTAGTTACTTTTATAATGATGTAACTCAGTTACTAACTCAGTTACTATTTGTGAGAAGTAACTAGTAACTATAACTAATTACTTTTTTAAAGTAACGTGCCCAACACTGGTCGTCTCCCCATAAGGAGTTGTGCTGGACTATATCCATTTTGTAGTGGAGTAGCTCTGTACGCCAACAGTGCGATATAAGGATCAGAGGCTTTTTTCAAGAGATTTTTGATTGTTTGAACTGCACGCTCTGCTTCCCCGTTGCTTTGTGGAAACCTGGGACTACTGGTTACATGCTTGAATTTGTATGCTGTTGCAAAATCTGCAAATTTCTGCACTACGAATTGGGGTCCATTATCTGTAATCAAAGTCTCAGGGATTCCATGTCTCGCGAAGATTGATTTGAAATGTTCAATCACATTTGATGACTTTTGAGACAGGTGTGCAATTTCTACATACCTCTAATAATAGTCCACAACAAGCAAGTCCTGGAACATTATGGCTGATGCTATTTTCCGTCTGCATGCTCCTGAAGAGGTTTGTGAAGAACCTGACCCCATTTTTCACAACAATCTGAGTCCCATCCAATGGTCTCCTGAGTCAACTATCTCTTCCAATGCCTCCACTGCCACTCTGCCAGGCTGCCCACCTGAGCTTTAGTATGTTCCTAGAGCACAATGCACACTCATCTCTGGGCACTGGCCACCCAGGGGCCAATAGCACCCTCTCGTTGCTGAAAGACTACTTCTGGTGGCCTAGTATGGCCAGAGATGTGAAAAGGTTTGTTCAGTGTTGCCCTGACTTGCGTCATCTCCAAAAGCCCCTGCCAACCACCAACTGGCAAACTCCAGCCTCTGCCCGTTCCCAACCGCCCATGGTCATACCTACTTTAGGAGTGGATTTCATCACATATCTGATCCCCTCTGATGGTAACACATGCATTCAACATAGCAGAATCACAGCAGACCTTCAGCAATCTGAAGCTCCATCCTACCATCCTGGTCAGAAGGTCTGGCCATCGACCCGGGACATCAGGCTGAAACTGCCTTGCAAGAAGTTCAGTCCCAGATATATCACTAGCCCCTTCACCATCATCAGACAAATCAACCCTGTCATGTATCAGCTCCAGCTCCCCTCACACTACAGAATTCAGTCTTCAGGATTCAGAAATATCCACATTACCAAGGGGTGACGTAATGACCAGCTGGTATAAAAGCACATGCGATGCAGCCGGCATCAGCTTCAAGGAATGAAGCAAAACGCTGGCAGGGATGCAGGAGGTGTGGCACCGAGACGCAGCATCTCATTCCTTCGAGGAACCAGGGTTACATACGTAACCTGAGGCGTTCCTCTTCAGGAACTCGAACTGCGTCCGGTAAGACGCTTTGGGGAACGAGATGCCCATGCTGCCAGACTTCCAAGTCCCTGCCCTGTGTGTATCCCTCAGGAGCACGACGAGGGCGAGAGAACGGAAGAGCCTGGAGTGGCCCACATATCGAGGCCATAAAACCTGACGAAGATCAGGGGCGTGGACCAACCCGCAGCATTGCAGATGTCCTGTATTGGGACACCTGCGAGAAAGGCCTTGGAGGCCGCCACACTCCGAGTTGAATGAGCTCTGACTCCCATCGGCGAGAGAGAAATGTTAATGGCATCCACAATCCATCAGCTGAGGGTCTGCTTTGTAGCCGGCAGACCTCTCTTGGGGGAACCGTAGCAGACTAGCAATTGGTCCCCCTTTCTCCACAGGGCAGCTCTGTGGACGTATGCGTCCAGTGCTCGCACTGAACACATACAATTGTGCTTTTACTGGTCAGGCTCCCGAAAGGGAGGAGGACAGAAAGCCTGCAGTACTATAGGCTGTGGTGCTGAGGAGGGGACCTTCGGAACATACCCTGGTCTAGGGTATAGAAAGGCTTTGGCCATGCCGGGCGCAAAATCCAAATGAGTAGGGGCCACTGAGAGGGCCTGAAGATCCCCCACTCTCTTTAGAGAAGATATCGCCAACAGAAATGTAGTCTTTAGAGTGAGATGGCGATCAGAAATCTCCTCGATAGGCTTGAAGGGAGGCCTATAGAGAGCCTTGAGCACCACCGCCAGGTCACCAAGGTGGAACACGGGACCGTACTGTAGGCCTCAGCCTCAGCGCACTGCAGAGGAAACGGGTAACCAGGGGGTTTCTGCCCACTGACTGTCCACCAAGAGAGGCGTGGAAGGCTGAATTGCCGCCACATAAACCTTCAAGGTGGAGTGGGTCAACCCTGCGGAGAGTCGGGCCTGCAGGAACTCCAGCACTGTACCAATCGGGCAGTTGACTGGATTGAGCTGGCGGTCTCCGCACCATGAAGTGAAGAGTCTCCACTTCAGGGTGTACAGTTTCCTCGTTGAGGGAGCTCTGGATTGGAGTATGTCTCACACACACAACCTCGGTTGAGAGACCGGAAGCTACGAGCTGCACCCCCTCAGAGGCCACACCCACAGCTTCCATAACTCCGGGCGGGGGTGTAAGACCCCTGCCTGTGAGAGGAGATCCCTCCTGACGGGAATCTCCCATGGAGAGCCGTCGAGGAGAGAAATCAGGTCCGAGAACCATACTCGGCCCGGCCAGAATGGTGCTACCAGAAGTAGACTGACCTCACCCCGGCGCACTCTCGCCAGAACTCCCGGGAGCAGAGCGATCGGGGGAAAGGCGTATAGACGAAGCCTCGGCCATGTCTGTACCATAGCATCCAGCCCCAATGGAGCTGGATGAACCAGAGAGTACCAGAGGGGACATTGCGCTGTCTCCTGAGTAACGAAGAGGTCCACCTGAGCCTGGCCAAACACTCTCCAGATTTGCTTCACCACATCTGGGTGAAGCATCCATTCCCCGTGCCTCGGCCCCTGTCTCGACAGGACGTCTGCTCCCATATTGAGATGCCCAGGGATATATACCGCTCTCAATGAGCGGAGTCTCCCATGGGCCCACACAAGGATCTGGTGCGCCAGCCTGTACAGGGGGCGCGAGCGCAGACCTCCTTGGTGGTTGATATAAGCGACCACCGATGTGTTGTAGGTGCACACCAACACATGGTGATCTCTCAGGTCTGGGAGGAAATACTTCAGTGCACGCAGCACGGCCAGCATCTCAAGGCGATTGATATGCCACGTGAGATGGCGACCACTCCACAGACCGCGGGCAGGGTGGCCACTCATGACCGTTCCCCAACCGGTGCTTAGAAGGCCCCGGGGCAGAGCGCCGCTCTGTCTCTGTGCCTCCCTGTACGAGGAGCTGGCACGCGGTTGGGGCTGCTCCCGTCCAGCAGCCGCCTGAGCTGCAGGGCGATGAGGCAAGAACCGCTGGAACGCCCCCGCTTGTCTACGAGCCTCCCGGTGTCTGTCCAATAGGAAGACCCTGTCTTTATCTTTAATGTCAGACAGGGTCAACCAGAGATGCCTCTCCGCTGCCACCATGGCTGCCATAGACCGCCCAATAGCACGGGCGGTCTCCTTGGTGGCGCGGAGAGCCAAATCAGCGGTTTTCCTGAGCTCCAAGATGTCATCGGGGCTCATGGCCTCGCGCTCATCCATCTCTTTCATCAGGTCAGCCTGGTATGCCTGCAACACCGACATGGTGTGCAGACATGCACCAGCCTGATCCGCTGCTGTGTACCCCTTGCCCACAAGCGCTGAAGTTGTTCGTAGCAGCTTGGAGGGCAAGGACGGAGCCTTCAGAGACGATGCCGCAATGGGGGACAGATAGCTCGCGAGCGTCTGTTCTACCTGAGGCATCGCTCTGTAACCGCGCTGCTTCAATCCCCCCACATTACCGTAGTAATCAGAGGAGGGGACGAAGAGGCGGGCCGAGAATGGGCTTGCCCACGATCTCGACACCTCGGTGTGGAGATCGGGGAAGAACGGCAGGCTCCGTGTCGGAGGTGATCGCTTCGCTCGCAGAAAGCGTTCATCAAGTTTGCTAGTCTGTGGCTCAGCATGCTCCTCGGCCGGCCAACTGATGTTTAGTTTGGCCACAGCACGAGTCATCACCCCCAACAGCTCCTCATACTGGGGCGACACAGGGGGCGGAGCCTCGGCGCTCTCGCACTCACCCTCCTCAGAGGAAGATAAGAGAAGCGAGTCCGAGTCCGTTCCACGGGGAGAAGTAACCGCCGAGCGGGCTTCCGATCCCGGAGAACGGCCGCCGAATCTGATGGGTGGGGAAGGAGATAGGGACTCGCCCGTCTCCATTCCCTTCAACAGATCCACTTGCGATCCCCACGAGTGCTGACGCCGCTCCGCCTCGGCGACAGCGGGACCAACACCGCAGGAAACGCCGGTGAAAGCTCCTTCAGCATCAAAAAGAGCCTTCTGGGAGCAGAGCAAATGCATCGGAAGGCGCTCGCATTGCACACAATTGGGCTCGCATTGCTTCCTTGAGAGCCGACCGTGCGTTTTCCGCTCCCAAGCAGACCACGCACAGATCATGTGCATCACCTGGGACCATGTAGCGTCCGCAGGGAGGAACACATGATCTGAAACGTGAGCTGCTCTCGCCCTCCTTCTTAGAGCGATCGACTAAATATCTCTTTGACATACTGCTTTCTCTTTTTTTCGTATGCAAAAAGATAAAATCGACCTATTCAGAGCCGCTCACGCTGGAGACGTTCCTCAAAGCGTCTTACCGGACGCAGCTCGAGTTCCTGAAGAGGAACAGTCAATTTTTCAGTTAAAGCCAGTTCACCATTTATTCAATGATGTCATTGTCCAGCTCAGTTAAGTTCTCTACAAATAGTGTGAAAGTGAAAGTGAAGTGAAGTATAGTGACCCATACTCGGAATTTGTGCTCTGCATTTAACCCATCCAAGTGCACACACACAGTAGTGAACACACACCCGGAGCAGTGGGCAGCCAATGCTGCGGCGCACGGGGAGCAGTTGGGGGTTTGGTGCCTTGCTCAAGGGTCTCATTCGTGGTTTTGAAGGTGGAGAGAGCGCTGGTTATTCACTCCCCCCACCGACAATTCCTGCCGAACCTGAGACTCGAACCTGCGACCTTCAGGTTACAAGTCTGACTCTCTATCTATTAGGCCACGACTGCCCCACAGACTGTGTCTGTGCAATCAAGCCGACAATATTGCTAGAAATTAAGTGTCTCCAACTAAGGTGACAGTGGCAACCAACACTCCATCAGTGATGGAGAAAAAACACTTTAAGAGGAACCAGACTCAGTTGGGGGCCAGTTTTCCTCTGGCTAGACTAAATCAGCAGGGTGTGGTTTAATTCCAGGTAGAAACCCAAGTCAGATTGAGCAGAGAACTCGTCTGATTCTTGTAGCCTTTGCTGAGGATTTGTGCCGATGGCCGGCAAGGTCTTTGAAGGGGATCTGTCTCTAGGGCTCATCTAGCTGACTTGGTCTCCGCTGACATTCAGGGCTGTGGATGTCATCTCTAGGTGGTGGATCTGGATAAGTACAGGATCTGGGTGGCTACGGTGACATCAGAATAAGAATTAAACAAACTATTCTTAGCGTAGATGCCATTCTTCTCATGACATAACGAGTACATCAGGTGCAATGGGAAGTGTGCCCAGTTCCGGTTGAACTAATTAATGCAGCCTAACAATCCTTTAACGAATTTAAATTATAGAAATGAGATAGTGTGTTATGTGTATAAATCTATATTTAATCTTGATTTAATCTGACAGAGTGTGTCTGCCTTCCAAACAACGCTAAATAGATTGTTCCAGAGTTTGGGCAATAAATAGGAAAAGGATCTGCCACCTGCAGTTGATTTTGATATTCTAGGTATTATCAAATGGCCAGAGTTTTGAGATCACAGTGGACGTGAAGGACTATACTATACTAATGCGAAAAGAGCTCGCTCAAATACTGAGGAGCTCAACCATTCAGGGATTTATAAGTAATTAGCAAGATTTTAAAACGTATACAATGTTTACGTAATAGGGAGCCAGTGCAGTGTTGACAGAACCGGGGCTAATATGGTCATACTTCCTGGTTCTAGTAAGAATTCTATCTGCTGCATTTTGAAGCTGGAGTTTGTTTATTAAGCACGCAGAGCAACCACCCAAAAAAGCAATTATAATAATACAATAATCTAACCTTGAGGTCATGAATGCATGAATTAATGTTTCTGCATTTGACATTGAGAGCATAGGTCATAATTTAGATATATTTTTAAAATGGAAAAATGTGTGTTAGACAGTGTTCTTGGTTATTACATGCAGAGGTTTTTGGTCTGATAATTATTATTATTTTTAATTTATTTAATTTATTTTTTAATTTATTTTTTTAGAATTTAGCAGTAGGAAATTACTAGTCATCCAGATTTTTATATCATCTATGCATTCTGTTAGTTTTGAAAATTGGTATGTTTCATCGGGCCATGAAGAAATAAAGAGCTGAGTATCATCAGCATAACAGTGAAAGCTAACACCATGTTTCCTGATGATATCACCCAAAGGTAACATGTAAAGTGTGAAAAGCAATGGTCCTAGTACTGAGCCTTGTGCTACTCCATACTGCACTTGTGATCGATATGATACCTCTTCATTCACTGCTATGAATTGATGACGGTCAGATAAGTATGATTTGAACTATGACAATGCAATTCCATGAATGCCAAAATAATTTTTTAGTCTATTCAAAAGAATGTTATGGTCGATAGTGTCAAATGCAGTGCTAAGATCCAGTAGCACTAATTGATAGACACAACTATGATCCAATGAAAAGAGCAGGTCATTTGTAACTCTGATGATAGCAGTCTCTACTGTCTCAATCCTGTCTGGAAATCCTCACAGATATAATTTTTCTCCAAGAAGGATAAATAATTGTGAGTCAAGTCAAGTCAAGTCACCTTTATTTATATAGCGCTTTTAACAATACAGATTGTGTCAAAGCACTTAACAGTATCAAGTTGGAGGATAGAGTGTCAGTAATGTATAATAATAAGATTAAACACTCAATTTTCAGTTAAAGGCATTTCATTATTGAATTCGGAGATGTCATTGTCTAGCTAAGTTTAGTTTAAATAGTATCTGTGAAATCAAATTTACGATAATCGCTAGAAATTAAGTGTCCCCAACTGAGCAAGCCAGAGGCGACAGCGGCAAGGAACCAAAACTCCCTCTGAGACAGAATGGAGAAAAAAACCTCGGGAGAAACCAGGCTCAGTCGGGGGGCCAGTTCTCCTCTGGCCAGGATATTATTGTTTATTCATTGTTTACTTATTGTTTTAATTAAATTTTTAAATGTATAAATGTATTATATTTCTATTTTTATATTGTTGCATTTTCTAACAATAATAGTATTATGTAGTTAGGTATTTTATTATTACATTTTTAATTATTTGTTTTATTTTTAGCTTTATAGTGAGGATGCTGTCTTTTCTAGTATTTTTGACAGGAAAGGGAGATTTGACATCGGTCTGTATTTAACCAATTCTCTAAGATCAAGCTGTGTGTGTGTGTGTGTGTGTGTGTGTGTGTGTGTTTAATGAGAGGCTTAATAACAGCCAGTTTGGAGGTTTTTGGGACATATCCTAATGACAGTGATTAAATAATAATATTCAGAAGAGGATCTACAGTATGACTTCTGGAAGTAAATCTTTTAGTAGAGTAGATGGTACTGCTCTAACATACATGCTGTTGATTTAGATGATTTAAAAAGTTTAAACAATTCTTGCTCTCCTATAGCAGAAAATGAGTGGAATTCTTCTTCAGTTGATCTATAGTGCACTATCTGATGTGATACTGTAGCTGGCGGCTGCATGGTTATAATTTCGTCTCTAATAGTATCGATGTTGGAAGTAAAGAAGTTCATAAAGTCATTACCACTGTGCTGTTGGGACATGTCTGCGCCTGTTGATGCTTTATTTTTCAGTAATTTAGACACTGTATTGAATAAATACTTGGGGTTGTGTTTGTTTTCTACTAAAAGAGATAACAAGTAAGCAGATCTAGCAGTTTTTAAGGCTTTTCTGTAGGAGAAAGTACTTTCCCTCCATGCAATATGAAATGCCTCTAGTTTTGCTTTCTTCCAGCTGCGCTCTGTTTTCTGGATTGCCCTCTTTAGGGCGTGAGTGTGCTCGTTATACCACGGTGTCATAGTGTTTTACTTAATCTTCTTTAAGTGTAAAGGAAGAATCGTGTCTAGTTTTTCTGAGCTGTTGGATATGCTGAGGAATTGAGACAAATCTGACAATGAGTCGGTCCTAAAACGTGTTGTCTAACCCCAATAGAGTTTAGAATATCCGCTTTTCCACCAAAATTACCTGGAACAATTTGTCCCAGGAACGTTTTTCCCCCAGACCTGTTGCTGTCTGCGTTTCCATTGCGATCTAAAGTACCGAGAGGATTAGGCAAATAGTCTGGTGACGTAGGTCTGCGCACGTTTCTCAATACCAAGTAGCTACACACATTTCGGTCTTGCATCCTCTGTAGTTTGGACTTCGCAAGTTCGACTCAGGAGTGTGAACTCCCGCGGACGGGACGACGCAAGTCCTGTAATTCTGCAAACAGCAGCGTACTTGATAACGTCAGTCAGCTCGCCTTGGCTACTGCAATTTTCCTCACTGTATTTACCATGAGACAAAATATGATATCAAACACCACTCACTGTTTTTGTTTTCATTTAAACATATTAATAGCCGCAGACATGTAGTTCAGGGAACGTACATACATTACAATGAAACAAAATATTAGCCTATATAAAACAGTATTGCCTCTTTTCTTTTTCATTTTAACATATTAATAGATTAATAGAATAAATACCAAAGATTACCTGTTAGATTTACCTAAAACGAATTATCTTATGTTTAACCACTACAGAGACATTAGAGCCAGCGGCAAATGTCAGAAGGACTAGCCGATTTGAGGCTGCTCTCATCGGGAAACATGAGCACTAAGCGCCGCTGATCGTGTGGAGCTCACGTCTCTGAAATCGGCGAAGCACATTTTCAAATAGGCGCTGTCTTTATAAATAAACCACAGATTTGAGTTTTACTACATTCTCGCCTTAAATACTTTTAAAACTACATTTCATGACACAATAACAGTAATATATTTTTTTTAATTATGTGAATATATGGTGGTTGAAATACAATGCTGCATGAATTCAACCAATCAGCATGCTCAGTGCCCAAGTCCCACCCCCGAAAGTTCTGGACCTTTGAAAAAGTACTACCTCGCGAGCAGGAACTTTCTGAGGGGCAAATTTTTACCCGGAACTTTATTGAAATCCTGGTTCCTGCAGTGGAAACACACGGAGTACCGACCCAAAGTCCCTAGTTCCTGGGGAAAGTTCCTGCGGTGGAAACAGGGCTAAAGTCTATAAATGCTGATTCCAATGCATCTTTTTCATTATCTACATGGATAAATTGGCAACAATTAAGACTTTATCTGCAACCAGCACTAACTCAGACAGAAAATCTTTTTTTTTTATAAAGTCTGTATGGTGCCCTGGTGTCCTGTATAAAGTAGCCAGTACGAATGTCAATGTCAGGGATTTATCAATAATCACATGTGAATTCTTCACTACTGACAGAGAAGGCTACACTAAACATGTGGCAAGCAGTGCAAGTGACAATAACAGGGGAAGAAGTCACCATGTTTGTTGAATGTTTCCAACGTTCCACAGTTGTTTGATGAATAGTAGTTTGAAAAACGGAGCAAGAGAGAAAATAAATGGTAGACGCGGATGACATGCTAACAGGCTAACGGACTGCTAATGCGCTGCACTAGCAGTTTTAAAAAGTGAATGATATCAAATTAGTCTGACAGATGATATCAGAAATATGGTGAGAATTAAGTTACATTTTAGTAGTTTAAACAACAGAGTAACATTTTCATTGTAGTAAGTAGCAGAGGTGGAAGTAACGAATTACAACTACTCACGTTACTGTAATTAAGTAGTTTTTTCGTGTACTTGTACTTTTATGAGTATATTTTTAAATCTGTAATTTTCCTTGTACTTAAGTACAAATTAAGTTAAGTAATGTACTTCGCTACTTTAAAAATCACATTCGTTACTAAGTACTTGTACAATTTGAATTAAATTAATATTCAAATCTTTGACCAGCATTTGGGTATCCAATAGAAATAACTGATCGTGGACGGGCCAATAAAAACCCTTGTATTTGGACCGGGAAAAAAGCCCGGTTTCTGGAGAGCTATTCGTCCTCGCACGTCGTGTGAAGGTGTATTTTAGTGTTATCAAAGAACTTATATCTTTGGCGTTATGGACATGGAGATTCGAGACCTTGAATTCATTGAAAATTCCGAAGAAATACCGGATGACAAGTGCCCATGGCCGCACCTGGAGGAGTTGTTCACATACAGAGGAAGGAAAGGAGACAGCGTGCAAATGCAATGCAAACTTTGTTTGCCATCTGCAGTGATTTCGGCTTACAAGACTTCAGCCTCTAATCTCAAAAAACACATTATGGTAAGAAGACTTATAACTATATTTATGTGATAGTTGTTTTCGTTTTAAATGTTGGGTAGACCTCACGATAATAAATTTGACTAAAAACATCACTTGAAACATGAGCTTCAGCGTTACCCAGGTGACGAGCACATAGACCGTAAAAAAAGATTTGGCATTGTAAAGTGGCGCTCAAAGTTAAATTGTATGTCATTGTCAACACATTGTTTTATTCATATTGAATCCGTGTTTTAAGCTTATAATAAACGGTCTAATAATGACTCTTTCATAAAAACAGTCTCTTGCCGCGACCTACTGGCGTAACAGTGTAACTGCACTGATTGACAGCCTGTCTAGATTGCGCATGTGTCAGTGCTAAATGCTGAAATATTAGTAGGGTAATATTTTTTGAAATTAATGAACTTTTTAAATATTAGTAGGGTACTTTTGGAAAGCTTTCTTGTCAAGTCAGATTTTTTTAAAGTAAAAAAAAAAAAAATCTGTTTATAAATAAAATAACCCAACAAGCTTATTTATGTTGCATCATAATTCATTAATAATAATAATAATAATAATAATATTAGACCATTTTTATAACTTGATTCCCATAAAAATGATATGAAGAAATAATATATAATTTCCTTTGTATACTTCCTCTGTTATCTTTTCAGAGGAAACATCCATCAAAGATTGATCAGTATGATGACATTGTGACAGCAGCAGCACATAGTCAACGTAAGACCACAGCCACACCAAACAAGCTCTCATCAAGTAAGCAAGCCAAGTTACCAGATGTGATGTTGGCAGCTGCAAGCAAACGTGTCCCTCAAACAACTGTTGACAAGCTAATCATCAATTTTATATGTGAAAGTGTACAGCCATTTACAGTGGTAGAACAGCCAGCTTTCAAAGAATTAATTACCACACTGCAACCTCAAGCCAAAGTCATCTCCAGATCCACCGTCCGTACAAGAATCTGCGATGCTGCTGATGACATGAAGAAGACTTTGATTGCAGAATTGGGTAAAGCCAAATTTGTTGCTACCACCACAGATTGTTGGTCAGCTCATCAGAAAAGTTACCTTGGTGTGACTTGCCACTGGATTGATGAGGAGACCTTAGAAAGAAGATCTGCAGCACTAGCATGCAAAAGATTAAGGGGGTCTCACACATTTGACGTGATTGCTGGTGCTCTTGATGATGTCCATTGTCAATACAAGATTAGAGACAAAGTTGTAAGGACCACAACCGATAGTGGATCCAACTTCCTCAAAGCTTTCCATGTTTTTGGAATGCAGAAAGATGCAGAGGTAGATGACGATGAAGAAGACATGGATGCTCTTGACGTAAGTGACCATATTGAGTATCATGATGCAAGTACAATCCTTGATGAAGACTCTGGTATGGAATATCAACTACCCCCTCATCAACGATGTGCATGTCACTTGCTAAATCTTGTGGCAACAACTGATGCTTCCCTTGCAGAGGCCATGAATGACACCTACAAGAGGCTTTTCCGAGCAACATTTGCAAAATGCCAGGCCATATGGAACAAAACTGGGAGATCTCATTTGGCTAGTGAAGTGGTAGAGGACAAATGTGGGCTACAGATCATTCGCCCCAATGCAACACGGTGGAATTCCACCTGTCTTGCCACTGAAAGAATTATACGCATCATTGATGAGAAAGGTGAAGATGCCATTAGGGGTGTATGTGACGAACTCAAGGTGAAAATGTGAGTAATATTAGTTACCATGTATGCAGTCTTTCCCTATAGTCATGATGTGGCTTAGTTGTTTGTCATAAACATGTTTTATCTTCCAGGTTGAGTCCTGCAGAAGTTGCATTCCTCCGGGAGTATAGCATCACCATGAAGCCACTGATGAAAGCTTCAAACATCCTCCAGTCAGAGTCCAGTGTTTACATGGGATGGCTGCTGCCAGTAATCCACCAGCTTCTATCCAAACTCAAAAGGCTAGAGGCATCAAGCAAGACCTGCACACCACTCATCAGCACCCTGCAAAATGGCCTGCATAAGCGTTTTGGACAGATGATGGAGGATCCAGAATTGGCTGCTGCTGCAGTCCTCTTACCCAAGTTCAAGACCTCCTGGACTGACAGAGCAGATGTTATAGAAGCTGGTAATTTCAAATTTATATGATCTCATTTGTGTCTATAACTGCACGCCTGTATAAGCATGTATACTTTTATAACATCTCTGTCATGGCAGGCCTAAAAGGTTATTAAAGTATAATTTGTTGTGATTTAGCTAATTTAAGTGTGGGTTTACAAAAATGCTCCCATAAATTGAAGTAATTGTTTTCAAATTACAGCCTTGACATACTTGAAACAACATCTTGAAACTTCAGAGAATGAGGGTGAACTTCAAAGAGAGTCATCTGATGATGACGATTTCTTCTCCAGACCACTCTCCAAAATGTTGCATGAGCTTGATGGTTACCTTGCATGTGCCTCGGACAACATGGATCTGCTTCACTCCTTCCCAGCCATCAAGAAGCTGTCTCTGAAGTTAAACACCGCTCTGCCTGCCTCTGCTGCATGTGAACGGCTTTTTAGCTGTGCTGGTCTACTTTTCACATCCAAACGAAGCCGGATAGACTCTGTGAACTTTGAAAATCAGCTTCTGCTGAAACTGAACAAAAGGTTCAGAAAGTGAAATGTCCGAGAGTTTAAGGCCTTTGCCCAGTTGTTGGTTTGCAGTGAAAAGTTTATACTGTTTATACATGTTTAAAAATCATTTAACATTCTTTAAACAGACAAAATTCCTGTAGTGTGTGTTTATTCGTATAAAACACAAATTGCCTGTGTTTGATCCATTCATATTTCTGATTTGATTGAATGGATTTGATGTTTATTCAATAAATATCACCGGCTAAAAAGTAATTAGTACTTGAGTAGTTTTTGAGAGGGGTACTTTGTACTTTTACTTAAGTACATTTTTAACACCAGTACTTTTACTTGTAATTGAGTATTATTTTAGCAACTACTTGTACTTGTACTTGAGTAACATTTTCATTGTAGTAAGTAGTAAGATAAATTCTAACAGAATCCAACATTCCAACAGAAAAACAAAGCTAGGAGGATCACGTGACCCCTCGACGGTGATGCAGGCTTAGTTTTTCGCTCCGCTCACTTTGCCAAATATTTCACGATCCTGTCAGTGAAATTTGAACCACTCTGCATTAGACCCATCATGAGTGCTAAGGCAGACAAAGGAGATCGGAAAAGGGAGATTGAGCAATCGCCAATGAAGAAAAAATTCAGAGATTCAGCCATCTCCAGTGAAGAGCTGGACAGTGCTATTGCTAGCCGCATTGAACTAGCATTTAAAGAACACCAAAGCACTTTGAATTCGGTTGTGAACTCGGCAGTAAGAGATGCGATGGACTCTGTGCTGATTCCAGCATTGCGCGAACTGCGTGAGGACATACTAGCGACCAATAAGTCTGTTAAAGAGCTAAGAGAGGAGTTTGAGGCCATAGTTACCAAGACGAAGCAGACCGCGTTGATTCTGTTCAGGCAGCGGCGCGGGAAGATAAGAGAACAGTCACGGACTTAAAGGATCAGCTGGAGCGACTCACCGAGAAGATGACAGATATGGAGGACAGGTGCAGGCGGAACAATGTTAGACTGGTGGGACTCCCAGAAGGGATGGAAGGTCCAGATGCAGCTAGTTTCCTCCGAGCTAATCTTTCCAGGTGGATTCCTTCCTTGAGGGGCCGTGACATTGAGATTGATCGGGCGCATCGCGTGTATGACGGAGGGAGGGGCTCCGATCGGCCGCGCACTCTCATCTTCCGTGTACTGAGATGGCATGACAGATCAGATATCCTGAAAGGTGCTCGGCAGGCGTATCCGGTGAAGTGCGCACAGAACAATGTCACACTGCTATTTTTTCCTGACTTTAGTCCGGCTACAGCGATCAGGAGAAAGGCATTTGGTCCGGTTTTGAAGAAGATGACTGCACTTGGTCTCCAGCCCTTCCTCATCTATCCAGCGGTGATTAAGCTACGGCACAAAGGAGAACAGAGAAGCTTCGATTCCCCTCAGAAAGCGGAGGATTTTATCAGTTCCATGTCTCAGCAGAAGTCCTATGCCGCCGCTCTTCGGGGGGACGACGGGGGAGCAGCGGCCGCTGTTTCTCCATTTCCACGGGAGGGGCGTGACGGCCGGGATGGACTTGGCCCTAGCTGCCCAGAAGGGGATGATAGCAGGATGGCCATGGATGCTTGCTAAACCTATTGTTTGCGTTTTCTTCTCTTATACTGGGATATTGTCCTTATTTATCCGGTACAACGATCTCTTTGCTGGTAAGACTGACACTCCATTTTTCTGTTTTGGAGGGGACTAATGGAGAGTAGGTTTAATTACTAAAAATATTTTTTTTTTTGGCTGTGTGAGCCTTTCGGGAGACATGTCTTGCGTTAGGGTGGATCGGTCACAACCTATCACTGTTTTTTGTTGCTCAGTCAGACCTATGTTCTCGGTAATGTGCGGTCTGAGTTGTTCTTTGTTTATGGTTGTCGGTTGTTCACATTTTTATGTTGTTTTTGTTTTTTACAGCAGACATTTATACTTTTATCTATTTTACATTATTTCTAAAGGGATTTTTCATATAGGAGGTTTGGTATCTAAAATGCACATCAGTGTTTACGGGTTATTTACGGAATGGAAGTGCTTCTGTTTTTTGCATTTATTGTGTACAATCTTGGGATTATGAATATTCAATGCATACTTTAAATATTTTATCACTGAATGTGAATGGTTTAAATTCTGCTGTTAAAAGAACCCGTGTATTAGAATATTTACACCGTAAATCTATCTCCTGTGCCTTAATACAAGAGACACATTTAAAACAATCTGACGTGGCACGTTTCCAGAATAAGTATTACAAATTAATAGCTTTTTCCTGCGCTCAAAATAAAACTAAGGGGGTGCTTATCCTTGTTAACAGGAAGTTAAATTTAACAATTGAACACCTTGGTAGTGATGAGAAGGGTAGATTTGTTTTTATCCGATGCAAAATATATAATAATAGGTTAGCATTGGTCTCTATTTATGGTCCGAATGAGACAGACAGTGCATTCCTTACACAGATTTCCAAAACTTTACTTGAGGAGATTGATTGCCCTCTAGTGGTGGGTGGTGATTTTAATGCTGTCATAAATCCTGCTTTAGATAAGTCTCAATCTGATACAACAGCCAATCCATCCTCTAAATTATTGAATAAATTTATCACTGAGCTCAACTTAATCGATTTATGGAGAATTCAGAACACTAAAGCTAAGGACTTCACTTTTTGTTCTAATAGACACAAGACTTTCTCTAGGATAGACTACATATTTCTCAGCCCATCTTTAATTTCATCTAATTCCTCTATATCTATATTACCAATTTTATTATCTGATCATTCTGCTATGTTGTGCAGTGTTCCTCTTTCCGATGTCAAAGCCAAGTCCCCTAGATGGCGCTTTAACATATCATTATTAAGTAATCAGACTTTTATTACCTCTCTAAAAGAATATATTAAGGACTTTCTTGAAATTAATATGCCCTCTGATGTGGATCCTCAAATACTGTGGGAAACGACTAAGTGTGCTATACGAGGTTTCTGTATATCTTTCTCTTCTACTCTTGCCAAAGCGAGAACTCACCAGTTTACACAATTAGAAAATAAAATCCAATCATTACAAAACCTACAAAAACAACATTTTACTGAGCAACAGGCTACACAGCTGTCCTCTTTAAAAGAAGAATATGATTTACTTTCACACTCAAAGGCAGAATTTATTTTACATAGGACTAGACAAAAATATTATTTTGAATCAGAGAGACCTAGTCATTTATTGGCCCTTAGGTTGAAAGAATGCGAGTCTAAGGCATATATTAGCGCAATAAAATCATCGGATGATCAGGTCACTACGAACCCTGTGGCAATTAATGACATATTTAAAGGTTTTTACACAAATTTGTATAAAGCCGAAACAGATTTTGATGAACCAATTTGTAAGCAGTATTTAGATAAATTGGAACTGCCTCGGATCTCACAGATGGATAAAGAATCTTTGGAGGCCCCATTAAGTTTGGAGGAACTTCACGTCTCTCTAAAAAGCCTTCAAAAGGGCAAATCGCCGGGTCTAGATGGTCTCCCCCTGAATTATATTTAGAAATTTGGGATTTGGTAGGGATACTTATGCTTAACTCATTTAATTTTGCAATTGAACATGGGGCATTTCATAGAGATCAAAAAACATCACTGATTTCATTACTTCTTAAAAAAGGGAAAGATCCATTAGATTGTTCCAGCTACAGACCGATTTCGCTTATCCCATGTGATCTAAAAATCTATGCTAAAGTTTTTGCTTCTCGTTTGGAGAAGGTAATTCACAGTCTGATCAAGGAGGACCAAACTGGTTTCATCAAGGGGCACAATGCATCTGACAATATGCGTCGACTCCTTCATATTCTTGACTTTGCGGACTCCCACCCAACACCTTGTGCGGTCTTTTCACTTGATGCAGAAAAAGCCTTTGACAGGCTAGAGTGGAATTATATGTGGGCAGTTCTGCAATGTTTCGGCTTCGGTGAACACTTCGTTTCTATGATTAAGACATTATACCACTCACCTGCAGCATCAGTCATAACTGGTAATATTATTTCCCCCTCATTCCCTTTACAGCGGGGAACGAGACAGGGGTGTCCACTTTCCCCCTTATTGTTTTGTCTATCTCTCGAACCCTTAGCACAAGCCATCAGGAAATCTGAAGTATCGATTAAGATTCATGACCATAATCATTGTATTTCATTATACGCTGATGATATTATTCTATATTTAGACCACTTTGATGTTTCAGTCTCTAGTGTAATTAAGGAATTTGATAATTTTAGTAGCCTATCAGGATATAAAATAAATTGGAGCAAATCTGCTTTAATGCCAATTAACAATGTTAAGGTTAATTTTTCTATTCCCTCATTTATCCCTATTAAGGAATCTTTCATCTATTTGGGCATTACCATATATAAAAACATTCATAAGATTGCCAGAGACAATTTTAATAACATTTTCGTTAAGGTCAAAAATGACATTCAAAGATGGAAGAATCTTAAAGTCTCTCTCCAAGGAAGAATCTCCACTGTTAAGATGAATTTGTTACCTCGATTTAATTTTTTTTTCTCTATGCTACCACTTTCTCCCCCTCCAGGTTACTTTAAGGAGATCAACTCCATAATTTCTAAGTTTATCTGGAATGATAAATGTCCCAGAATTAAACTTACCACATTACAACATCCTAATAGCGCAGGAGGACTGGCTGTACCAAATTTTGAATTATATTATTGGTCGTTCCAGCTTAAGGCCCTTCATAATTGGGTTGATCCTCAATCTACAGTTTCATGGAGGGTGATTGAAGCTGACAAGGTTAAACCAAATAGACTTCAAGATATTTTATTTACTGGCACAGGAAAAAAAGGGGATAATTATAAATTTGGTCCGGTTGTGGCTAACTCTATTAAAATCTGGAAAACGGTTGAACGTCGGATAGGTGGACCCTTCAAATTCTGTAACAGTACACCTTTATGGCACAATTTGAACTTTGTATGTGAAAATCGTCCATTTGTCCAACCCTCTTGGTCCTCTTTAGGTGTGAACACGTGCGGTGATATGTATGATAACCAGGGCCTCTGTTCATTTCAGGCATTGAGAGCCAAATTTTGTCTACCAGCATCTGCATATTTTGTTTTTCTTCAATTACGTTCTGCTCTCAAAGCGTATGGCGTTCCTTGGTCTTCTTCCATTTCCTCTCATCCTATGCGGGACTGGATTGCACCATCTGCTGGTCGGCCATCTGTTTCCTTAATATATAATAAAATTATTGATTGTATTACAAAACCTCTTTCTATTAAAACTATTTGGAATAGGGAATTATCTGATCTTAATTTATCTGTCGACTGGGAGAGAGTGTGGTCTAATCTCAGTTTAACATCTAAAAATCTGGCTCATCGTCTTATTCACTTCAAAGTCATTCATAGAGCATACATAACTCCTTACAAAAGATTTAAAGATTTAAAATGAAACTGCAGTCAAATTTGAACTGCCATATATGTAACACTACATCATCAGGCACTTTTCTGCATATGTTTTGGGAATGTCCTGTCGTCATCAGTCTATGGACACATGTAAACCTGGTTTTGTCATCATTACTGAGAATTGATTGGTCTGTTAACCCAAGTTTATGTCTTCTTAATGATGATTCTGATCTCTGTATTAGTTCAATGCAAAAGAGAATGTTGTTTGCTGGTTTTACAGCTGTGAAGAAGACAATAATTCAGAACTGGTTTACACCACACATGTGTAGAGAGGCATATTGGATCCGTAGCCTCCTGCAAATTGTCTCATGTGAGTGTACAACGGCGCGAGTCGGTGGGGCCAGGCCTTCAACCATTGAGGCTTGGCAGTGTTTTTTACTGAATGTACGTGATTATTTAAAGGAGTGACTTTTGTGTTCTTGTTGTCCTTCCCTCTCTCCCTCCCTTTTGATTGAACTTTTAGATGTTGAGTATGTGTCTGCTGTTTTGTTTTGTTTTATTTTGGATATTATGTTGTGTTGTTTGTAAAAAAAATGAAAATAAAAAATTGTTGATAACAAAAAAAAGAAAAACAAAGCTACACAGAGTTACAATGGACTCTATGCACGGGCACATAGCCTACGTATTTCCGGTGAAATCTGAGGGCGCATAAAAGCTTCCGGTCTCTATTCAGCCATAGCGTGAGTGAGTGCATTATCAGCCGCCATCATATGTCATTTAACGATTATAAAACCATATTTATACATTTTATTATTATAATATCACATATGAAATATATTACAGACATATAATACAAAACTTATTTAGTGATGAGTTCCAGAAAGTTTAAATACGTCCGACGTGAGGGTGGTTCGTCCTGCCATTGCTGCGTCCCGTTTTGTGAGGCTTCCCAGAGGTTTAACACTGTGCTAAGTTTTCACACATTTCCCCTGGATAAAGAAACATGCAGTAAGTGGATTCACGGTATTAGACATAAGGATTTTAACATCACTCCTGATACTAGAGTTTGCAGTCGTCACTTCAAGTGTGAAGATGTGATCGAGCCATCAACTCCCTCAGGACACCGGCTTCTGAAGAAAGGGGCTGTGCCCACCTTGTTCCAGTGGAACAATTACTCTGTTTCAGCACCAAGGCGCACAGGGGTATGGCAGATGAAAGATGTCTCCCCTCCAGTGGATGAAGATCCTGTTCCCATGGACCCCCAGCATCTGGAGCATGATTACTGTTCCGTTTCTGAACCTGCGGCAGTTGATCTTGCACTAGATCAAACTGAAGATCTTCGGAAAGTGGTGGAGCAACTGAGGAAACAGGTGGAAGAGCTGTCGGTCCGTCAGAGTTTCTGTTTGGGCCGATTTGCTGCATCTGATGATGACATACGGTTCTACACCAGGTAAGATTTAAACCCCCTTATAATTTACTATCACCAATTTGTGACTAACACTAACATTATTTCCAGCATTTTTGTATGCCATACAGATATGTTGGGAAGAATGGTAGTGTCAGTCACCATTCTTATTCATTCATTCTTTCGACGGCATTATGGAGAATACGTTATTGAAGTATTTTAATTGAGTAGGTTTTTTTTTATTCTGTAGAAGAAAAAACAATCATGAGGGTATTTGCATGTCAATACATTATAACCATGCATTTTAAAGGGACAGTCCACCCAAAAATGATTTTTTTTTTTTTATAATTCCAATTGTATTCTTCTGAAACAAGAAAGTCATATACACCTAGAATGTCTTGGGGCTGAGTAAATCTTGGGGTCATTTTTTGGGGGGGTGAACTATCCCTTTTAATTAACCTTAAGTTCAACAGACATAAACTAACTTGCATTGTTATTATGTTTTTTTGTGTGTATTATCTTAAAGCATTTCTCCCATCTAATTTAGATTTGTGACTTACAACCACTTAATGGCCTTTTGGAGACTCATTGAACCTGCATCCCACAACATGGTTCGTGTGACTAGAGCAAGGGCAGCTGCAACGAGGAGTGAAGTAGGAGCAACAAGCAATGCAACGGTAATGGTATTGTATTCTTTAGCACAAGGGAAAAAATATATTTACTTTTGATGCATGCATATTATGTGTATCATAATTATTCAAATGTTATTTTTACAGTGTCAGTCTCTCCAGCCAATTGATGAGTTTTTTCTCTTCATGGTCCACCTTTCAGTTGGTCTTAGACAGAGGGATCTGGCCCACAGATTTCCTTCAGTCCACAGTGAGAAGAATAATAACAACCTGGGTCAATTTTCTGTACACTGTTCTTGGGTCTGTGCGCATCTGGATGTCTGAGGATGCAGTCAAGGCTAATCTGCCCAAAGAGTTCCAGGACTACCCAGACACACAAGTGGTGATTGACTGCACAGAGCTGCGTTGCCAAACACCATCCTCTCTCTTGCTTCAGAGTGAAGTGTTCTCCTCGTATAAGTCCCACTGCACCTTCAAGGGCTTAATTGGCATGGCACCCCATGGTGCAGTCACTTTTGTGTCATCCCTGTATGCAGGAAGTATCAGTGACAAGGAACTTTTAAAGCAGTCTGGCATAGTGTCTTTGCTGAAACCTGGAATGGCCATTATGGTTGATAAAGGGTTTCTTGTTGATGACTGTGTGCCACTGCAAAGTCTACAGACCTGCTTACCTTTCGAAGAGGAAACAGCTGTCAGCTGATGAGGTGAGAGAGACACAGTCAATTGCTCGACTGAGGGTCCATGTTGAGCGTCTCATCCTCAGGGTGAAACAACACAAGCTGTTTGACTCCGTCATCCCTCTCTCCATCACTGGGAGCATAAACCAGCTCTACACAGTTGCCTGCCTTCTTGTAAATTACCAGAATGGCCCACTGGTCAAAGCATGGGCAAAGGATTAGACGACAGGATGGATTAGTTGGATTTGGTTTTAGTTGTACAGCTTGTAATATAAAATGTAAACAAAAAAAAATTGTGAACATATTCAACTTTGATATAATGTAATGTCAGCATGTAAATATTAATTACTTCGATAGTGTAAAGTAAACATGCAAATAACTTATACATTGTTTCTTGTAAACCAGTGTAATGTAAACATGTAAATAAAAATGTATACATTTTCTTGTACACCAGAGTAATGTAAATATGATTAACTTTAGTTTATATACACACACACACACACATTTGTAGGTATCTTGGCAGGTTGAAACATTCTTTGTCTTTGTAGATGCGCTGGATCATCATCTCATTTTGTGCATATAGAGCAAAATCACACCCATCAAATCCTGAGATCAGCATCTGACCTTGAACTTGCTAATAATATGCATGCTGCTTTTTCATTTCTGGCTTGCCATTCTGAATCTTAAGGTAAGGGCAGTCACTGTAACTATTTACATTTGGCCACTTTACCTCCAAAAGACTGAAAATTGGGTGCTCTGTAGGGTCATAAGTGATGCCAGCAGGTGCATCTGGGTGAATCCAGGCAGGTAGAAGGTAACGTTTCGCAGCAGACAACATTCATGAACAGCTGAAGATTCCATTTCAAGACCTCTCTTCATAACTGCAGTCTGGAGAGTTCCTCTGTAGATCCTATCAGCCAAGTGTTTATGTAGAGTAACAATAATAAGAACAAAAAAGTACAATATAAGATAATAAGCATACATTTATTACTAATAAACTTTTATTTCTAATAAACATTGAAAATATAAGAATGGCCTGTTAAAAACAGATTTAAGCAGGATTATGCTACATGACATCACACCAAACGACTACATTCTGACACTCATGTGAAGTCGTTCCTATCACACCGAGAGGTCTATTGGTGTTATCGGATTTATAAAATGCTTGTTGTTGCCGTATATTTAAGTGCAGAAGATAGCAAATGGTATAAAGTAATTTAATATAGAAATACATGTGAAATAATTCTATTTTACAGCTAAAAATTGGCGTAAAAATCATGCAGCATTATACAGCCTCATGAGATAGATTTGCTAATAATAGACAATAGAATTATAATACTCACCCTCAACGTTGTCTGTGTAACTTGAAACGCATAGCCCCTCTCCATTTTACTCAATGGAGTGACAGGTGACAGCCTCACAATACGACAGATATCATTAACGGCAATCCTGGTAAGTTCTTGTAAGCAGCGAGTGTAAAAAGTCATCATCTCCGCATTCATTTTGACAGTTCTAGGTAAAGAACAATAGCTTCCGGTGCAGCGCCGGATATAAACGCGCCCCCTGAGAATAAACGCGGAAGTGACCGTGCATAGAGCGCATTGCAAAGCACTGCAGAAATAAATAAAAGTATGCTCCAGGTTATTATAAAATAATCACCCCTTAAATTTCCTTTTGAAACTGCATCATCAAATATTAATGTATTTATGTATGTATTTACATTTATTTGTATATTTATTTATTTATTTTTACAAATTGAGAAGTCAAAATTAAATTTAATGGTATTCCCATAGATGAACCTCGAATCCCAGTGGATCTGAAAATGAATACATTCCATTTATGAAACAAACAAATGAGCAATTTAAAAAAATGAAAAGCATGAAATCTTTTTTTTTTTAGAAATACAGTATTCTCCGGTGTCAGTGATGAATGCAGCAAGACCAAAAGCCCTCAGGTGGTTCTACCACAGCCCTGCCTGTGCAGAAGTTACACTTCATTTTATTAGGAGCAGGCCCCTCTGTTAGTGCAGTCCTGCATAAATAGTTAGGGTAAATACACTATATCATTTCTCTTCACAGTTGAATAGCATTATGATTTCTATGCTGAGCCAGGTGAAGCAGGGTCAGCAGAGGAAATTAAGAGGCACTCGCAGCAGCTGCCGTCTCTCCTCTCTTTAACCATGCTTGACTGCTTCGACCATCAAAAACCGCTTGTACATGCGTCATAAAAAAAAGAAAAACATTGGCCGTGTGTTTAAAATGGTATTAAAATGCTGTTGACCCTTAAAATTAGAAAGTGAAACGTGCAACTCCTTGCATGCCAATTACTTTATGTCTATCTAAAGTGCAGAGGGGAAAATAGAGATGTATATGGTTGAGAGGTGTTCAGAATTTATTGACATGCAGCAGAAATGTGCAATCACTCATATATGACATCACCACACACCTTAACAGTGGGTTCAGACACTTTAAAAGATGTGATTTGGTAATGTTTTGCTTATTTTTGTTGATAAATATTTATTTAAAATGATTTTCATTTGTATTTTGTGCCCTTGACCCCAGCCTACTCCACAGTTTAATTAGCATATTCTGTTAATTCTGTTGTATAACTGAATTTGTGCTACAAACAAACAAACAAACAAACAAAACAAAGCATTAATAATCATTATAAAAGAGTTTGCAAAATGCTTTTAGATGGAGTATGCCATGTGAGTACTTTTTTTACCCAAACAATACCCACATTTATGAATCTCTT
Source organism: Schizothorax lantsangensis (assembly GCA_027422415.1). Lineage (NCBI taxonomy): Eukaryota > Metazoa > Chordata > Actinopteri > Cypriniformes > Cyprinidae > Schizothorax > Schizothorax lantsangensis. The sequence continues at coordinate 14,394,023 of CM049848.1, forward strand.
GGCTCATAATTAGTTTCATACAAACATTCATGTTTGCTCTGATATGTGAGAGCACGGTCAAATACATATAAATGTCATCTCATGTCTCCAGCTGATCATCTTATATTAATAGCTCACATGTGTATAAAGAGATAAACTGACGTGAGGCCTCTACTTCTGATCTATTTGAAGAGGCTGTTTGTATAAATGAGTTGGTTTTCATTATGAGTTTTTATGTTAAATGGGAAATTCACAGAAGCAAATTCACAAAACTGTTAACAAAACATGCTCTAAAACAAAAATAAATTGATAGAATCGGCTCATTCAATTTCCTTGTTTAGCCTAAATTAAGCCTAGTTTGAATAGATATTCAGAAATTTCATTTTCACTCACTTTTAACACTGACATTTATGTTGCCAGGTTCCCCCTACTACTCACCTCAGCCCCCCAGCCCCCCATCCTCCCCACATACCCCCCAGTGATTTCTGGTAGGAGCACTACCACAAAGAGCCTATCACAGGACACAGAGGATATGTTCACTCGATCCCACCACACGCCCGCTGTCCACTCCCAGTGCGACTCTTGCAGCATCCCATAGTCTTCTCTGCTGTACCCACAGCTGGTGGCTGCCCTATGGGAAGGCTGGATTATTGCTGGGTTAATTTCCTGATGAATGTCCCACCTCTGTATTCAGTTTTCCCCAAATGACCAATTAAAGTACAGCAACTGGCACGGCGTTGCTCGGCAGCAGGTTGCCGGGGGCAGCGAGGCTGGAGGCAGTGTCAGAAGGTGTGTGCTTCACGTTCAGACACTGAGCAGTGTGTGTGTGTGTGTGTGTGTGTGTGTGTGTTTGTATGTGTGAAGAGAGGGGTGTCAAAGCTTAAGAGAAATAATTATAATATCCATTAAAGAAAAAAAAAAAAATTCCCAAGACTGAAACTAGCTTTTCTGTCTGTATAAGTTTGGGTTATGTGCATAAATTCATTGAGGTTTTAGGCTAATAATAGACAGTGCTTGCATTTTGTTTAAAATCCCCCTCAGCATTTTGGATATGCTTCAGTACTAACATTTCCCATTTATGAGTCTGTGTGAAAAGTCAGCATGAATCCTGGCAAATATAAGAAATTCATGCATTTTCTGAATAATTCATGAATAGTACCATGAGACAGTTGTGAAAAGTGAGTGAAAAGATTTCTGCGATGTGACCTATAGTAGTCAACATCAACCACATGCAATGCTTTCTAACAGTTTTTTGTTGTTGTTGTTGTTGGTTCATTGCACATTGTGCATGGAAATACAACCCCAAATCAGAAAAAGTTGGGACAGTATGGAAAACGCAAATAAAAAAAGAAAGTAGTGATTTCTAAATTTTCTTTGACTTGTATTTCATTGCAGACAATATGAACACAAAATATTTCATGTTTTGTCTGGTCAACTTCATGTCATTTGCAAATATACATCCTTTCCTGTCATTCAGACCTGCAACACATTCCAAAAAAAGTTGGGACAGGAGCAATTTAGGGCTAGTAATGAGGTAAATTGGTTAAATAATGATGTGATTTGAAACAGTTGATGTCAACAGGTGATTGTAATTATGATTTGGTACAAAAGCAGCATCCAAGAAAGGTCTAGTCCTTTAGGAGCAAAGATGGGCCGAGGATCGCCAGTTTGCCAACAAATACGTGAGAAAATTATTGAAATGTTTAAAAACAATTTTCCTCAAAGAAAGATAGGAAGAGATTTGGATATTTCACCTTCAACAGTGCATAACATAATTAAAAGATTCAAGGAATCTGGAGGAATTTCAGTGCGTAAAGGACAAGGGCGCAAGCCTAAGCTGAACAACCGTGATCTCCGATCCCTCAGGCGGCACTGCATCAAGAATCGTCATTCATCTATAAGCGATATCACCACATGGGCTCAGGACTACTTTGGCAAACCTTTGTCAAGTACCACAATACGTAGTTACATCCACAAATGCCAGTTAAAACTGTACTGTGCCAAAAGGAAGCCCTATGTTAACAGTGTCCAGAAGCGCCGTCGACTTCTCTGGGCTCGGAGGCATCTGGGATGGACCATCACACAGTGGAAACGTGTACTGTGGTCAGATGAATCAGTATTTCAGGTATTTTTTGGGAGGAATGGACGCCGTGTGCTCCGGACCAAAGAAGAAAAGGATCATCCAGACTGTTACCAGCAACAAGTCCAAAAGCCAGGGTCTGTCATGGTATGGGGTTGTGTCAGTGCCCTTGGCAAAGGTAACTTGCACTTCTGTGATGGCACCATTAATGCTGAAAAGTACATAGAGATTTTGGAGCACAATATGCTGCCTTCAAGAAGACATCTTTTCCAGGGACGTCCATGCATATTTCAACAAGACAATGCAAAACCACATTCTGCACACATTACAAAGTCCTGGCTGCGGAGGAAGAGGGTACGGGTACTTGACTGACCTGCCTGCAGTCCCGACCTGTCTCCAATAGAGAATGTGTGGCGCATTTTGAAGCACAAATTGCGACAATGAAGACCCCGTACTGTTGCCCACCTTAAGACTTGTTTGCAGGAAGAATGGGACAAAATTACACCTGAAACACTTCATCACTTGGTGTCTTCAGTCCCTAAACGTCTTTTAAGTGTTGTGAAAAGGAATGGCAACATTACAAAGTGGTAAATGCTTTACTGTCCAAACTTTTTTGGAATGTGTTGCAGGTCTGAATGACAGGAAAAGATGTATATTTACAAATGACATGAAGTTGACCAGACAAAACATGAAATATTTTGTGTTCATATTGTCTGCAATGAAATACAAGTCAAAGTAAATTTAGAAATCACTACTTTCTTTTTTTTATTTGCGTTTTCCATACTGTCCCAACTTTTTCTGATTTGGGGTTGTATAAAAATGTCAAATAAAGACCATAATACTGAGAGTATAGTTCTGTAATATAGTATTCATAGTGTCAGCATGATTGTTTTGTACACTTTAATGATCATAAGACAATGAATTAAGATTTTAAAAAAGGTGGTATGACTATACATTATCTCTTGATGTACACTATACTGTCACTACTTCTGTTACATCATGCTTTTAAGAATGTATAATGGTTGTTGAAATCTATATCATGTTGACTTTAGGATCTGTGAAACTTATAGGGAAAGCTTATAAGGGGAAGAAAAGCATGAAAAGTAACCATTTGCAATTACAGCCCGAGATGGTGTAACATTTTACTGTGCTTCCTCACACTGTTAACGATTTACAAAGAAATCTGTAACCTGAGTTACCATCTCAAACAGACATAAAGGAAATTCAAGGACCATAATCAAATGAATGTGATGATGCTTCACATAAACAGAAATCACATCGGAGACACATCCCATGACCTATGACAGACTGAAGTTTTGCTGTAGACTCTAAAACCAGAATCTCATCACGTTTCCATGATACAAAGCTTTTGAGTTTAACTCTCTGCAGTCAGAAACAAACCGATAGAAAGACAGGAAGGGAGAGAAAGACATAGTGGTATGACCATATAGTCTTCCAGATCTGAGGGACGATTACAAACAAAGGACGATGTTGTGCAATATCCGACCCTTGCTCTGCTGGAGTAGTCTGAACAGAATCAAAGCAAACAAAGACTTGCTCCTGTCTGCACCTCCAAAGAGGAAGAGATACCGTACACACAACCTGCTTCCTTTCATATCCACCCTTATAAAGATCTCTCAAATGAAAAACGGGAGGTAACATGGAGGGGAGGTACGGGACACGCTGAGCCTTTATAGTGGGGTCGCAGCTAGGATCACCATGATAAGGTCACTCTAGAATCCAAATTTACACCCTATAATTGGCTAGCTGGCGCGCCTGATTGCATTCTAGAGCCGAGTGATGCTTTAACGGCCTCTGGCAGGAGGAAAACGCAGCCGATCAAAGAAATAAGAATATAGACGTCATAGTGATAAGGAATTTTGCTTAGAAAAAAAAGTACTTGGAGGTTTTCTGGGTCTACAAGATTAATTAAAAAAATTGAGAGTTAGTTAACTGCAACACAAAAGAGCGACAAAGTAATACAGGATGAGAAATAAAAACAGAGAGAAAGAAAGTGAAAAAGAGAGCATTAACTGGAGTAATTTGAGCAATTGGGCATGAAGAGAGGAGGTTTATTTGGTGCAGGGAGCAGCTTCCATTTAAAGTGTGAGTTGAGTTAAGTGGAGTTTGATTGCGCTGTTGGATTGTCAGGGGCAGCACCGGATGGCTCCTCACTCCTCTAATTAGAATCGTATTCTTCTAATTAGAGGTCCATAGCTTTGCTTAGGAATTTTAGCCACATGTGAGGATTGCACGTAATGTTTGTCATAAATAGTGTTTATGGCTAACATGGTTGTCACCATCAAACCATTAAAACTAATGAATGAGGATCCAGACAATTCACCTGAGCGCATTAGGCCTCATCTCTGTGAGAATCCATTATCCTAAAGAGGGTTTGGGGTGCACCGGTGAAATAGGGTCTCAAAAGTGGCGCCAATTTGAACCACATATGTTCACTCTGCGGCCATCTTGGTAATTCTTGTCTGCTTTAATGAGGAAAGACAAAAATCTGCAAAACTGCTCTCTATAAAAATCCTCATCCAAGCTTCATCCCTCAGACTCTCCTATTGTTTTTCCCAGGAGACAGTTTGTGGTCTCTCTGGGCTGTTGGTCTTGGGGGCCTGGGATCATGTGAAGAATGAGCACTGTCTGTCGCCCACACATTCGTCCACGCTGTGAAACTGTCTGAGAGGATGTAGACATATTCCAAGCACTGATCCATAGCACAGAATAAACAGCAGCTGATCTGCAACGCTCCCCACTTCCTGCAGAAGAGATTGGCTGGTAGACTGTGACCCCTGCAGACTCACAGGGTAAGCCACTGTGAAGGTGGGTTACCCTCAACGCTTAGTTCTTCTGACAGCACTGATATTTGGTGACAGAGTGTTCGGACTGTATCATGATACAGAGGGAACACTCATATTACAAGTCATGGATGGCAGAATATAGATATATATAAATCACTGAAGCAACATCAGCATGCTGAACTTCAACAGATTTATTTTTTATTTTTCATTGCTGTCAGTATTCAAAGTAAAATCATAATAGAGATTATACAGCGAACAGAATTTAAATGAATTTGAACCGAGCATCAGAATTTCTGCTAAAGTTCTAGCAATCCCTCTTGTGTCCGGCTAAAGCAGCAGTAATGGAGAGTTTCTACATGCAGACACTGCAGCGGGGACACTGTAAAAAATGGCAATAGGCAGGCAGGGATGTAATTAAGGCGGCTGACACTTTTATTCTGGGTAATAGGAGGCGAGGGCCCAGTCTATTCCCTAACGCACTCCCCACACGCCACAGAGCGCATTTTAATACCCGCACATACAAGCACCTAAATGCCACTCTTATGGCCCTCATGGAGAGGTAATATTGATGTGTAAATAGGATAAATACCAACATCCAAGGGTTTAAGGGATGTAGTAAATAAACATCAACTAATACACAACAGGCATAAACACTGGAACGGTCTATTTCAGATAGGGAGAAGGCGAAGAGAGATACTAAGGAAGAAATCATGCCTGCATCTGAGGTACACAATAATGCACTACAGAACAGGTTTAAACCTTCCTAATATGAGCCACCACATGCAGAGAAATACCATCATGAAAACATGCTATGGCTTTCTTGTGTCATTAAACATATGAAGCACACATTACAGTGTTCTTAGATGGAGAACTAATTTTGTAGCCTTTCCTTGGAGTCAATTTGACCCATCCTTCATTAAAAAAAAAAAAAAGAATTACATGTTTTTTATAAACAAAGCTATTGCACAAGTTGTGGGTCAATTTGACCTTATAATGTAAAGACAAGAAGGGAAACAAGAAATCTGATAAAAGCTACAGTAAAATAAAATTTAAACATGAAACTTTTAAAATACTGGTTACATCATACCTATTTGACCTTGGAAAAACTAAAGTTAATTTTCAATTTTGACAGCATACAAGGGTCAAAAGGTATACGATTATTTGCTTAGAACTGTTGCAGAGCAAAAATTGTACTATGCTTTTAAGGACTGATTTTAAAATTGCTTTGAAATATTAATAAAAGCAATAAGTTTCTCAAGGCTGAGCGTTACACTCACTTTATGATAGTGATAAACCAAATAATATTGTTTCTTAAATGTAAGCTATTTGCAGTTGCCAAAAGCAACTTGGCACCTTAATATAGATCAATGTGTGTGTTTATTTATTTTGCAATAGCTTTGAATGCAGTTCATTGAATTAGAGCAAGAAATATCAATTTTAAAAACCATTTTACATCAGTGGAGAATAGAATACTAGAATGAAACTCACCTCAGAACATCTGCTGTCTTTGCATAAAGAACAATGTTGCATCAGATGAACCGGACTGGATCTTGACATATAATGCAGATGTTAATGATGAAGAACACAGACATCAGGCCATCCTGCCACCAACTAGCTCTACCAATTTTATCTGCAATAAATAATCCACCATCATTGAGCTCTGGCACGCCATAATGGCAAGTGAAATATGCTGGTATGATAGAACCAATAAATCCAGATTTTCCTATGGTTCCCTCAGGCTAGAACAATATGTAACTATAGCAGTCTGTGTCAGGTGGGGCTATCACTGAACTATCATAAAATCTAAATGGGTGCTAATTAGCAGCGCCTTCCCCTTCCGACTCAGTATTTCTATTGACATTTTAGTGAGCCTTCCTTCACTAGAACACCATAACTCACAGGAACAAGAGAAGGAATACAAGGAGAGATTTCTACTTCTACAACACAATAATGAAACCTGTTATATTTGCTTAATATGTAAATTGGCTTGTCAAACAGCATGTTGGGTCTAGGCAAAGTTTATACTTGCACCTGCATATTCACAAAGGAACATTTTATAGCTTCAAGTTTGTTCTTAAATAGTTCAGCAGACTAAAGGTGTTCTTAGTTATGTTTCATTGAAGTATCAACTTTGTCTCAAGTCAAGTCAAGTCAAGTCAAGTCACCAAATATAGTGCTTTATACAATACTGACTGTGTCAAAGCAGCTTTACATTGTCAACAGGAAAAGAGTTTGTCAATAAATCTCAGACATTTCTCCTAAAAACGGAGAAATAAAAATAAAAACAAATGAGTCATTTGTTAACACAAAGTAAAAGTACTGAGCTATAAAATCACTATGAATACCAGCGGCGGGTAGCCTCCGGCAAAGACTTGGTATATCCAAGCCATTTGAGTGAATGACTGCAGGGATTTGCTTATTAATATGCATAAAAAAAAAAAAACATTTTCATTTAAGGTGTAATACGAAGCGTACTAAAAATAATAATAATGTTGAAAATATGTATTCTGCATAGTAAAATGTTAAAAACAGGCAATCCTAACAATAGTTACATTACTTGACTTGATTTTGATGTTGGCTTAGTATGTCACATCCTTTAGAATTAGTTACATACAGAGGCTTGGGCGCATCAGTAAGTGAGTCAGTTCAACTACATTAATACAACTACTACATTCAAAAAGAGCAAATCAAGGTGGCCAGATTATTTGAATTTTGAACGCCACTTTAAAAGGTGAGGTAACACTGATGCTGATGCACTACATAGAGATCAATGCATATGTCAAACACCTTGAAGGTTCAACATATGATTTATTTTTTTTAATCACTAAATGTTGCACAGGAACACAGCATATAAGACCAAAACAAACATGGTGCACTCCAGCCACACTTCCGCCCTCTGTTCGTCCACACGAACCTTCATGCAACACATAAAGAAAATGCTATGCATGACGAAACTGAAATACCTTTTGTAAACAATGTTAAGTGACAAGGTGAGTATTATGCTAATATAGAAGCATAATACTAGTCAGGAAATTCACCATACTGCGAATGTGGAAGTTTGCCATACTGCGCTCCGCCATCTTGCTTTTACAAAGTGGTGTGGGAGCTCACTCTCGCACTTCCCTTATAAATGACAGTAACAATCACACCCTAGTCATCCCAGCTACCAAAAATAGAAAAAAAGAAAAATATGATTCTTGCAAACAAAATTAAAACAACAGAATTTTTTTTTATACTTCATAACTTAAAAGGAAACCCTCTGCTCAATTCTAACTTTTTTAAAATAATATAAATGCTATAAACCTGTATAAAATAATATAAACCTGCCATACCAAACAGGACAACAGGGAGATGCCAAAAGACCACTCACTACACCTGTCCCATTGAACTGGACTGACTGAAAATATAGCCTACTGTTTGTATCCATTAAAAAAAATGAACATACAAATGAAAAATACAGCAAATAAATTTTAAGTCTGTTGAAACACATCGATCTGAAGATGGGATCAGTGAACAAGTTCCTCCGTCAGAGCGCATCTGATGCTCACGTCTATAACAAGCCTCACAAGATTCTCTTTTATGGGTGAGCATCCATTATAAAACACAAACAGGATATTAATTTAGACAACTATGTAAATATTGAAATTTCACACAAAGGGATCAGAGGCCCGAGAGCGTGCAGTTTGTGAATCATATAATGCGTGCCTAATGTACGACTCTGATACACAGGAGTGTCATAGGCTACATTAGGCATGCGCAAGTTCGTTATTATTTCTCTAATCGTCTTTACCTTTACATTAGCGCGACGGTTTGCTTCATACAGCCCAGAGATGTAGTTTGCGTGCAGCGGTTGGAAGTTTTGAGCCGATGTTCAGTCTGTATTTAACAGTGCGATGAGGCTTGCTGCGCCGAGTCCGAAGCAATCAATCACAGAGCACGAGAGAGGCCGTGCTTTGATCATTTTAATTTAACACATAAATAATGAAATTAAACAATTATAGGATAATATTTTAATTAATTTTAAGCCAACTCACGGCCCCCTTGGAGGATCACTGAGGCCCCCTAGTGGGCCGCGACCCCCCTGTTGGGAACCCCTGCTGTAGTGTGACTATTATTTTATGTGGCCCAGGTTTGGCCCAGACACTTTAAGCCAGATCTGTCTGAGACTCGGCTTAGTCCCCGGGCCAAATGTGGCCCAGAAACTGCTAAATATAATTCAGCAGTGAAACACAAATACAACCATTTAAAAAAGATTAAAAAGGCTTTAATTATAAAATTACCAAATAATTGAATATAAATATATATTAACAATGAACAAATGCACTACAGTATAAACATTAACACACTTTTTAAACCACAAAGTAACAAGTAAATTATATTTACTGTATATTATATATATAAAAACATTGTGTCATAATTCAGTTCAGTTCTTATCAAATGGCGTCAGTGCAGTCAAGTCAATAATATTGCTGAATATTAAGTGTCTTCAACTAAGACAAAAGGCAACAGTGACAAGGAACCCAAACAAGACCAGGCTCAGTCAGGAAACCAGTTCTCCTCTGACCAAACGAATGAACATGGTGTGATTATTCCAGGCTGCATCACAAGCACTGGTGTCAAAAGTATTCACATTCATTACTCAGGTAGAAGTATAGATACTAGGGTTTAAAAAGACTTCTGTAGAAGTTGAAGTATCAACTCAAGCTTTTTACTCAAGTAAAAGTGTAAAAGTACTGGTTTCAAAACTACTTAAAGTATAAAAGTAAAAGTAATGTAAGGAAAAAAATGCCATTAAGGACAAAAGCTTAGGCCGCGCCACAGGGTCCTATTGTGCACTACCCCACCTCCTCAAAAAAAAATCATTTTTCTAAAGGCCATAATGACTATAATGTTATATTAAAATGTTAATGTTGAAAAATTTGGGATGCAACCTGTTTCAGCCGCATATATGCCCATTGAAAATGAACACATTTTAGTACAATGCAAATACATAAAAAAAACATATATGTGTACTACTGAGCATTAACGTGTTTCATGGAACGGAAGATGATCCTGGCCACAAACCTCCTCGCTGGTGCTTGGTTGGGAAATTTCGCTCGAGTTCTCTTCTTGAGTCTCTGACATGGACACTGTTGCCAACTCTCGCGAGACAAATAAGCAACCGCAGCTTCAAAAACAAGCCCAATATTTTTTTTGATGATTTATTATCATCAATATTATTTATTAACAATTATTTATAACTAATAAATGAGCCTGCAACATCTTCAATCACCTGTGAGCAGAATAGGATTGGAGAGATGGAAAAGGAGAAAAACACAAGAGCTTCAAAGGAGAGCTGTAATATAGCTACATATTTATAGCCTAAAATATATTGGGGTCATTCTATGGAAATATCCATTTTTCTGTCCCTAGCCTTTACAGAAATATTACACTTGGTTACAATTTTTTATATTTTAAAATGAAACAATGTGTTATTTGAACAATTACACCTTCTTGAGCCATCAATGTGGCAATATTTGTTTTTAATTAATTATAAAGAATTCCAAGCACCACAAAACTGCTCGTCCCCACAGCCATGTACAGAGGGAACGTGCTTTATTTTGAGGTCAAAAACAGGTTTTTCTTCCATTTAAAATAAAATAATGTATACATAACTATCAAATAAATGACATAAAAAAAACAAAATTCCAAATAAATATTATAGACAAATATATAAAAAATATTATATTAAATATTATAATACATTATAATATATATTATATTAAAAAATAAAATATATTATAATATTATTTAAAAAAAATCATTAAGCTGTCATTTATGTGTATTCATGAAGTCAAAGGGTAATCTAATAATGTGGTCTAAGTTTAAATGTTAAAAAAAGAAATACATTTTAAGACATCTTGCCATACCAGGCTATTGAAACCAAATGTATTTACTATTAGGACATGGCTAGTTGATTTTTTATTACAGCCAGTGATAATTAATACATTACAAAAACATTGTAAAAATTAGGCTAAAAGAAAGTCACACCACTCCTCTACGTCTACTTCTATCATCGCTTGGATTACAGCGTCACGCGTCTTCTTTTTGAATGTGATTTTTCTCCAATGAGGGAGCGGAACATATGGCAAATTACGCCACGGCTCTTATATTATTGCACTGGTTGGCTATTAACTGCGAGCGAGCAGACAGCGTGTCAATCAATGCATTGGAGAATACGGCGAACATAAATAAAGAAATGTCAGATTTCCCTAACAAGCAACCATATTTTTTTAAATAAGCCCAAAAAACCGCAACCCGCGACCAGGGATTTTTCCCCCAAAGTCACGTATAATACGTGGACTTGGCAACTGTGGCCACGGACATCTTCGTACTTGGCTACATACGTCTGCTATGTCCAGTGTTGGGGGTAATGGGTTACAAAGTTAGTATAGCCTACTTATCACAACATTGTCAATCGCGTTGTCAATCGCAAACGCTAATTTATTCAAACGTCTCTCTACCGAACTACCAACTGTAGCTTAATTTGCGGAGGACGAAGAGAAAGCACCCGTTTGATAAATGAGCCAGTAGTGGAGAAATAATAACTTTTAAGAAATAATCTATTTTAAGTAACGACCCCAACACTGGCTATGTCCTTGCTGGAGTGTGACGTGATTTGTGTCATGTGCAGGTGCGATGGATCGCATACAAACCAATAGGGTGTCGGAATGGTGTTTATACTTCTCATCCAACCACAATCAAATTCACTCTATCCGGATGGCGCGATTTATCTGAATAGGTTTTTTTTTTTTTTGAAGGAAGACAAGCCGGAATGAAAACAAGCCGAAATGAAATGGGAGTAACGAGGCTATTTTTAAAAAGTAAGGAGTAGAAAGTACAGATAATTGCGTGAAAATGTAAGGAGTAGAAGTAAAAAGTCGGCTGAAAAATAATTACTCCAGTAAAGTATAGATACCCAAAATTTCTACTTATTACTAGTATTTGTACTTCGTTACTTGACACCTCTGATCACAAGTCAGATTGTGGATTGATAGCATTCAGAATATTTCATCCAAATTCTTCTGCTTGAAGAAACATCATGCCAGTAGGTGAAGCTGGTAAAAAGGGTCTCTGCAGAGGTCTGGTTCTCGAAGTCTTTGCTGAGGATCTGTGCTGGGGCCATCAATGAAGTCTTCACAGGGATCTGTCATCTAGTTGATATGGTCTCCGCTGACATTCAGGGATGTGATGTGGTCATTCCTGGGTCCAGGTCCACCGTCTGGTCACCGACTGGATCAGCTGATTACTGTAACCTAGGGATAAGGGTGAGACAGTATAAGCGACTAATATAAGCATTGATGTCATTCTTCTTACAAATTAACAAGTACATTAGATATTATGGGAAGTGTTGCTGTGTACCCTAATTGGTGCAGCATAAAAATCCTTTAAGGGATTTGAATTATAGAAATGTGATAGTGTGTCATGTGATGGGACACTATCACTAAAGAGATGGGACTTTTAAACTCACAGAGTGTGTCTGCCTCCCGAAGTCTGCCCTTTTGATCTGCCAGCTGGAGCCACCTCTTCATAGTCCCCTTGACCTCCATTTCAGCAGCATTAGCTTGAAAGTTGTTTTCAAATTGCAGCCTTGAAATATATGTATAAATATATAGTAAGGTAATTATTAAATCTTAAGCATTACAGTTTTTTACAGTCATTAGGACCAGACCCAGAATTCGCACCTCATATGTTTGATGAATATTCATGCAGCAGCTCAGAATTTCTGTAAGAAAAAAAAAAGTCATATTACATATATAAAGTGTTCAGATTAAACTTTTAAGTTTGTTTGCTCATAATAATCCCCACCACAGTAAAATAAGTATGATTTTAATCACATCATACGGCATATACGCATCAAAAGTTTTCATTCACTCTAAAAGTTGAACCTGCTCTAGTGCAGCAGACAGTTTAGGCCTCCATTCAAGAACAAAAGATGATGCACTTACATTTTACGGCTTTCTCTTACGTATCTATAGTGTTTTTCTGTGTTAGAGCTTCCCACACGGCAGTGTTACCACAAAATAAATATTATTATTAAATTCAGATTGCGCATATTGAATTGTCTTAGCAGGTGTAATGCTACAACAGCGTGCTCAGTTTGATTCACAAACAAATGACTCATTTGAATGGTTAAGTGAATCAAATCAGAGTCACTCGTATAGATATTTATGGTACCACCAGCGCAGTCCGACTCCTATGATTCACTAGCAATCACTCGTTGAAAAAGACGAATCGAATGAATTCTAGCAAACAAAATGGAATTTAACTCATTAAAATTTAATTAGCTAACATTATTGTGCACTGAATACAGCTGGATACAGCTCATCAGTTTTTTTATATTTAAAAATCACACTGTTTTTCTAAACAGACAGCGCCTAACAGTTACGCCTACTCATCAACACTCAATATATCCGGGACCAAATGGTTTTTCTGACGTTATGTTATCATCGCAAACCTCCCAATAGAAACCATCTAAAAACTATACTCTTCGTGGCATTTAAAACATGAAACAACACGAGATTGAACATTAAATAACTTACTTTTTGCAGCTGAAATATTCCTCTTGAGAACTGTGCCCGCCGAAATCTCCTCAGGATTAACCGCCAAATCTTTCTCTCAGGCGGCTGATCTCCTTCATTCTAGCAGTGGCCTGCCTGAGGCAAAACCAAATCGGGCCGAAGGTAGATACACGCAACTACACCGAGTGTGGATCTGCCGCGCGTACAACAGCTTTCAGCCGAGATCGGCCCACAAAAGAAAAAGCCGCCTGTCAGCCAGAAGCATTTTCTAGAGTCGGCGCGGCTCTGGCCCATTATCTTCTCACCGATGTCGAGACTGAGCCGACAGTGCCGCATTTCAGCCAGAATTGGCCCGAGTGTGCTTGCTATCTGGGATCTCGTATATGAAAATCATTTTAGGGGGCCCTTGGCTTTTGGGGGCCCAAGGCAGTCGCCTACCTTTGCCTAATGGGTAAGTCCGCCCCTGAATATATATATATATATATATATATATATATATATATGTGTGTGTGTGTGTGTGTGTGTGTTTCACATGTCTCTACTATATATTAACATTTATATGGGAACATATAGGTTACATATATATGTAACCAAATCTGACAAATATATTTTGTAATATATATCCATATATGTATGTTACATATATATAACCAAATCTGACAAATATATTTTGTGTGAAAGTGTGACGTGACATACGGCCAAGTATGGTGACCCATACTCGGAATTTGTGCTCTGCAATTAACCCATCCAAAGTGCACACACACAGCAGTGAACACACACAGTGGGCAGCCATTTATGCTGCGGCGCCCGGGCAGCAGTTGGGGGTCCGTTGAATTGCTCAAGGGCACCTCAGTCGTGGTATTGAGGGTGGAAAGAGCGCTGTACATTCACTCCCCCCACCTACAATTCCTGCCGGCCCAAGACTCGAACTCGCAACCTTTGGATTACGAGTCCGACTCTCTAACCATTAGGCCATGACTTCCCCTAGATATTTTGTAATATATATCCATAACTAAATCTGACAAATATATTTTGTAATATATATCCATATATGTATGTATATATCCCGTAATGTATGACTATACGTGTGTGTGTGTGTGTGTGAGTGTATACAGTATATTAATATATATTAAATATAATATTGTTAATATCTACTAAATGTATGTGAAAAAAATAAAATAATATATATATACAGTATATATATATATATATATACACACACACACACACACAGAGCTGGGTAGATTACTTACTAATTGTAATCCGTTACTGATTCCAGATTACATGACAAAAAATTGTAGTCAGTAACGTAATCCGTTACATTACACATTTTAGGTAATCAGAATCGGAATCAGAATGAGCTTTATTGCCAGGTATGTTTACACATATGAGGAATTTGTTTTCGTGACAGAAGCTTCCACAGTGCAACAGAATGACAGTGACAGAACAAAAAACACAGATAATAGGGAATAACAATATACAAATTGTCAATTGTATAAACAGGTATATAACAATAGACAGTTGTATGCACAGGTATATTATGTGCAATTGAAATGTAGACTAAGTATGTGTGTTAGATAAATAAGTGTATAAGTGTATAAATAGTGTGTGTTCCACAATTATTGTCAAGTGTTCATGAGATGGATTGCCTGAGGGAAGAAACTGTTTCTGTGCCAGGCCGTTCTGGTGCTCAGAGCTCTGTAGCGTCGACCAGACGGCAACAGTTCAAAGAGGGAGTGTGCTGGATGTGAGGGGTCCAGAGTGATTTTGCCAGCCCTTTTGCTCACTCTGGATAAGTACAGTTCTAGGAGAGTGGGGAGGGGTGTACCAATGATTCGCTCAGCAGTCCGGACTACCCTCTGTAGTCTTCTGAGGTCAGATTTGGTAGCTGAGCTGAACCAGACAGTTATTGAAGTGCAGAGGATGGATTCAATGATGGCAGAGTAGAACTGTTTCAGCAGCTCCTGTGGCAGGTTGAACTTCCTCAGCTGGTGAAGGAAGTATAACCTCTGCTGGGCCTTTTTAACAATGGAGTCAATGTGAGTGTCCCACTTCAGGTCCTGGGAGATGGTGGTGCCCAGGAACCTGAATGATTCCACTGTTGTTACAGTCTGATTAACTGTCGTTAATATAATCAGATTACTTTTAGATTACTTTTGATTTAACTCGTTTATCACATTGATTTAAATAGCATTATCTTGTACCATAATGATGTAACAAATGCAAAGAGTAAGAAAACTTGTTCCATTCATTGTAATTTACAACATTAAGTGCATTAAACATTAAATTACATCAAGGTTTCCCAAACTAGGGTTCGTAAAGGTACTGCAGGGGGTTGTGAGTTTAATGAAAAGCTGACAATTATTAAATCATAAAATTATTTATTTTCATTACATTTTTTTAAAACAAACTCCCTTTCGAGGAAAGTCGGCGGCCATATTTGCAACGCCTCCAGGCAGCTCGTACAAGACCTATCTTAATGAATGGGGGGATCCTGAAATCTCAAAAACTGCTCGCTGAACTCACAATTAAATTTCATATATGTCAAATCAGCAACAAAAATCTGAAATTAATTGCCCCATGAATGTTGTTTCTTATGCTCAAATAGCATTTAAAAAGCTTTTTCAGGCTAGACCAGCCATTGTGCATGCAGAGTCTTAACATGCTTATGACTGCGCATGTGTATTGGCTGGTCTAGTCAGGTTTCTATGGGAAATTTGGCTCTTTCATTTAGAAGGTGGGACTATTCCTCCATATTGTGCGTTGCAGTTTCTCCCATTCATAAGTATAGGAGTGAACCATCTTTGTATTTCTATAGTTTTTGTTTTAAATAAAACACTTACTAAAAAAGATGAAATATTTTTATTTACCTGCATGCCATGTGATCATTAATCAACATCAAAGAAACCGTGAACATGCAAATGTGATACGTAATTATTGAAATATTTATTTTAAAATCTCAGGGGTACTTAAATCAAATATATTTTGTGAATAAAGTTTAGATGACAAAAAGTTTTGGAATGCCTGCATTACATGTGACTAATAAATAATGTGAATGTGCATTTTAATAAGTTATAATTAATAATACATGGTCAAAAAAACCTACAGAGTAATAATTCATATAAAAAATGAATGTGTTCATCAGTAGTTGATGCAATGTTGAAATGTTACAGAAGGAACAGAGGAAGCGTTCGGATCCATCTGCAGATCATTATTCATAAACATGGTCAAAACACAGGCAGGGTCGAACAACAGCAAACGGGTATGGTATGGGCAAGACACAAGAGTGAACCTAGGGCAAGCGTGGGTCTTCGATTGGCGAACGTAATCCAGGGAGCAAAACAAGAGAGATAATCCTTAAACACGAGCAATGGTTCATGCAGGAGCAAACAGAGTCCAAACGGCAAGACGAAAGAGCAATCCAAAATAAACAGGCAATGATCAAAACACAGGTAATCCAAACAAGGAACTAGACTGAGACTAGGACTAGAAAATAAGCAAAGGCTAACGAACACGCTTCGTAGTGTAGCTGCGTGAAGACAGTGATAATGCTAACAATTCTCGGCAGTAAGGAGGAGGAAGTCCATGGCTTATGTAGCATGTCTAATTACAATCAGCTGTGTGTGTGTGTGTGTAATCAGTGCATTCAGCTGTGTGTGTGTCATCAGTGCAATGGATGATGGGAACTGAAGTCAACAGTTAGTGTAGTGCAAGAGTCCATGTGGTGAGGGGGTGACCTCTGGTGGTGAGTGAACGGAAGTTCATAGACCGGATTCGTGACAGAAACCCTTCTTAAACCTGAAATGATTTTTGTAAATCCAGTGCCAAATGCTGTCGCCACCTGACTAATGACTGATCGTTGTGTGAATGTCCACAAAACTGGACTATATATACACATATATAATATGTACATAATCGGTAGGCTATTTTAGAAAGGAAAATTTAAAAGGTGAAAAAGAGAAATTAGGGAGAATCAATGAATGATGAATAATTTATTGCTATTGTGTGAATAATGTGTAATCATGTAATCCATAAAAAAAGTAACTGTAGTCTGATTACGAGTATTTTAAAATGTAACTTACTCTAATTACAAGTACTTAATTTTTGGAATCTGATTAAGTAATCCAGATTACATGTAATCAGTTACTACCCAGCTCTGTATGTATATATTAGTGCTGTCAATCGATATAGCGCGCGCCGGCACCTTAGCAAGCACAGTACCGTTTCCACTAGTGATGCAACGATACCATTTTTTCAGATCCGATCCGATCCAGAAAATTCTGAGTATCGGCCAATTCCGATCCGATCCGATCCTAGTGCAGTTTTTTTTGTTTGTTTTTGTTTTTTAAATCAATTTAGAATTTCTATACTTCTGTGTCACTCTTTTGTGTGTTAAACACAATCTACTAGACAACTTAATTTTAATGAAAAATAACATGAAAATATATATAGGGGCTGTTTACACCTGGTCACTGGTCATGCGTTTTGTAATATCCGATCCCTCAAAACACTTCAGGAGGTGGTCTGGGCCGCATTCCAGATGAAACTGGACATGTGTAAATGCATCTGGTTGTTGAAACCACATATGTGAATTTTACTCCTCCCAAAATGTAAAAATAATAAACGTGTGAGACCGTGTTATAGGCTATATGACATTCAGATATGACTGCGCTAATGCAACACGCATCACCGCGGACGAGTAGCTGAGTATCTCTTCAGCAAGCAGACGCGCAAACTGCCGTGAATGAAACTGAAAGTAAGTCACAGACGCTCAACACAATCATCTTCATTAAAAGTAGTGAGACTAACCTATCTTTCCAGTGCTGATGCTGCGCACTCTCCTATTGCGGTCTTTGATCTTAAAATGAGCTGATAATTAATAAAATGCAGCGGTTTTGATTTCGTTGACGTGAACTTCGTTAAAATGAAATATAGCGCGGGAATTGAAGATCGGATTTATATCCGTTTTGTGAAGACACATTTATGTGGCCAAGTGTAAATGGAAACGTTTTAACAAATCGGATAGATATCCGATCAGAGAAAATACATGAAGTGACCATGAACAGGCCCATTCATAATCTATGACAAAAATACTATTATAAACTAGGTTAGTGGATAATTTAGCAGCTAAATTTATTCTAGAAAAATCAGGAGTGCACAATTTTATAAAATCTAAACATTTAGTGAAATAACATTATTTAGTAGGGAACAAATAAAAGTGAATATGTGAAGGACTAAATCTGGTAAAATGTTACACATTGCTCTTTGCATTGTTCTAAAATGCATTAATGAAAACAAGTAAATGTATTTATTTATAAATATAAACTACAAAATTAAAAAGACATTTATTTTAAATATATATCACAGTATTGAAGGCAGCAACATATGATAGAGGAGTCCTATCCTATCTATCATATGTTGCTGCCTCCATAACTGTGCTATACATTAGATTATTAATAGACTTGATAGAACAGTACAAGAAACACTATAAATAATATTTCATTGCACAAAAGTATTATAATACGAAAAGCTCCAATAGAGAGCGGTACAAAGCGCTTATGCACTTCCCGTGCGCAGAATGATGCTCTTGAAGCAGCACGGAGTCACAGCGCGCAGCTCCGGTCAGAGAAGTTCAAAGCACAGAGGAAAGAGAGATTGATGCATAGTTTATTAAATCTGCGCGATAGTTTTTTGAGCCTTTTCTTTTAACGGTTTTAAATCTCAGTTATTGAGCGCTCTTGAAGAGAGTTTCATTGTTTTGACTGTAGTAACCGAACGCAACACGCAGTTTGAACGCTGAACGGAGGATAACAGACAGCCGCAGCAGAGAGAAGAGTTTATGTGAACTTGAATTTAACGACTTAAATATTCATCTGTACCTCACATTAAACTATGAAACGACTTCAGAACACCTGGACTTTGACTTTATGGTGCTTTATAATGCTTTTGTGCTTTCGCGGGGCTTAACAATAACACAGAATAGTATACACACAATATCGGATTTGGATCGGTCTAATCTCTCCGATACCCGATCCGCAGAAAATGACCGGATCGGAGCCGATACCGATCCTGAGTATCGGATCGATGCATCCCTAGTTTCCACACTCATTTGACTTGCGCCTGCCGCTGAAGTGAAGTGGAGCGCGCGTCTGAAATGTCTCCTGTTTGATGTGGTCGTAAAGACGTTCTGCGACTGAATAAATGCACTTCTTGTCAAGAGAAAAAGTGACAGAAACAGCAGTTGTGAGTGGGGTGGCCAAGACATTGTCCTGCTGGAAGACCCATGACCTCTGGTGGAGACACAGCTTTCTGACACTGGCCACTACATTGCACCCTAAAATTCTTTGGTAATCACCAGATTTCATGATACCGTTCACACAGTCAAGGCATCCAGTGCCAGAAGCAGCAAAGCAACCCCAAAACATATTTGAACCTCCACCATGTTTGACTGTAGAGACTGTGTTCTTTTCTTTGAAGCAGGGGCGTAAATTTCATCTAACAGTAGGGGGGGACAATAAACATAAAATTTCTCAAGAGCAATTTTTGAAGGGGACACAAATAATACAGCCACAATTGTACTTGTACGGATATATATGTGTACACAGCATGTGTATAGCATGGAGACCGTGTTTAAATATGAGTTCGGTTCATATTGTTCACCACGTGGTCATATTATAATTATTATTTTGTGTCCTCCACATAGTATAGGTTTCGTCTAGGACTGAGGACTTCTCTTTAGATATTCACTGATCTGCCACTTAACATCATATTGAGCAAAACCCAACCAGGGCTCGCAAAATTTCAAAATCCCTGGTAGCCTTTCGGGCAGGTACTCTTCAGATTTTGGTAGCCCGAAATTAATTTAACTAGCCCAAATAAAAAAAAAGCCCATAAATGTCAATCAAAAACATTTTCAATACACAAATATCAACGCATATCAAGGAAAGAGTTTTATTTTACTATTTACAGGCAATGTTCCCTCTTATGTTTTTTTTCTTGCTGAGCAAAACTTTTCTCTATTGGGCGGACATTTCGGGCACCTGAGCAAAAACATTCTTTATACCAGACCTGTACAGCGCGCACACAAAAAAGTGTGGAACTTTTAACTTTAATGTGCTATTTATATTTGATTTGACCCTTGATGTAACTAAATGATGTACATTTTAGGTTACCTGAGAAAACATTTTTTACAGTACAATACACTGCAGTTCAAAAGTTTGGGATCAGTAAATATATTTTTTAAAGAAGTGTCTTATGCTCATCAAGGCTGTAGCCTATCTATTTGATAAAAAAAAACTGAATATTATTCCACAAAATAATATTTTGAAATATTATTGCAATTTAAAATAAATGTTTTCTATTTTGATATACTTTAAAATATAATTAATTCCTGTAATGATGAGTCAACGGAGTGGAGATCCATTTGCAGCTTTAATCAAAGTTAACACAGTCGTACAGGCAGTGGTCGGTAACGGTAACAGGGATATCAGAGGAGAGACAAGGGCAGAGTATCAAGGCAGGCAAGAGGGTCAAAAGGCAGGCAGATAACAATCCAAAACGAGAGAAACAGTCCAGGGTCAAAACACAATAATCCAACAGAGAAAGATGAGAACGCTCAGAAATGTCAGCCGGGGCAATACAAGACTTCGCAAAGAGTGTGTGAATGAGAGCTGCTTAAGTAGGGGAGATAATGGGGAACACCTGTGCAGGTGATTAGTCCAGGTACGGGGTGTTATGGGAAATGGAGTTCAAGAAAGTCAATACTCAGGTGATGGCGACCTCTGGTGACGATCAGGGGGAACCACAGAGGCCGGATTTGTTACAGAGCCCCCACCCTGCGAGCGGCTCCTGACGTGAGAAGGCAAACGACGCCGGGGTCTTCCACGAGGACGGGGGGCTGGTTTGTCCGGATGAGTCCTGTGAAAGTCAGTGGTAAGAGATGGGTCAAGAATGTCCTTGGCATCGACCCAGGACCTTTCCTCCGGTCCATACCCCTCCCAGTCGACGAGATATTGTAGAACTCCTCCCCGGCGCCGAGAGTCAAGGATCTCCTGAACCTGATATGCCTCCTCACCATCGATGATGAGGGGAGGGGGACCCTGGTTCCGGGCCTCATCTAGGTCGTCCACCCTTCTCGGAGCACCAGCGGCCTTGAGCAGGGAGACATGAAAGGTGGGTGAGATACGATATTGAGGTGGTAAAGCTAAACGATAAGAAACAGGAGTTATCTGTTTAATGACTTTGAATGGACCCACGTACCTGGGACTTAGTTTACGGCAGGGTAGTCGGAGCCGAAGATCCCGAGTGGAGAGCCAAACCCATGATCCCGGAACATACTCAGGGTTTGGACGTCGGCGACGATCGGCTTGTTCCTTCTGTCTTCTGACAGCATGTTGGAGATGAGTATGGGCCTCGTTCCAGGTAATTTCACTCCTTCTTAGCCAATCATTGACTGCAGGTAGTTCTGAGGGTTCCCCGGACCAGGGAAAGAGAGGTGGTTGGAATCCAAGTACGCACTTGAAAGGTGTGAGTCCGGTAGATGGTTTGCGAAGAGAATTTTGTGCATATTCTGCCCAGAAGAGATATCTACTCCAATCAGCCTGATTGCGGTGACAGTAGGATCTTAGGAAACGAGTGATCTCTTGATTAAGACGTTCAGTTTGTCCATTAGATTCAGGGTGATAGCCAGAGGTAAGACTGATGTTGATATTGAGGAAGTTGAAGAAGGCTGTCCATACACGAGAGGTGAATTGGGGACCCCTGTCAGAGACAATATCATCTGGAAGGCCATAGAAACGGAATACATAATTGCATAAAACCTCTGCGGTTTCAAAGGCTGTGGGTAGTTTGGGTAAGGGTATGAGACGACAGGACTTGGAGAAGCGATCAATGACAGTGAGAATGGTGGTATTGCCTTTGGAGTTGGGAAGGTCAGTGATAAAGTCTATGGCAATGTGGGACCAGGGTCTCTGAGGAATGGGTAATGGTTGTAGCAAACCTGCAGGCATCTGTTTAGAGGATTTGGTAGTGTTGCAGGTTACACAATTCTTAACGAATGCAATGACGTCAGTGCGAAGTGTGGACCACCAGAACTTATTTAAGAGAAGTTGGATAGATGCAGTTATTCCTGGATGCCCGGAACTGGGAAGACCATGAACTTGTTGAATGACTCGGGTTCTCAAGGAAGGAGGTACGAATGTCCTATTGGGTGGACATTCAGCAGGTACGGGATCTGTGCCCTGCGTCTCCACTATCTCAGTCATGACATCCCACTGCACAGGAGCCACAATGAGAGTGGTAGGTAAGATGGGTTCAGGTGAAAGAGGTTGAAGTGTTGACTCGAATTGGCGAGAGAGTGCATCTGCTTTGGTGTTCTTGGAACCAGGACGATAAGTTACTGTGAACTGGAACCGTGTGAAGAAAAGAGCCCACCTAGCCTGTCTGTGATTGAGCCTCTTAGCGCTGCGGAGATATTCAAGGTTGCGATGGTCAGTGAGAACTGAGAAGGGAAATTTGGACCCCTCAAGCCAGTGTCGCCACTCCTCAAAAGCTGCCTTCATTGCTAGGAGTTCACGGTTTCCCACATCATAGTTCTGTTCAGCTTGATTTAGTTTGCGTGAGAAATAGGCACAGGGGAAAAGCTTGGGTGGACTGCCATGACGTTGTGAAAGAACTGCCCCCACACCTGTGCTGGAGGCATCTATCTCCAGCACAAACTCAAGTTCAGGGTCAGGGTGATGCAGTATGGGTGCAGTGGAGAAACGTTCCTTGAGGTGGCAGAATGCTTGGTCAGCTGCTGGTGACCAGAATAAGCAATTTCCCCTCCTCTTAGTCATTGACGTTAAAGGGGCTGCGATGGAGCTGAAGTCTCTGATGAAACGTCTGTAAAAATTAGCAAAGCCGAGGAATCTCTGCATCTCCTTGACAGTCATAGGTTTGGGCCAGTTCAATACAGCTTGCACTTTATGGTCATCCATTGCCACTCCTTCAGGGCTGACTACATATCCCAGGAACGTGGTAGAAGTCTGGTGAAACTCACATTTCTCTGCTTTAGCATATAACTGGTGAGAGATTAAGCGTTGTAAAACAGCTCGGACATGGCTAATGTGGGTCTCTAGGGAGTCAGAGTAGACGAGGATGTCATCCATGTAGACGATGACCCATCTATTAAGCATGTCACGGAACACATCATTTATGAATGCTTGAAAGACAGAAGGACTGTTGACAAGCCCGAACGGCATAACCCGGTACTCATAGTGCCCAGACGTGGTAGAGAAGGCCGTCTTCCACTCATCCCCTTCTCTGATGCGAATCAAATTGTAAGCGTTGCGCAGATCGAGCTTAGTGAAACATTTGGCTGAACGGAGCTGTTCAAGAGCTGGAGGAACCAGAGGTAGAGGGTACCGGAATTTAACGGTTATGTCATTTAACCCTCTATAGTCAATACAAGGCCAAGAGTCCCATCTCTCTTCTTGACAAAGAAGAATCCAGCAGAGGCAGGAGACGTGGATGGAACAATGAAGCCTTTAGCTAGTTCCTCCTCTATGTAGGTTTTCATGGACTCAGTTTCTGGTTGAGAGAGAGGAAAGATTCGACCCTTGGGAGGTGTGGTGCCTGGGAGTAGCTCGATGGCACAGTCGCTGGACCGATGTGGGGGAAGTTGAGTAGCTTTGGCCTTGCTGAATGCTTCAGCTAGATCAGCATAGTCAGAAAGGATGTCGGTGGGGTGCAAGGGATCCATTTTGACTGTGGCTGCTTCAATTAACGATGGTTCCAAAGTCTGAAGACACTGAGTGAAACACTTTGTTGACCAGTGAGTGATTTGACCCTTCGTCCATGAGATCTGGGGTTCGTGTAGTTGAAGCCAGGGGAGTCCAAGAACAACTGGATTGTTGGGAGCTTGTATGATGAAGAAACGAATGATTTCTGAATGCAGGACGCCGGTGGTTAGGCAGATGTCACTGGTGGTGTGCTGGACCTGACCAGCGCCCAGAGGCTTCCCATCTAGCGCTGCCACTGCCAAGGGAGATTTACAGGGTATGAGAGGCAGGTCATACATCTTGGCAAAGTCAGCATCAATAAAATTCCCTGCAGCTCCAGAATCAATTAAAGCCATTGTCTCTATCACACAATCACCAACGGCTAGTTTAACTGGCACTTTGACACATTTTGATGAATGAAATGACTGACTCACCGCAGAGGAAGCATGCTGCTTGGGTCTGGTGGGACAGGTGACTTTCACATGACCGGCTTGGCCACAGTAGAGACAAAGGTTTTGACGATACCGACGATCTCTTTCCTCAGGGGAGATGCGTGCGTGTCCCACCTGCATGGCCTCTTGCTCGGGGACAACTGGAGGGCTTGGTGAACGGAAAGTAGAACCCCTGCTGGGTCTCCTAGAGCGAATCATATTGTCGATGCGAATGGCAAGATCAATTAGTTGATCCAAAGTTTTTCCCTCGTCTCGACAAGCAAGTTCAGTCTGTAACTCTGAGCTCAGTCCCCTGCGAAAATGCAGCTTTAAAGGGTCATCAGGCCATCCAGTTTGTGCAGCCAGTGTGCGAAAAGCCAGAGCAAACTCCGCTGCTGTATTTCTCCCTTGTTTCAATGTGAGAATCTGTTCACCTGCTCCATCTCCTCCCTCAGGGAGATCAAAAACCGCTCGAAAGCGCTGCAAAAAACTTTCAAACGAGGTGAAGGCTGGACGATTGAAATTCCACACTGCAGTAACCCAGTCTAATGCTTTACCAGTCAAGAGAGAGCATAAAAAAGCAATACGACTTTCTTCAGTGGGATATAACGCAGGTTGTTGTGAGACAAGCAAGGAGCATTGTAGCAAAAAACCCTTACATTTAGCTGGGGTGCTGTCGAATTTCTCCGGGTAAGCTAAACGGGGACTGGCCATGGAGTGACTCAGAGGCGGTGCTTGAGGGGCTGGATCCACTGGCGGCGGTGAGGGAGCAGACTCAGATGGAGATAGCCGAAATGCTTGTAAAGTCGTTACCAACTCCTCCGTGAGAGATGTGAGGCGTGCTAGCTGTTGTTGATGAGCGGCCAGCATGTTGGCCTGGGCAGAGACTTCAGTAGAGAGTCTGTAGACTGCTGCTGGATCGAGTTCTGGCGAAGTCTTCTGTAATGATGAGTCAACGGAGTGGAGATCCATTTGCAGCTTTAATCAAAGTTAACACAGTCGTACAGGCAGTGGTCGGTAACGGTAACAGGGATATCAGAGGAGAGACAAGGGCAGAGTATCAAGGCAGGCAAGAGGGTCAAAAGGCAGGCAGATAACAATCCAAAACGAGAGAAACAGTCCAGGGTCAAAACACAATAATCCAACAGAGAAAGATGAGAACGCTCAGAAATGTCAGCCGGGGCAATACAAGACTTCGCAAAGAGTGTGTGAATGAGAGCTGCTTAAGTAGGGGAGATAATGGGGAACACCTGTGCAGGTGATTAGTCCAGGTACGGGGTGTTATGGGAAATGGAGTTCAAGAAAGTCAATACTCAGGTGATGGCGACCTCTGGTGACGATCAGGGGGAACCACAGAGGCCGGATTTGTTACAATTCCTGTGAAGCAAAGCTGTATTTTCAGCATCATTACTCAGTCTTCAGTGTCACATGATCCTTCAGAAATCATTCTAATATGCTGATTTATAATCAATGCTGGAAACAGTTGTACTGCTTAATATTGTTTGGGACCTGTGATATTTTTTTTTTAAATAAAATTTAAAAATAACTTTATTCAAAATAGAGATTTTGTGTTACAATATACACTATTCAAAATATACACTATTTTTCTTTCTTTTTAAAGATACTTTAAAAGAGTTTAAAGAAAGTTAAAGAAACTTTATTCAGCAAGGATGTTACATGTATAAAATTGATAGTAAAGACTTATATTGTTATAATAAATTTTGAATAAATGCTATTCTTTTTAACTTTTTATTAATCAAAGAAAAAAGTAAAACAGGTTCCAAAAAATATTAAGCAGCACAACAGTTTCACTATTGTAAATCAGCATATTAGATCAGCAACACTGATAATAATTCAGCATTTCAGAATGATTTCTGAAGGATCATGTGACACTGAAGACTGGAGTAATGATGCTGAAAATTCAGCTTTGCTTCACATGAATAAATTGTATTTTAAAGTATAGGCATTAAAATAGGAACCCAATATTAGAAATTGCAATATACTGTTGTTTCAGTATTTTTTTTTAAATAAATACAGCCCTGATGAGCAAGAGATTCCATTAAAAAACAAGGTCAGTTATTTATTAGGTTTATAATATAGGCCTAACATAATATATCAACAACTATTTAAACTGATAGAATAGAATTGAATAGAAAACAAACTGAAGCAAAACTTAAGCTGAGATCTGTAAGTTAAATATATAAAAAAACGTGAACATATAAATTCTTCTATAGCTGTCTAAACATCCCTATGAAGTACAGTTTGCACAATACAACTGTGTGTGACTGTAGCTAAATGTCTCTGAGTTTTGTTACCGTTCTGTGCTCATCCTCCGCTGTTTCCAGCACTTAATCACGCCACTCTTCTTTAATACATGAGGACGTTTATTTCACATGTCATGTCATTGCGTTGGCTCTCATGTTGAGCGCACTGCAATCATTGAAGTATTCGGTTTCTACAGCGACTCATTTGGCGCACATCATTCTCTTTCTATGAAACCTGTAAACCGCATTCACCGGTTCTAACTCTATAGCGACATCAACTCTATAGCGGTTTGCCTGAGTATTGCGATTCTTTCACTTTTACTGGCATTCAATCAAATGACTTTCCCAACTAATTATTGCGTGCGAGCGGCACATTATTTCTTCTGCGCGGCGCGGTTGTAGAAGTGTGCGGCCGCGCGCACGCAGCTTAGAGGGAACATTGCGTGGGAGCCCTGTATTTAAGGTAGCCCGTCGGGCAGGGCGCTGATACATTTTGGTAGCCCGACTGGAAAACACAATAGCCCCGGGACGTCGGGCTAGCGATTTTGCGAGCCCTGCCAACACATCGGTAGGTCTACAATATTAGCCTAATATCAGTTCAGGCTTATCGCCGTGTTAGTTAGTGGGTGACAAGCTACGGAATTAAGCTTGGTAACAGGGCTGGATTGGTAATCGGTGTAGAATATCAGAGACTGAATCAGACAAATTAAGATTCGGTCAGAACATGGTTGAAACATGAGAAGCCGAATTCCACAAACAGAAGAACAAGACAAGGTCATAAATCTGTCCACGGTACCCTGGCGCCACTCGTCTGATGCAAGCTACTGACCAACTCTTTCACAGAACAGCTTGCAGAGGTGGAAAGAGTACGAAAATATTTTACTCAAGTAAAAGTACCATTACATTAATGAAATTTTACTTAAGTACAAGTAAAAGTACCAGTCTAAAAATCTACTCAAGTAAAAGTAAAAAGTAGCTCATTTAAAATTTACTCAGAGTAAAAATTACTTAGTTACTTTTTAACAGTGGGAGGGAGGCAAAAATGGGATAGGCCAAGGGTGTCAAACTCTCAGCCCTGAACAGTTTAGATATAACCCTAATTAAACACATCTGATCCAGCTAATCTAATCATTTAGGCTTATTTGAAAACTACATGGTTTGTGTGTTGGAGCAGGGTTGGAACAAAACTCTGCAGGGCTGCAGCCCTCCAGGAACTGAGTTTGACACCCCTGGGATAAGCCTATAAATCTCAAACTAGTTGTTTTTAATTAAAGGAATCAGTTATTTAGAATAATAAGACATTTGGGCTGTTACCAGGCAAATTAAATCAATATCAACAAAATTCATCTTTGCAATGCAGAGGAAACACAGAAGCTTCATCTGAAGTGGAATTTAGATGTATTTATGCCCTGTATAATGCAGGACATGAATGCATTTAACCTGCAGTTACAAATGCAGAAATAATGTTTTGATATACAAGACATAGAATATTGAATACTCATTTGAAACTATAAAAAAAAAATCAAAAGATACTCTAAATTTGAAATTAAAACCGCCAGTATGTGTCACCAAGTCAAAAGAATCATTTAAACAGTTGATTCATTCTAGACATTTTTTCTAGACATTTGGAGGCCCTAGGCAAAATTCATGTTGGAGGCCCCCCACCCCCAATAAAAAGCACTTGAAACAAATATTATTCCTAACCTTTTTATTTATACAACATTTAATTTGGAATATTTTTACTTCAGTACAAAAAATTGGAAACATTACTATTTTAAATGTTTTTGAAAAGTTTCTTATGCTCACCAAGCCTGGATTTAGCCTATTTGATCAAAAATACAGAAAAAAAACAATAATATTGTGAAATATTATTACAATTTAAAATAATGCTATTTTGCTTTAAAATATATTTCTGTGATGCAAAACTGAATTTTCATCAGCCATTACTCCAGTCTTCAGTCTCACATGATCCTACATAAATCATTCTAATATGCTGATTTATTATCAAGAAACAGTGCTTAATGTACTTTTTTCAGAATTTTTTGATTATTAAAAAGATGTTTAAAAATAAAAATATAAATCTTTTATAACAATATCAGTCTTTACTATCACTTTTTATCTATTTAACACATCCTTGCTGAATATTACTGTTTTTTTTCTGTATTTTTGATCAAATAAATGCAAGCTTGATGAGCATAAGACATTTCTTTCAAAAACATTAAAAATAATAATGGATCCAAACTTTTGATCGGTACTGTATGTACATATTCATCACACTTTATATAAGGTAATCTCTTTCTTGTTCGATGAAGCTTGTTTTGCTGTTTTATTTAATTTAATCACAGTTCCAGAATATCACTTCAGTAAGTGCTTTTAAAAAAAAAATCCTAGCTGGGTATGGGCAGGATTTCCCCCTCCCATTTAATCAGTATTGACTACAGATATTATCATATTATTAATATCAATAATATATTATGTATTGCATTGTTACCTTAAATATGACATATATTTACATAAATCAAGTGGAACAGAAAGACACGATCGCTACTAAGCAGAAAAAAAATGTAGTTAGTTGAAACTGAAATTAGACTATAAGTGTTATGTTAGAGCAGTAATCTAATTCATCAGCCGAATTTAGAAGAAACACCTGAGATCCTTTATTTGAACCATTAAAAAAAATTCTAGTGTGTTTGCTTTTTAACTTTGAATACAAACTTCTCTGCTTTTACTTTTGTAGTCATTCTGCTAGTCAGCTCCCGACGCAATGTCATTCATTGAACGCGCAAATTCAAAGCGCCGCGTCTGCGCGCGTCAACGGCAACTCATAATAAACCAGTGAATGATCTTTCCAGACGCTGATCAACAGAACAAGTTTATATTTAGAATACATTGCAATCACTTCAAAATAGATGACAACAACTCACACACCTGCATTAGTAGCTATACTTCTTTGCGTGCCTATTTAAACCGCGGTCAAGCCAGCCGCAGTTCAGAAAAACACGGTCAAGCCAGCCGCGATTGAAACCTCAGTGCGCGCGTATTACTATGATTACGGTAATTGAAGGACCAACACAGAGGGAACGCGCATTCAGAGCGCTTTTCATTCTAGAAGCCCAGAATTGAGATATAATTACATTTTTCGTTATTTTTTTGTTTGTTTTTTTGTACATCTGCTTTAATATTCGTGTTATTTATTGGTGTCTGACGTGTTTGTATTAGGCCTACTATATTCTTCTACATCCATTTCATTGCAAGATTCGTAGAAAAGGAGATATGGGACATTAATCGATTTAGAGGGGTATTAAGACCCCGTTTCTAATAAGTACAATAAATGAACGGTCAGTTCTTATAGAAGACATCCCATACTATATGCACACTTCATATGAAACCATTTTACTGCAGTGTTTTTGAGATATGGGACATTATTACATTTTGAGGACTATAAAGACCCCATTTTTAATAAGTACAATAAATGAATGGTCAGTTCTTATATGGGACGTCCCATACTATATGCACACCTCATATTAAACCATTTTACTGCAGCGTTGTCAAGATATGGGACATTATTCGATTTAGAGGGGTATAAAGACACCATTTCTAATAAGTACAATAAATTAATGGTCAGTTCTTATATAGGACATCCCATACTATATGCACACCTAATATGAAACCATTTTACTGCAGTGTTTTTGAGATATGGGACATTATTATATTTTGAGGACTATAAAGACCCCATTTTTAATAAGTACAAGAAATGAATGGTCAGTTCTTATATGGGACGTCCCATACTATATGCACACCTCATATTAAACCATTTTACTGCAGCGTTGTCAAGATATGGGACATTATTCGATTTAGAGGGGTATAAAGACCCCATTTCTAATAAGTACAAGAAATGAATGGTCAGTTCTTATATGGGACGTCCCATACTATGCACACCTCATATGAAACCATTTTACTGCAGTGTTTTTGAGATATGGGACATTATTATATTTTGAGGACTATAAAGACCCCATTTTTAATAAGTACAATAAATGAATGGTCAGTTCTTATATGGGACGTCCCATACTATATGCACACCTCATATTAAACCATTTTACTGCAGCGTTGTCAAGATATGGGACATTATTCGATTTAGAGGGGTATAAAGACCCCATTTCTAATAAGTACAAGAAATGAATGGTCAGTTCTTATATGGGACGTCCCATAATACATGCACACCTCACATGAAATCATTTTACCGCAGCATTTTTGAGATATGGAACATTATTCGATTTAGAGGGGTATAAAGAAACCATTTCTAATAAGTACAAGAAATGAATGGTCAGTTCTTATATAGGACGTCCCATACTATATGCACACCTCATATGAAACCATTTTACTGCAGCATTTTTGAGATATGGGACATTATTACATTTTGAGGACTATAAAGACCCCATTTTTAATTAGTACAAGAAATGAATGGTTAGTTCTTATATGGGACGTCCCATACTATATGCACACCTCATATGAAACCATTTTACTGCAGCGTTTTCAAGATATGGGACATTATTCGATTTAGAGGGGTATAAAGACCCCATTTCTAATAAGTACACGAAATGAATGGTCACTTCTTATAGAGGACGTCCCATACTATATGCACACCTCAAATGAAACCATTTTACTGCAGCGTTTTTGAGATATGGGACATTATTCGATTTAGATGGGTATAAAGACACCATTTCTAATAAGTACAAGAAATGAATGGTCAGTTCCTATATGGGACGTCCCATACTATATGCACACCTCATATGAAACCATTTTACTGCTGCATTTTTGAGATATGAGACATTAATACACTTTAGAGGGCTATAAAGACCTCATTTCTAATAAGTACAATAAATGAATGGTCGATTCTTATATGGGACGTCCCATACTATATGCACACCTCATATGAAACTATTTTACTGCAGCATTTTCAAGAAATGGGACATTATTACATTTTGAGGACTATAAAGACCCCATTTTTAATAAGTACAAGAAATGAGTTCTTATGGTCAGTTCACACCTTATATATTTTACTGGCATTTTCAAGAAATGGGACATTATTACATTTTGTATAAAGACCCATTTTTAATAAGTACAAGAAATATGGTCATTCTTATATGGGACACATATGCCACCTCATAAACCATTTTACTGAGCGTTTTTGAATATGGGACTATTTTAGATGGGTATAAAGACTTTCTAATAAGCAGAAATGAATGGTCATTTTATAGGGACATCCCATACTATATGAAATAAACCATTTTACTGGCATTTTTGAGATATGAGACATTATTACATTTTGACAATAAATGGACTATAACGTCCCATACTATATGACCCCATTGAAACTTTAAGCATAAGAAATGGGACATTATTACATTTTGAACTATAAAGACCCCATTTTTAATAAGTACAAGAAATTAATGGTCAGTTCTTATATGGGACGTCCCATTATATGCACACCTCATATGAAACTATTTTACTGACATTTTCAAGAAATCATTATTACATTTTGAGGACATAAAGACCCCATTTTTATATACAAGAAATGAATGGTCACATATGGGACCTCATATGAACCTCATATGAAACCATTTTACTGCAGCATTTTCAAGAAATGGGACATTATTACATTTTGAGGACTATAATAACCCCATTTTTAATAAGTACAAGAAATGAATGGTCAGTTCTTATATGGGACGTCCCATACTATATGCACACCTCATATGAAACTATTTTACTGCAGCATTTTCAAGAAATGGGACATTATTACATTTTGAGGACTATAAAGACCCCATTTTTAATAAGTACAAGAAATGAATGGTCAGTTCTTATATGGGACGTCCCATACTATATGCACACCTCATATTAAACCATTTTACTGCAGCGTTGTCAAGATATGGGACATTATTCGATTTAGAGGGGTATAAAGACACCATATCTAATAAGTACAAGAAATTAATGGTCAGTTCTTATATAGGACGTCCCATACTACATGCACACCTCATATGAAACCATTTTACTGCAGCATTTTTGAGATATTGGACATTAATACATTTTAGAGAGCTATAAATACCTCATTTCTAATAAGTACAAGAAATGAATGGTCAGTTCTTATACGGGACGTCCCATACTATATGCATACCTCATATGAAACCATTTTACTGCAGCGTTTTTGAGATATGGGACATTATTCGATTTAGATGGGTATAAAGACACCATTTCTAATAAGTACAAGAAATGAATGGTCAGTTCTTATATAGGACGTCCCATACTATATGCACACCTCTTATGAAACCATTTTACTGCAGATTTTTTGAGATATGGGACATTAATACATTTTAGAGAGCTATAAATACCTCATTTCTAATAAGTACAAGAAATGAATGGTCAGTTCTTATACAGGACATCCCATACTATATGCACACCTCATATAAAAACCATTTTACTGCTGCATTTTTGAGATATGAGACATTAATACACTTTAGAGAGTTATAAAGACCTCATTTCTAATAAGTACAAGAAATGAATGGTCAGTTCTTATACAGGACATCCCATACTATATGCACACCTCATATGAAACAATTTAACTGCAGCGTTTTCGAGATATGGCACATCATTCGATTTAGAGGGGTATGTTTATTGGACATAGCATGCATCTGAATACAACAAATACAACAAAATGCTATTTAACCAAAGAAGTAGAACCACTGACTATTTTTTAAAAGGCACATAATACATGAGGGGTACCCAATCCTGTTTCAGGAGATCTACCTTCCTGCAGAGTTCAGTGTCAGTCCTGCTCCAACAAACCTGCCTGTAACTATCTATTGTTCCTGACTCATAATTAGATTAGGTTTGGAGCTGAACTTTTAGTGAGATCTCCAGAAGCAAGACTGGGCATACGCTATGACCCATCCATGTTCCAAACTGCTACAGAGCAAAGACTCCATATTAAGTGTTCTGAAAGTGTGTGAGGTATAGTGTAACAGTTCTGACAGTGTGTGACTTCATTTTAGCTGTGCTGATAGAGTAGGAGGTACCTTGCATGCAAAGGTCATTATTTTTATCTATATATTATATTGATGTTTCTCTAAGCCTTAAAATTGGAGAAATAATGTACTGTCTTTAAGAACTTTGTTGAATTTGGATGTATGCAACTTCAAACTGCCATACTTCTCATTAGCTGTGCTGAAAAAGTAGGAGGTACTTTGGAAGAAATAGCCTTTTTTTACTTATTTGAAATAATATTTCTAGTTTTCAATACTGGAAAAATTGTGCAATGTCTGAGAATTTTCTTGACTTTGAACTCCAAATTGCTACAGTAAAATGTTTTTAATATAAATGATGCAGATAGTATTGGAGGTCCATTATAAGAATTGGTTGTTGATTTTTGTGTACTTATTAGAAAGCATAAATGTACAATTTATAATGCCCTCACATCAACAGTCATGAAGGTTTTTGAGAGACTTTTAAAGAAACACATATGCTTCTCCATCCCTGCTACTTTGGACCCTCTTCAGTTTGCCTATCGCCCAAATAGGTCTACTGATGATGCCATCTCTCAGGTACTGCACTCTTCCCTCACACATTTTGACAGCAAAAATGGCAACTATGTCAGACTGCTATTCATTGACTATAGCTCAGCTTTCAACACTATAGTCCCCACCAAGCTAGCTGTCAAACTCTCAGACCTCGGCCTAAACACTTCACTCTATGACTGGATTCAAGACTTCCTCACCGGCAGACCACAAGTGGTGAAAATGGGCCAGTTCACCTCCAACTCCATCACCCTGAACGTAGGAGCCCCGCAGGGCTGTATCCTGAGTTCCCTGCTCTACTCTCTCTACACACACGACTGTGTGTCCTCTCACAGCTCCACTTCTATTGTTAAATTTGCTGATGATACTGTGGTTCTGGGCCTCATTTCCAACAATGATGAGACCGCATACTTGGGTGAGGTAGAGAGACTTACATCATGGTGCCAGGACAACTGTCTCTCTCTGAACGTGAGCAAAACTAAAGAGCTGATTGTAGACTTCAGGAAGAGACAGCAGCGGCCCTACACTCCTCTTATGATCAGCGGGACCCCTGTGGAGAGGGTGAGCAGCTTCAAGTACCTCGGTGTAAACATCTCCGAGGACCTGACTTGGACTGCACACATTCAAACACAGGTCAAGAAAGCCAGGCAAAGACTGTACCATCTGCGACAGCTGAGGAAATTCAGGGTCTCACCAGCAATCCTGAAAACTTTCTATTCAGTGGCCATAGAAAGTGTATTGACTCAGTGCATCTCAGTGTGGTATAGTAACGCCACAAATCAGGACTGCAAAGCTCTGCAGAGAGTCGTGCGCTTAGCTGAGCGCATCTCAGGGTCTGCCCTCCCCTCTCTGCAGGACATCTACTTCAAACGCTGCAAAAGCAGAGCTGCAAAAATAATGAAGGACTCAAATCAGGAAAAGAGTCCAACACCGTGGTATAATGAGCACACTCGCACTCTAAAGAGAGCAGCCCGGAAAATGGAGCGCAGCTGGAGGAAAACAAAACTAGAGGTATTTCGTTTAGCTTGGCGGGAAAGTACTCTATCCTACAGAAAAGCTTTAAAAACTGCTAGATCTGATTACTTTTCGTCTCTTTTAGAACAAAACAAACATAACCCCAGGTATTTATTCAATACAGTGGCAAAATTAACAAAAAATAAAGCATCAACAGGTGTTGACATTTCCCAACAGCACAGCAGTAATGACTTTATGAACTATTTTACTTCCAAAATTGATACTATTAGAGATCAAATTGTAACCATGCAGCCGTCAGCTATATTATCGCATCAAATAGTGTACTATAGATCCCCTGAGGAACAATTCCACTCATTCTCTACTATAGGAGAGGAAGAATTGTATAAACTTGTTAAATCATCTAAACCAACAACATGTATGTTAGACCCTATTCCATCTAAACTACTAAAAGAGGTGCTTCCAGAAGTCATAGATCCTCTTTTGGCTATTATTAATTCGTCATTGTCATTAGGATATGTCCCCAAAAACTTTAAATTGGCTGTTATTAAGCCTCTCATTAAAAAACCACAACTTGACCCCAAAGATCTAGTTAACTACAGACCGATCTCGAATCTCCCTTTTTTGTCAAAGATATTAGAAAAGGTTGTATCCTCACAATTACATTCCTTCCTAGAGAAAAATGATATCTGTGAGGATTTCCAGTCAGGATTTAGACCGTATCATAGTACTGAGACTGCTCTCATTAGAGTTACTAATGATCTGCTTTTATCATCTGATCGTGGTTGTATCTCTCTATTAGTTCTACTGGATCTTAGCGCTGCGTTCGACACTATCGATCACAACATTCTTTTGAATAGACTAGAAAACTTTGTTGGCATTAGTGGAAGTGCATTAGCATGGTTCAAATCGTACTTATCTGACCGCCATCAATTCGTAGCAGTGAATGACGAGGTATCATATCAATCACAAGTGCAGTATGGAGTTCCTCAAGGCTCAGTACTAGGGCCGTTCCTTTTCACGCTTTATATGTTACCCTTGGGAAATATCATTAGGAAACACGGGGTTAGCTTTCACTGTTATGCTGATGATACTCAGCTCTATATTTCTTCACGGCCTGGTGAAACACACCAAATTGAGAAACTTATGGAATGCATAGTCGATATAAAAAACTGGATGACGAGTAATTTCTTACTGCTAAATTCTGAAAAAACAGAGGTGTTAATTATCGGACCTAAAACCCCCACAAGTAATAACCTAGAACACTGTCTAACACTTGATGGCTGCTCTGTAAATTCTTCGTCATCAGTCAGGAACCTAGGTGTGCTATTTAATAGTAATCTCTCCTTTGACAGCCACGTTTCTAGCATTTGTAAAACTGCATTTTTTCATCTTAAAAATATATCTAAACTGAGACCTATGCTCTCAATGTCAAATGCAGAAACATTAATTCATGCGTTTATGACCTCAAGGTTAGATTATTGTAATGCTTTATTGGGTGGTTGTTCTGCACGCTTAATAAACAAATTACAGATGGTTCAAAATGCAGCAGCTAGAGTTCTTACTAGAACCAGGAAGTATGACCACATTAGCCCGGTTCTGTCAACACTGCACTGGCTCCCTACTAAACATCGTATAGATTTTAAAATCTTGTTAATTACTTATAAAGCCCTAAATGGTTTAGCTCCTCAGTACTTGAGTGAGCTCTTATCGCATTATAGTCCTTCACGTCCGCTGCGTTCTCAAAACTCTGGCCATTTGATAATACCTAGAATATCAAAATCAACTGCGGGCGGCAGATCTTTTTCCTATTTAGCGCCCAAACTCTGGAACAATCTACCAAACACTGTTCGGGAGGCAGACACACTCTGTCAGTTTAAATCTAGATTAAAGACCCACCTCTTTAACCTGACATACACCTAACACACTACTACACTTCTATTATTCAAATCCGTTAAAGGATTGTTAGGCTGCATTAATTAGATCAACCGGAACCGGGAACACTTCCCATAACACACGATGTACTCGTTACATCGTAAGAAGATTGGCATCTACGCTAATAGTTGTTTCTTTCTTATTCTGTTTCTCAGTCCGTGTCCGGATCAGATGGTGGATCGGCGCCGGGAGATGATGTCTGCGGCCCTGATCGTCAGCGATGAGCCCCAGAGACATATCCCCAGTGAAGACCTCGACTAAAATACAATAAAACTAAAAATAAAACAAATAATTAAAAATATAATAATAAAATACCTAACTACATAATACTATTATTGTTAGAAATTGCAACAATATAAAAATAGAAATATAATACATTTATACATTTAAAAATGTAATTAAAACAATAAGTAAACAATGAATAAACAATAATATCCTGGCCAGAGGAGAACTGGCCCCCCGACTGAGCCTGGTTTCTCCCAAGGTTTTTTTCTCCATTCTGTCACAGAGGGAGTTTTGGTTCCTTGCCGCTGTCGCCTCTGGCTTGCTCAGTTGGGGACACTTAATTTCTAGCGATTATAGTAAATTTGATTTCACAGTTACTATTTAAACTAAACTTAGCTAGACAATGACATCTCCGAATTCAATAATGAAACGCCCTTAACTGAAAATTGAGTGTTTAATCTTATTATTATACATTACTGACACTCTATCCTCCAACTTGATACTGTTAAGTGCTTTGACACAATCTGTATTGTTAAAAGCGCTATATAAATAAAGGTGACTTGACTTGACTTGAGTTGGAGAGGAGAGAGAGATAGAGCCAATCAAGTGGATGGGGATTATTGGGAGGCCATGATTGACAAAGGCCAGTGGAGGGAATTTGGCCAGGACACCGGTGTTACACCCCTACTCTTTACGATGAGTGTCATGGGATTTTTAATGACCACAGAGAGTCAAGACCTCGGTTTAACGTCTCATCCGAAAGACGGTGCTCTTTTGACAGTATAGTGTCCCCGTCACTATACTGGGGCGTTAGGACCCACACAGACCACAGGGTGAGCACCCCCTGCTGGCCTCACTAACACCTCTACCAACAGCTACCTAGTTTTCCCAGGAGGTCTCCCATCCAGGTACTGACCAGACTCAACCCTGCTTAGCTTCTGTGGGCAACCGGTCTTGGGCTGCAGGGTGATATGGCTGTGGATATAAGAACTGACCATTAATTTCTTGTACTTATTAGAAATGGTGTCTTTATACCCCTCTAAATTGAATAATGTCCCATATCTTGAAAACGCTGCAGTAAAATGGTTTCATATGAGGTGTGCATATAGTATGGGACGTCCCATATCAGAACTGACCATTCTTTTCTTGTACTTATTAGAAATGGGGTCTTTATACTCCTCTAAATCGAATAGTGTCCCATATCTTGAAAACGCTGCAGTAAAATGGTTTCATTTGAGGTGTGCATATAGTATGGGACGTCCCATATAAGAATCGACCATTCATTTCTTGTACTTATTAGAAATGAGGTCTTTATAGCCCTCTAAAGTGTATTAATGTCTCATATCTAAAAAATGCTGCAGTAAAATGGTTTCATATGAGGTGTACATACAGTATGGGACGTCCTATATAAGAACTGACCATTCATTTCTTGTACTTATTAGAAATGGTTTCTTTATACCCCTCTAAATCGAATAATGTTCCATATCTCAAAAATGCTGCAGTAAAATGGTTTCATATGAGGTGTGCATATAGTATGGGACGTACCTCTATAAGAACTGACCATTCATTTCTTGTACTTATTAGAAATGGGGTCTTTATACCCCTCTAAATCGAATAATGTCCCATATCTTGAAAACGCTGCAGTAAAATGGTTTCATATGAGGTGTGCATGTAGTATGGGACGTCCCATATAAGAACTGACCATTCATTTCTTGTACTTATTAGAAATGGGGTCTTTATACCCCTCTGAATCGAATAATGTCCCATATCTTGAAAACGCTGCAGTAAAATGGTTTCATATGAGGTGTGCATATAGTATGGGACATCCTATATAAGAACTAACCATTCATTTCTTGTACTTATTAGAAATGGGGTCTTTATACCCCTCTGAAATCGAATAATGTCCCCATATCTCAAAAATGCTGCAGTAAAATGGTTTCATATGAGGTGTGCATATAGTATGGGACATCCTATATAAGAACTAACCATTCATTTCTTGTACTTATTAGAAATGGGGTCTTTATAGCCCTCAAAATTTAATAATGCCCCATATCTCAAAAATGCTGCAGTAAAATGGTTTCATATGAGGTGTGCATATAGTATGGGACATCCTATATAAAAACTGACCATTCATTTCTTGTACTTATTAGAAATGGTTTCTTTAAACCCCTCTAAATCGAATAATGTTCCATATCTCAAAAATGCTGCAGTAAAATGGTTTCATATGAGGTGTGCATATAGTATGGGACGTACTCTATATGAACTGACCATTCATTTCTTGTACTTATTAGAAATGGGGTCTTTATACCCCTCTAAATCGAATAATGTTCCATATCTCAAAAATGCTGCAGTAAAATGGTTTCATATGAGGTGTGCATATAGTATGGGACGTCCCATATAAGAACTGACCATTCATTTCTTGTACTTATTAGAAATGGGGTCTTTATACCCCTCTAAATCGAATAATGTCCCATGTCTCGAAAACGCTGCAGTAAAATGGTTTCATATGAGGTGTGCATACAGTATGGGACGTCCCAAATAAGAAATGACCATTCATTTCTTGTACTTATTAAAAATGGGATCTTTATAGTCCTCAACATTTAATAATGTCCCATATCTCAAAAATGCTGCAGTAAAATGGTTTCATATGAGGTGTGCATATAGTATGGGACATCCTATATAAAAACTGACCATTCATTTCTTGTACTTATTAGAAATGGTTTCTTTATACCCCTCTAAATCGAATAATGTTCCATATCTCAAAAATGCTGCAGTAAAATGGTTTCATATGAGGTGTGCATATAGTATGGGACGTACTCTATATGAGCTGACCATTCATTTCTTGTACTTATTAGAAATGGGGTCTTTATACCCCTCTAAATCGAATAATGTTCCATATCTCAAAAATGCTGCAGTAAAATGGTTTCATATGAGGTGTGCATATAGTATGGGACGTCCCATATAAGAACTGACCATTCATTTCTTGTACTTATTAGAAATGGGGTCTTTATACCCCTCTAAATCGAATAATGTCCCATATCTTGAAATCGCTGCAGTAAAATGGTTTCATTTGAGGTTTGCATATAGTATGGGACGTCCCATATAAGAACTGACCATTCATTTCTTGTACTTATTAAAAATGGGGCCTTTATAGTCCTCAAAATGTAATAATGTCCCATTTCTTGAAAATGCTGCAGTAAAATAGTTTAATATGAGGTGTGCATATAGTATGGGACATCCTATATAAGAACTGACCATTCATTTCTTGTACTTATTAGAAATGGTTTCTTTGTACCCCTCTAAATCGAATACTGTCCCATATCTTGAAAACGCTGCAGTAAAATGGTTTCATATCAGGTGTGCATATAGTATGGGACATCCCATATAAGAACTGACCATTCATTTCTAGTACTTATTAGAAATGGGGTCTTTATACCCCTCTAAATCGAATAATGTCCCATGTCTCGAAAACGCTGCAGTAAAATGGTTTCATATGAGGTATGCATGTAGTATGGGACGTCCCATATAAGAACTAACCTTGTATTATTAGAAATGGTGTCATACCCCTCTAAATTAATGTACTTATTAGAAATGGGGGGACATCTTTATAGCTTATTAGAAATGGGGTCCTCAAAATTTAATAATGTTCCATATCTCAAAAATGCTGCAGTAAAATGGTTTCATATGAGGTGTGCATATAGTATGGGACGAACTACTCTATAAGAAATGGGGCTTATACCCCTCTAAATCGAATAATGTCCATTCATTGCAGTAAAATGGTTTCTTGAGGTGTGCATATAGTATGGGACTTATTAGAAATGGTGTCTTTGTACCCCTCTAAATCGAATAATGTCCCATATCTTGAAAACGCTGCAGTAAAATGGTTTCATATCAGGTGTGCATATAGTATGGGACATCCCATATAAGAACTGACCATTCATTTCTTGTACTTATTAGAAATGGGGTCTTTATACCCCTCTAAATCGAATAATGTCCCATATCTTGAAAACGCTGCAGTAAAATGGTTTCATTTGAGGTGTGCATATAGTATGGGACGTCCCATATAAGAACTGACCATTCATTTCTTGTACTTATTAAAAATGGGGTCTTTATAGTCCTCAAAATGTAATAATGTCCCATTTCTTGAAAATGCTGCAGTAAAATAGTTTCATATGAGGTGTGCATATAGTATGGGACATCCCATATAAGAATCGACCATTCATTTCTTGTACTTATTAGAAATGAGGTCTTTATAGCCCTCTAAAGTGTATTAATGTCTCATATCTCAAAAATGCAGCAGTAAAATGGTTTAATATGAGGTGTGCATATAGTATGGGATGTCCCATATAAGAACTGACCATTCATTTCTTGTACTTATTAGAAATGGTGTCTTTATACCCATCTAAATCGAATAATGTCCCATATCTCAAAAACGCTGCAGTAAAATGGTTTCATTTGAGGTGTGCATATAGTATGGGACGTCCCATATAAGAACTGACCATTCATTTCTTGTACTTATTAAAAATGGGGTCTTTATAGTCCTCAAAATGTAATAATGTCCCATATCTCAAAAATGCTGCAGTAAAATGGTTTCATATGAGGTGTGCATATAGTATGGGACGTCCTATATAAGAACTGACCATTCATTTCTTGTACTTATTAGAAATGGTTTCTTTATACCCCTCTAAATCGAATAATGTTCCATATCTCAAAAATGCTGCAGTAAAATGATTTCATGTGAGGTGTGCATGTAGTATGGGACGTCCCATATAAGAACTGACCATTCATTTCTTGTACTTATTAGAAATGGGGTCTTTATACCCCTCTAAATCGAATAATGTCCCATATTTTGACAACGCTCAGAAAATGGTTTCTATTAGCAGTAATGTCCTAATGGTTTCATATGAGGTGTGCATAAAATGTAATATGTGTGCATGTATGGACGTCCCATATAAGAACTGACCATTCATTTCTTGTAAAATGGTTTCTTATTAGAAATGGACCATTCATTTCTTGGTCTTTATACCCCTCTAAATCGAATAATGTCCCATATCTTGACAACGCTGCAGTAAAATGGTTTCATATTAGGTGTGCATATAGTATGGGATGTCCTATATAAGAACTG
Source organism: Schizothorax lantsangensis (assembly GCA_027422415.1). Classification (NCBI taxonomy): domain Eukaryota; kingdom Metazoa; phylum Chordata; class Actinopteri; order Cypriniformes; family Cyprinidae; genus Schizothorax; species Schizothorax lantsangensis. Next base: position 14,436,730 of record CM049848.1, read on the forward strand.
ACCATTAATTTATTGTACTTATTAGAAATGGTGTCTTTATACCCCTCTAAATCGAATAATGTCCCATATCTTGACAATGCTGCAGTAAAATGGTTTAATATGAGGTGTGCATATAGTATGGGACGTCCCATATAAGAACTGACCATTCATTTATTGTACTTATTAAAAATGGGGTCTTTATAGTCCTCAAAATGTAATAATGTCCCCTATCTCAAAAACACTGCAGTAAAATGGTTTCATATGAGGTGTGCATAGTATGGGACGTCCCATATAAGAACTGACCATTCATTTCTTGTACTTATTAGAAATGGGGTCTTTATACCCCTCTAAATCGAATAATGTCCCATATCTTGACAACGCTGCAGTAAAATGGTTTAATATGAGGTGTGCATATAGTATGGGACGTCCCATATAAGAACTGACCATTCATTTCTTGTACTTATTAAAAATGGGGTCTTTATAGTCCTCAAAATATAATAATGTCCCATATCTCAAAAACACTGCAGTAAAATGGTTTCATATTAGGTGTGCATATAGTATGGGATGCCCTATATAAGAACTGACCATTAATTTATTGTACTTATTAGAAATGGTGTCTTTATACCCCTCGATCTAAATCGAATAATGTCCCATATCTTGACAACGCTGCAGTAAAATGGTTTAATATGAGGTGTGCATATAGTATGGGACGTCCCATATAAGAACTGACCATTCATTTATTGTACTTATTAAAAATGGGGTCTTTATAGTCCTCAAAATGTAATAATGTCCCATATCTCAAAAACACTGCAGTAAAATGGTTTCATATGAAGTGTGCATATAGTATGGGATGTCTTCTATAAGAACTGACCGTTCATTTATTGTACTTATTAGAAACGGGGTCTTAATACCCCTCTAAATCGATTAATGTCCCATATCTCCTTTTCTACGAATCTTGCAATGAAATGGATGTAGAAGAATATAGTAGGCCTAATACAAACACGTCAGACACCAATAAATAACACGAATATTAAAGCAGATGTACAAAAAAACAAACAAAAAAATAACGAAAAATGTAATTATATCTCAATTCTGGGCTTCTAGAATGAAAAGCGCTCTGAATGCGCGTTCCCTCTGTGTTGGTCCTTCAATTACCGTAATCATAGTAATACGCGCGCACTACGGTTTCAATCGCGGCTGGCTTGACCGTGTTTTTCTGAACTGCGGCTGGCTTGACCGCGGTCTATTTAACCGTTTGCATCGCATCTTTCTCAGCACCTGAAGTATGTGTTCCTTACGCGGTGAGAAGGCGGGACCCGCTTTGAAACTGCAACCTTAATTGTTTGAACTTATTGAACTGTTGTAAAAAAAGTAATAATAATAATAATCTATAAGTAATCATGCTGATTTTTTTAGAAAAACGGCACGTGTGATATTGATTTACTATATGAAATCATTTAAATATACATTTTCAGCCCTTATATCTTCAATTTTGTGATTATTCTAAATGCATTTTAACAGACTGAATCACGCAGTGAAAGAACGCACTCTAACGCGCGCGCACTAGTCTAATCTACTAGACTTCATGGCATTCTGTAGTGTTTTGTTTGGTTTTTGGCTAAATACTGATAATGTAAAATCGCACATGGTTATATTATCGCAGACGATATCGCACACCCTGCACCACTGTCTTTTTGGCTAATTTGTGCAAAACCTTTTGCTAAACTGCCAAAGCTTCATTTTAACCACCAATGCAATGATGCAGGTATTTAACTTACCTCTACATGCTTGCAAAGGGTTGATGTCGAGATTTTATAAACTGCTAGTTTGGTCTCCCTAGGCAAACACAGCTTACACTGCATAATAGAGCTTAAATATGGCCAGGGGTTCACTTCATTTCCTTCGAGTGCAGCTTTAGCAGAATACGACGGGGTTTTGTTTTCAGCTGGGGCTGCACCATAATGCCTGTCTTGTCTGTCTGCATCTTTCTTGTGATTTTAGCGCCAGTTTGTTATCCTACCCATTATTTACTGCAGTAGTTTCAAGGGAGCGATTTTTTTTTTACTCCGTAATTAATGTGTTTTAAAATGTAACGAAGTACAATACTTCAAACAAAATATACTTAAGTAAAAGTAAAATTACAGATTTTAAAAATTACTTTAAAAAGTAGAAGTACACAAAAAAGCTACTCAATTACAGTAACACGAGCAAATGTAATTTGTTACTTTCCACCTCTGACAGCTTGCAATATTGAGACAAAAAAAATTATACTTATTGATAATTCCAATTCAGGAAAAAGACTGTCAAATTTGGGGCAAGTATTCAAGACTGATGGTCAAAAGAAACGAACCACATGAACGTCACATGGGTTCCACGCTGGAAAACCACGAGCTACAGACTTGCTTAGATTGACCACCCCCACATAGAAGACAGACCAGACTGAAATTCCTTTGTCCAAAGAACACCTTTTTGTTCTACACAGAACTACACAGAGACTGCCTCTTCCATATGTACCAAAAATCATCTTAAAAGGACTTATGAATCTTTTATGAATAACTCTATATCATGTATGCAACCCACACAATTGACTATCATGTTAATCAAATAGTGTGTATGTCCTGCTTTTAATAAGTATTGAATAGCTTAAGCCTTAAGGGTTAATATTCATGTTTAGTATGTATGAGTTTGAAAAATCATTCTTCCAATCAATTCTTTGTCAAATGTATCATAGTCTTCTTATAGAAATCATGTCCAAAATTATACTTTACAAGAGCGGGAAAATTCGGACCAGATAACATAACATGATTTATGATTGGGGCAGAAACAAAGCAACACCCCTAGCTAAGATCATTTCTAATTGGTTAACACACCAGATGGGACGGTCCGAAAGCCGAGTTTAAAAACTCAGGACACCATCAAACCCTCTCTTAAAATCACTCTTAAAATGCTATTTGTCCTCTCTAAAACTCTCTTCTCTTTTGCCACCGCGTTTTGACGCTGCTCTTTGAGCGCCATGTGCTCTGGCCTACAGGCCAGCTGCGACCATGATGAGAAGAAAAGCCGCCTCGTCTCTTTACATCTGTGTATTCTTTTACTTAAGTTTCTTTTCTTTCCGTTGAGTGTCGTGTTCAAAAGTTAAGTTTGCCGCAAAGTCCAGCTCCGACTGCACCCGCTTCAAACTTCAACTAGCAACGGACTCAGACCATTCGTCAAGCCAACACCCAAGACGTCACTACGAAAGACCACTGAACTGTCAGCCAACTAGCAACCTGGGGAACCCCTTTCCTGCAATGAAGATGACAGAAGGGAATCCCTTAACACAAAGGCAATGCAAGTAAAACAACTCCAGACTTTTAGCTGAATTGGTGCATTTAATACAAATTTAAGCCTCATTGAGAAACTCAAAGCGAGGGTTAAATAAATAATTGATTGATGTTGTTCAGGTCTATGCAATTGCACATATTGCTGTAAACGTGGGATTTCATATTCTCATTCTCTTAACTCATCCTTTCCTTACTTTATCTCTTCTGCAACGTGTGAATGTGTGAATGCTTGTGTTCATGTTAGATTAGTTTCCATGTCTTAGATTTATCCAATAAAGTCTTATTTATATTGAAAAGAGAAGTATCTTGCGTTTTGTGCTCACGAGTTAATGTCTTAATCTGCCGATTTGTGCTACTGTGCTATTTAATAGTTGTCACTATATTTTGGATTTTAATATCCAGTGCAGAGTTTGTTATACGGCTTGTTCAGTGAATTGCCGTGAACAATGAGTCTGTTTAAATTCCCTGTAAAATCATAAATGATTCCCTTTGAGCTAAATTGACCTGCTTATGTTATAATTTAAAGTTAACATCTTTATATATATTGGTGGAGGATGCGGGCAGATAAATCTAAATTGTGAGCATAAACCAAGTTATTTAATCTTTTCTATTGCCGCGGATGAGAGACGAGACGCTTCTGGTGTGTGTGTGTGTGTGTGTGTGTGCGCGCGCGCTCGTGTGACGTCAACAACGCGCAACGCTTGAATGAACACAGAGAAGGCTGTAACTGGAGCAAAACAGTTTCTCAAACTGCAGTAAGTGAACTTAGTTATCTGAGATCGTACGATAAGGTATAAATTGAGCGTTTTCCTCTTTTCTGTAATGCCTTGTTTTATAGCTGAATTAATGCCCTGCGAGTTCCAGATCATTCAATAGCTATACTCCTGAATCTCAGTTAAATGTTAGCTGAACGAGCTAAACTGCAGCGATTAAACGGGAATAAATCTGTGTATAAATAATAGTTTTGAGTTTAAGTGTCAGATCGCCTAAAATCGGTGTTGTTATTTGTACAGTGTTGTAATGCGCTGACATTTCATGTAACATGCTTAACTGTAATTGCAATGCAAAGATGCTAGTCTACTAGAGTTTGTTTTGGTTGCCACAGTAACTATCGTGACACAGAAGGCTTAACCTACTTTGGGAGCAACTCAGAACTGTGCACGCGCAGCACATCGTACTGTACTGTAAACAAAACTTCATGCTGTTGCTAAGCTAATGAAAAGGTTGTGTTTACAGTGAAGTATATGTTAAAGCCATTAGCCTCAAAGGTTAGCAGTTAGCATTAAAATCCAGTGGTTGAATATAGTGTGTGTTTGAAAATGCTAAAGTGGTTTAACCCTTTAAACATCTTAACTAATACACTTGTTGGTCTTTCTCTTTCTTATTTTTCTAATTTCTCACTTCTTACCACTTATTTGTATTTTTACTAGAAAGGGAAATACGAGTTCACAATTATTAATTGTGCCAAATTCAAAATTTTATTAAAACATTACATTTATTTGGAATCATTCAAATTTCCCCTCAGGTCATTTCATATGATCGTTATTTCTAGAATTCTCTTCTGGGCCCAATTATTTTAGGTACAAATAAGTCTTGAACTTGGAAAGTTTAAGTAAACTTATTCTACTTAATTGATTTATTACCCATATTATTAGATTCTATTCAGACTTAGATTCACTCATTACTTTATTGCGTTTTACCCCCTCATTCTTCCTGTTTTGGTTATACACTTAGCCACTATTTTTATTTACTGATTTCCTCTTTAATTTAATTTCGATTTTTTTAATTTATTTTTTTATTTTTGCCATTTATTACTTTTAATTGTACTTTGTCTCACCTGAGCCTTAATAGGAGATATTGTTATCCCTCACTACGAGTTCAAATAAATTAGAGAGACAAATCTCTTTCACCCAAAATTTATTTGTGTTGATAGTTGTGTAGCAACTGAAAACAACTCTACTCGTAGTCGGGCCTAACAGCTGGCTAGTGGACCCGATCCACTCAGTTTACTGTCTCCTTCCCTTCTCTCCTGCTTTCTTTCCACTTCACTTTTCACATTTGTAGGGACCTGTAAGAACCATCAATCAATTCTAAGTGAATGAGATACACAATCTTCACAGTCAAAAAAGACTACTCATCTTTATGAATTTGATTGTAATCAAACCCTCTTTCGTTCTTCCTAGCCTCCCCACATTTGAAAACGCAATCCAAATTTTAACATCTCATTCAACGCTGAGATCAATTTTAATAGAAATAAGTTGAGCAATCGTTGCCTTCGCAGCCTCCCTGGTGAGCGGTCCAACTGTAAGGTGTACGGTTGTCAATCCTGTCAGACTAAGGAAAGAGATATCAAAATTATTATTATATTAATTTGTCTAAAACAGAGATTTAATAATATTGTTTGCCTCCTTGATGATAACATTTTAATTGAAAGAAAAAAAAATCCTCATTTGAAAAAAAAAAGGAATTGTTTCTTTTATTTGAATTTGTTTTTCACCTGTTTCTCTCTTTTCCCTCTTCCTCATTAGAGTGACGAAGTCTTCACATCCCTAGCCTACCTAGATACACTGAGACCAACACAGTCATCACCACACTTAACTAGTGGTTCAAAATCACTGACAACACTTAGTTATCGCACCACACATAGGCTTTTACTCCACACAGACCTGTGTCAGTCTCTCTTCTCCCCAGCGTGCCAACATGCCGCAGACTGCAGACCCCTTTGCCCAAGGGGAAGATGGGAACACTTGGCTGAGAGGCACGACAGACAGCCTCACCCCCAAGACGTTTGAACTGTTATTTTTAATAATAATCCTAATTCTGAGAAGATTCCTGACACAAGATTCAAGCCAGAACAACAACCACGAGGAGCTAGTCAAAATCACCAGCTCCCTAAGCTATGCCTTCACGACCCAGCTGAAACTGAGCGGCAAGCACGTCACCCACTTACAAGAGGAGCTGACACGTGCTCAACGCCGCATAGACAAGCTGGAAGTGAAAGTTCAAGATCAACTCAAAGCACCCAACGAGAGGGAGCAGGAAACAACGGAACAAGTTAAGGAGCTACAAGCAGCCCTGACAGCAGCTCAGCTCGATCAACAACATGCAAAGGCTGCCCAGGAAGACCTGGTAAACAGACTCCAGTATGCCGAACAACTACTAGGAAAAGCCAGGAGTGACATCAGTGACAAGAATGCTGAAATCAGTGCCTTGAAAGACCACCTTGAAAGGTATAGAACTGAAATAGACAATCTGACCCAACAACTAGACGATAACAACGATGAGCTCTACAGGGTCAGAAGAGAACTTAAACATGCTTATGAGCAGAAACAAGAGCCAAGGCGAGATAAACATCACTCAGCCTTACCTCTGCTGAGCAGAGCAGAGTCCCACATCCAAGAACTGGTATACAGTGAAAGAAGCGAAGGGCCACAACCCAAAACCTCACCTGCCACAGAACTCTTTCCTGTCAACGAAAGGAAACCTCCCATCCAAGCAGACCTCGGAGCTGCACATGGGATGACCATCAAAGACCTCGACAAGCTGTCTAAAAACATCAGCAAGTTCAACCCGAACTCCACAGAGGGCCACACCATCCAGGCCCATCTTCAAGATATTGACTTTTATCTAGAAATGAGACCTCATGTGACTGACAGAGACAGGTTATACCTCCTTAGAGCCACGTTCAGTTCTGAGGTACGAAACTTCCTAGATCGGCAGCCCAGTCGAACAAAGTCAGATTACCAGCTACTTTGTGAGGTCCTGATTAAAGAGTTTACCGACCCTGACTCGGAAAATGGACTGTTAACTGCCTTAGAAACCAAACAAGGTCGACAAGAGGCTCCACAAGCTTACTACAACCGACTCCGACAAGCCTACTTTGGTGCACACAACGAACCTGACCTTGAAGAGGATGTGAACTTCAAAAGCCTCTTCCTAAGAAATCTGCACCCTGGAGTCAGCCACCACCTAGGCGTCATGGCCTGTCCACGCTCCATGAACATCCAACAGTTGCGTGACCTAACACAGAAGGCCTACAACAAGCAGAAGATGGCCTCAAAGAAAGGTAACAAAACATCTACACTCTTGAACTCTGTCAACAAAGACTCAAGCCTTGCACTGGACGACACCCAGTTGCATCACAACACCAGAGTCCTCCATCAAGAGCACAGAGAACGTGACCCCCATGTCCACGACAGCTATCAGCCCAACTGCTGGAAAAATCCATGGGACCCGCCACGCTTCTCAAGAAACCCAAAAGATAAGAACAACTGGAAACCTAACCAGACATCCAAAGGTAATCGCCTAACTCATCCAAGAGCAACTCGTGTGGGTAAGCGACAACGAAACCCACCTCACCATCACTCAGACATGCACAGTGCTGAGTATGCTCAAGAACAATACAGCTTACCGTCAGAAGACATGGAACAAGTCATGAGACAACTGAACGAGTTCCTTCAAGATAATCTGAACACGGATGACTACAAAATTGAGTCATGCTTTCTGTGACCAGCGACAGAACGGAAGGCCGGTGATCACATTGTAGACCACCATATCAGAGATGACAAGCACCTGTTCAACAACCACCCAGAATGAGTAAGTCTCTCACGGCCAACCGTTGATGAAAACTGAGGTACCAGAGAACATCACCTCAGTCTCCCATCACTCCCAAACAAACTGCTAAATGAACTCTAACTTCAAGAACCACATTCATGTCTGTGCAAAAGCAACCACCAAAGCACAGAAGGTCAGAAAGTCTGCCACATCCAGAAGGCAGCATAAGAGGAATGCAACATAGGAGACGAAGTTTGCATCCCAGCTTCACACAGCCGTGCCAAACTACCTCCGACTGTCTGCTACACGCCCTCATCCAAGCCAAGGATGCAGAGAGCCAGTCTTCACTGATGTACCCGAAAAGGGGGGAGACAACACAGACTGAAACAGATCTGACCACACTTACACTACACCAGTAACACACACAACATTACCTACACCCAGAGGTAACCACATCTACTAATAACACATTCAACAAACATATTCTTCCCACAAGTAGAATATCTAAATTTTAGCGTAACAAAGTTACATACACCACCATGAAGAAACATGCAGCTATCTTCACAATAGATAGAACGCCTGACACTAAGTTAAGGTACATGACTCCTTAGCTGCACATGACATCCTAGCTCAACAGTAGTTACAAACCACACTAGGAACACCCACAGCAGCTTTGTTTATACCCAATATCCGCAAGCCACTCTAAACTGAATGGAAGCCAGAGAGCTCCATGCACGATAGGTCAATTCATTTTACCACAAATGATGTCACTAGAAACTAAAGGTGAACATTCTTAAGTTAAGACAACTTAGAAGAAACAAACAAATGTAATCACAAAACTTGATCGAAGAATCAAAGTACTGAACCAAATTAGAACAACAATTTCCAAAATTGAACCAAAACTATTCAGTTTACTAAATTAGATTGACTAATTGAATATAACCGCCTGTACCTAAATAACCTGATAATAATAATAATAATAATAAAAAACTTTATTTTCTATAGCCCCTTTAAATGAAGATCTCAAAGCGCTTTACAACAACAAATAAAACCATACACAATAACAATCAAAACACTACAAATAAAACAATATAAAAAAAATACAAATGTTTAATTAAAAGCTACCCTAAAAAAAAAAGTTTTAAGGCGAGATTTAAAAGTGCTAAGAGTTTTAGCTTGCCTTATCTCAATCGGTAAATAATTCCACAGTTTTGGAGCTAATGAATGATGCCCTGCACCAGTACAGTAACTGTCATGGAGGTGTTGTCTTGTTGTTTGCTGTGTTTTTGTCTGCTTCTTCTGCCTTTGTTTTTCCAGCGCTCGACGATGTCGTCAGCTAAACACCTCACCGATCGAAGGGGGGTATGTAGAATATCAGAGACTGAATCAGACAAATTAAGATTCGGTCAGAACATGGTTGAAACATGAGAAGCCGAATTCCACAAACAGGAGAACAAGACAAGGTCATAAATCTGTCCACGGTACCCTGGCGAGGATGGAGGAGGCAGACGAGCCGCTTCTGGCCGTAAAAAGGGGCCGTCCACGACTTCATCAACTCCTCGTGCACTTCCGGGAAGAAAGGAACCAGGGCAGGGCGTGGTCGCGAGCCACGGCCCGTGCCGAGGAGCCAATCATCTGTTTGGCCCGGGAAAGCACAGCCGTCAACTCTGGGTCCGATTCGGCGGCGGCCGCAACACCCGAGGGGGTGCAGCTCCGCCGAATCTTCATCCTCAGAGGAGGAGTGCCCATTCCCGATGCCGCGATCGACATCTGATCCTCTATCGGCGCACCGAATGAAACGCTGGGCACGCCGTGAGACGGCACAGCAGAATCACCAGGGAGCCGCACAGAACAGCTGCTGCGGGAGGAGTGAAAGGGCCGTGGGGGGACTGGCCCGGCGGAAAGCTCTCACTGTAACCCTCAGATCGCCCAGAGCACTAGCCGATGGTTCTCTGCTCGTGGCAGAGAAGCCAGCGCGGGTAGTGACAGAGGGAGCCCCTCCCATCCCAGTGAGGAGAGAGAGGCGCGATCGCAGCGCTGCCATGGTTACACGCTCAGAACGAACGCATAAACCATCCATGAACGCAACTTCAGCGCGCTGGATGCCCAGACATTTAAGACAACGATCGTGGCTGTCGACGGAGGATAGGAAACGACCGCAACCAAGAGGACACGGCCGGAACGGCGTCTTTAAAAAGACGCGAACCGACCGTGATTTTTTGCTCTTTTAGGAAATCTGCTCTTTTAGTTGAAGTGCCCAGGGGAATCGCTGCAGACAGGGACAACGCTGTTCGCACCGTAACACCAACCAGAACAGCTTCCAGACAGATGATGAATGGCTTTGTGGAGATCAACACGTTCATCCACTCGGCTCCGAAGCAAAAATCTGATGAGTGGATGCACCCGTCACCCTTTTATACCCGTATGCACGGGGAGTGGCTCAGGTATGCAAAATCCACTAGGATATTCATTGGCGTTTTCTCTTAAGTCAGAGATAATTGGGGCTTCCAAGTAAATCCCCCATGTCGTCACGACATAACTCGTAGTGACCGACAGATAGGGAACAACACAGAGACTGCCTCTTCCATATGTACCAAAAATCATCTTAAAAGGACTTATGAATCTTTTATGAATAACTCCATATCATGTATGCAACCCACACAATTGACTATCATGTTAATCAAATAGTGTGTATGTCCTGCTTTTAATAAGTATTGAATAGCTTAAGCCTTAAGGGTTAATATTCATGTTTAGTATGTATGAGTTTGAAAAATCATGCTTTAAATGTTTCTTCCAATCAATTCTTTGTCAAATGTATCATAGTCTTCTTATAGAAATCATGTCCAAAATTATACTTTACAAGAGCGGGAAAATTCGGACCAGATAACATAACATGATTTATGATTGGGGGCAGAAACAAAGCAACACCCCTAGCTAAGATAATTTCTAATTGGTTAACACACCAGATGGGACGGTCCGAAAGCCGAGTTTAAAAACTCAGGACACCATCTGTCACGGTTCATGGGCTCTCGGTCCCATCCTCGCTCTGTTGTGTGTGTGTATGGGTGTGTCTGATTGAGGCTGATTCGCTCCAGCTGAGGATCATTAACAGGGGCTATATTAGATCCTGTCACGCTGTCTTGTGTTGTCAGATCCTCAGATTGTCTGCCTGTGTCATGGTCAGTGGTTTTCGTCTGTTCCTACTTTCTGCTCCCGTGATTCCTGATCTCTGCCATTTCCTGGACTCTGAACACCGGACACTTGTCTGCCCATTGCTTCCCTGCGCTACCTGCCCCAACCTACAGAGAGCTCAACCTTGTTTTCTCAGTTTCACCTGTCTGACGTGTTTGCAATAAACCGTTCTTGTTTCCGCTACTTGAATCCTCCAGTCTTTATTCATGACACCATCAAACCCTCTCTTAAAATCGCTCTTAAAATGCTCTTTGTCCTCTCTAAAACTCTCTTCTATTTTGCCATCGCGTTTTGACGCTGCTCTTTGAGTTCCATGTGCTCTGGCCTACAGGCCAGCTGCGACCATGATGAGAAGAAAAGCCACCTCGTCTCTTTACATCCGGCAAGACGAAAGAGCAATCCAAAATAAACAGGCAATGATCAAAACACAGGTAATCCAAACAAGGAACTAGACTGAGACTAGGACTAGAAAATAAGCAAAGGCTAACGAACACGCTTCGTAGTGTAGCTGCGTGTAGACAGTGATAATGCTAACAATTCTCAGCAGTAAGGAGGAAGAAGTCCATGGCTTATGTAGCATGTCTAATTACAATCAGCTGTGTGTGTGTGTGTGTGTGTGTGTAATCAGTGAATTCAGCTGTGTGTGTGTGTGTGTCATCAGTGCAATGGATGATGGGAACTGAAGTCAACAGTTAGTGTAGTGCAAGAGTCCATGTGGTGAGCGGGTGACCTCTGGTGGTGAGTGAACGGAAATTCATAGACCGGATTCGTGACAGAAACCCTTCTTAAACCTGAAATGATTTTTGTAAATCCAGTGGTCAAATGCTGTCGCCACCTGACTAATGACTGATCGTTGTGTGTCAACAAAACTGGACTATATATACAACCCCAAATCAGAAAAAGTTGGGACAGTATGGAAAACGCAAATAAAAAAAGAAAGTAGTGATTTCTAAATTTACTTTGACTTGTATTTCATTGCAGACAATATGAACACAAAATATTTCATGTTTTGTCTGGTCAACTTCATGTCATTTGTAAATATACATCCTTTCCTGTCATTCAGACCTGCAACACATTCCAAAAAAAGTTGGGACAGGAGCAATTTAGGGCTAGTAATGAGGTAAATTGGTTAAATAATGATGTGATTTGAAACCGGTGATGTCAACGGGTGATTGTAATTATGATTTGGTACAAAAGCAGCATCCAAGAAAGGTCTAGTCCTTTAGGAGCAAAGATGGGCCGAGGATCGCCAGTTTGCCAACAAATACGTGAGAAAATTATTGAAATGTTTAAAAACAATGTTCCTCAAAGAAAGATAGGAAGAGATTTGGATATTTCACCTTCAACAGTGCATAACATAATTAAAAGATTCAAGGAATCTGGAGGAATTTCAGTGCGTAAAGGACAAGGGCGCAAGCCTAAGCTGAACAACCGTGATCTCCAATCCCTCAGGCAGCACTGCATCAAGAATCGTCATTCATCTATAAGCAATATCACCACATGGGCTCAGGACTACTTTGGCAAACCTTTGTCAAGTACCACAATACGTAGTTACATCCACAAATGCCAGTTAAAACTGTACTGTGCCAAAAGGAAGCCCTATGTTAACAGTGTCCAGAAGCGCCGTCGACTTCTCTGGGCTCGGAGGCATCTGGGATGGACCATCACACAGTGGAAACGTGTACTGTGGACAGATGAATCAGTATTTCAGGTATTTTTTGGGAGGAATGGACGCCGTGTGCTCCGGACCAAAGAAGAAAAGGATCATCCAGACTGTTACCAGCAACAAGTCCAAAAGCCAGGGTCTGTCATGGTATGGGGTTGTGTCAGTGCCCTTGGCAAAGGTAACTTGCACTTCTGTGATGGCACCATTAAGGCTGAAAAGTACATAGAGATTTTGGAGCACAATATGCTGCCTTCAAGAAGACATCTTTTCCAGGGACGTCCATGCATATTTCAACAAGACAATGCAAAACCACATTCTGCACACATTACAAAGTCCTGGCTGCGGAGGAAGAGGGTACGGGTACTTGACTGGCCTGCCTGCAGTCCCGACCTGTCTCCAATAGAGAATGTGTGGCGCATTTTGAAGCGCAAAATGCGACAACGAAGACCCCATACTGTTGCCCACCTTAAGACTTGTTTGCAGGAAGAATGGGACAAAATTACACCTGAAACACTTCATCACTTGGTGTCTTCAGTCCCTAAACATCTTTTAAGTGTTGTGAAAAGGAATGGCAACATTACAAAGTGGTAAATGCTTTACTGTCCCAACTTTTTTTGGAATTTGTTGCAGGTCTGAATGACAGGAAAGGATGTATATTTACAAATGACATGAAGTTGACCAGACAAAACATGAAATATTTTGTGTTCATATTGTCTGCAATGAAATACAAGTCAAAGTAAATTTAGAAGTCACTACTTTCTTTTTTTATTTGCGTTTCCATACTGTCCCAACTTTTTCTGATTTGGGGTTGTACATATATAATATGTACATAATCGGTAGGCTATTTTAGAAAGGAAAATTTAAAAGATGAAAAAGAGAAATTAGGGAGAATCAATGAATGATGAATAATTTATTGCTATTGTGTGAATAATGTGTAATCATGTAATCCATAAAAAAGTAACTGTAGTCTGATTACGAGTATTTTAAAATGTAACTTACTCTAATTACAAGTACTTAATTTTTGGAATCTGATTAAGTAATCCAGATTACATGTAATCAGTTACTACCCAGCTCTGTATGTATATATTAGTGCTGTCAATCGATATAGCGCGCGCCGGCACCTTAGCAAGCACAGTACCGTTTCCACACTCATTTGACTTGCGCCTGCCGCTGAAGTGAAGTGGAGCGCGCGTCTGAAATGTCTCCCGTTTGATGTGGTCGTAAAGACGTTCTGCGACTGAATAAATGCACTTCTTGTCAAGAGAAAAAGTGACAGAAACAGCAGCTGTGAGTGGGGTGGCCAAGACATTGTCCTGCTGGAAGACCCATGACCTCTGGTGGAGACGCAGCTTTCTGACACTGGCCACTACGTTGCGACCTAAAATTCTTTGGTAATCATCAGATTTCATGATACCGTTCACACAGTCAAGGCATCCAGTGCCAGAAGCAGCAAAGCAACCCCAAAACATCTTTGAACCTCCACCATGTTTGACTGTAGGGACTGTGTTCTTTTCTTTGAAGCAGCAGGGCTCGAAATTGCAACCATTTTGGTCGCATATGCTCCCGAAATGTAATCTGTGCGACTCCAAAATATATTTGGGAGCATTTGTGCGAGTGCAAATAATTGTTGTGGTGCGACCTCTACAGTTCTCTGCTAAACGTTCGCGAATTACTGCACAGCATGTGCCACGTGACAGGTAGCTAACTTGGAACTAGGGGTGTGCGATATAACGATTTTTGATCGTGGACGATAAAAATGTCTCCACGATCTGCTTTTGAAGAAATATTGTAGTATCGTGCTACAGCGCACATTCTTTCAGTTGCAGTTCTGGTGCCGCCGTCTGTATGTACTGTACAACGCCACATCCAGTCAGTGTTAACTCAGCGGTAGAGTTACACTCGCGAAACACTGCACTTATTCACAATCACAAAAGTACATTATTTGCGTGTGTTTTAAAGCCTTGCCGGTTAAGCTTTTCATTCACGCGCTGGTCTGACGTGCGCTTTTTCAGAGCCCGTGCACCTTAAGCGCGCGAACTGAAAAGCCTGTCTAACAGCGCCTGATTACTGAACTAAGTTATCTTTTGAGCTAATACTGTCAAAACACACAAGGTTTACATATAGAGTTAGTTATGTCTAAAATAAAAGTAAACAGCTGAGAGGAACGGATGCGTGCCTGTATATTAGATGCGTGCAGGTCTTAAAGGGACAGAACTAAACATGCAGCCGACTGTCATTAAAGGGATAGTTCACCCTAAAATTTAATTTGTCATTATTTAATCACTCACATGATGTCCCAAACCTGTATTCATTTCTTTCATGTGCTGAGCACAAAATAAGATATTTTGAAGAATGTGGGTAACCAAACAGTTGCTGGTCCACTTGATTGTAGGATAATTTGTTTTTACTATGGAAGTCATTGTGGACCAGCAACTGTTTAAATAGCATTTATGTTCAGCAGAAGAAAGAAACTCAGGTTTAAAACTAATTTTGAGTGAGTAAATGATGGTATTACTATAAAACACTGACAGAATCAACAGACAGATGACAGAATTTGTATTCTTCAATGTTAAAACAACAAAACACAAAGAGAAAGAAATAACTAACTACTCTTGACTGAAAAAAATAATAGTTACTTTAATAGGAATCAATCTATATAGTGATTTATTTTTATATTTGTTCACTCAATTTCTTGAATGCTCCTGCTAAATATGCCTGTTGTACCTGAAAATAAAACACTGTTTATTTTATTTGTATATTATGTGTATTTGTAATGTGTATCTTTGTTCTTATTTTTTAATTTTTTAAGTGTGTAAACAGCCATTAACGCTGAAGAAGGACACAAAGAAAATAAAATACTGTAGCAGCCTGAGCAAGCTCAACGTTCACTATGCGAAATATGGAAGGGAAATCCTAAATATTGAATTGGGAGTGGGGGTTTATATGAATGTATTTCTGAGGGGAACTGACTGTTTTGAGAAAAGTTTAAATTACATTTTCTTCTCATCTTGCCTCTGTATATTGCATGTATAAAAAACAAAGCACTGCAGCTTAAGGATCAGGTTCAATTGAAGATTTTTAATCATCAGGAAGGATGTTGCCAGCCCTTCCGCTCAATTGGCAGTTGTGTTGCTCCTTAATATTCAGTGGGTGCTCCTAAATTTTTTTTTGGTGCTCCTAACTTCTTGAAGTTGGGAGCACCAGTGCTACCAAGTAAAAAAGTTAATTTCGAGCCCTGAGCAGGGGCGTAAATTTCATCTAACAGTAGGGGGGGACAATAAACATAAAATTTCTCAAGAGCAATTTTTGAAGGGGACACAAATAATACAGCCAAAATTGTACTTGTACGGATATATATGTGTACACAGCATGTGTATAGCATGGAGACCGTGTTTAAATATGAGTTCGGTTCATATTGTTCACCACGCAGTCATATTATAATTATTATTTTGTGTCCTCCACATAGTATAGGTTTCGTCTAGGACTGAGGACTTCTCTTTAGATATTCACTGATCTGCCACTTAACATCATATTGAGCAACCCAACACATCGGTCGGTCTACAATATTAGCCTAATATCAGTTCAGGCTTATTGCCGTGTTACTTAGTGGGTGACAAGCTACGGAATTAAGCTTGGTAACAGGGCTGGATTGGTAATCGGTGTAGAATATCAGAGACTGAATCAGACAAATTAAGATTCGGTCAGAACATGGTTGAAACATGAGAAGCCGAATTCCACAAACAGGAGAACAAGACAAGGTCATAAATCTGTCCACGGTACCCTGGCGCCACTCGTCTGAAGCAAGCTACTAACCAACTCTTTCACAGAACAGCTTGCAACATTGAGACAAAAGAACACTTATTGATAATTCCAATTCAGGAAAAAGACTGTCAAATTTGGGGCAAGTATTCAAGACTGATGGTCAAAAGAAACGAACCACATGAACGTCACATGGGTTCGATGCTGGAAAACCACAAGCTACAGACTTGCTTAGATTGACCACCCCCACATAGAAGACAGACCAGACTGAAATTCCTTTGTCCAAAGAACACCTTTTTGTTCTACACAGAACTACACAGAGACTGCCTCTTCCATATGTACCAAAAATCATCTTAAAAGGACTTATGAATCTTTTATGAATAACTCCATATCATGTATGCAACCCACACAATTGACTATCATGTTAATCAAATAGTGTGTATGTCCTGCTTTTAATAAGTATTGAATAGCATAAGCCTTAAGGGTTAATATTCATGTTTAGTATGTATGAGTTTGAAAAATCATGCTTTAAATGTTTCTTCCAAACAATTCTTTGTCAAATGTATCATAGTCTTCTTATAGAAATCATGTCCAAAATTATACTTTACAAGAGCGGGAAAATTCGGACCAGATAACATAACATGATTTATGATTGGGGGCAGAAACAAAGCAACACCCCTAGCTAAGATAATTTCTAATTGGTTAACACACCAGATGGGACGGTCCGAAAGCCGAGTTTAAAAACTCAGGACACCATCAAACCCTCTCTTAAAATCGCTCTTAAAATGCTCTTTGTCCTCTCTAAAACTCTCTTCTCTTTTGCCACCGCGGTTTGACGCTGCTCTTTGAGCGCCATGTGCTCTGGCCTACAGGCCAGCTGCGACCATGATGAGAAGAAAAGCCACCTCGTCTCTTTACATCTGTGTATTCTTTTACTTTAGTTTCTTTTCTTTCCGTTGAGTGTCGTGTTCAAAAGTTAAGTTTGCCGCAAAGTCCAGATCCGACTGCACCCGCTTCAAACTTCAACTAGCAACGGACTCAGACCATTCGTCAAGCCAACGCCCAAGACGTCACTACGAAAGACCACTGAACTGTCAGCCAACCAGCAACCTGGGGAACCCCTTTCCTGCAATGAAGATGACAGAAGGGAATCCCTTAACACAAAGGCAACGCAAGTAAAACAACTCCAGACTTTTAGCTGAATTGGTGCATTTAATACAAATTTAAGCCTCATTGAGAAACTCAAAGCGAGGGTTAAATAAATAATTGATTGATGCTGTTCAGGTCTATGCAATTTCACATATTGCTGTAAACGCGGGATTTCATATTCTCATTCTCTTAACTCATCCTTTCCTTACTTTCTCTCTTCTGCAACGTGTGAATGTGTGAATGCTTGTGTTCATGTTAGATTAGTCTCCATGTCTTAGATTTATCCAATAAAGTCTTATTTATATTGAAAAGAGAAGTATCTTGTGTTTTGTGCTCACGAGTTAATGTCTTAATCTGCCGATTTGTGCTACTGTGCTATTTAATAGTGTTGTCACTATATTTTAGATTTTAATATCCAGTGCAGAGTTTGTTATACGGCTTGTTCAGTGAATCGCTGTGAACAATGAGTCTGTTCAAATTCCCTATAAAATCATAAGTGATTCCCTTTGAGCTAAATTGACCTGCTTATGTTATAATTTAAAGTTAACATCTTTACATCGGGCATACCGGGCATTTTCCCAGTGGGCCAACACACTGAAGGGGCCGACAGAATTTTTTTTTTTTTTTTTGCCAAGGACCATCACGCAGGGACAGCGAGCAGCCCATTGGTTTGTCTCCTGTATTGACAGCGTAAACCACCCAATCACAATGCGCTATAGACGGAGCGATGAAGTATTTTGCTCCACCTATATAAAGATCGCTTCACTCCAACTTCCTTCTTGTCGGCTTTTCCCACGTTTCACAGCAGCTTTATCAAGAACAGGCTAGCTCTGCGGTGAGTGATGCGTGCCAAAGTGCCAGGCAGGAGGAGGAGAGGAGAGTAGTTGAATCGGTAAAGTGCTTGATAAGGGACTCGCAACGGAGGCAGGCATCTATCCTAATGTGTGTGCGTGCGCGCCATGAGTGCAGAATACGCTTTTTAATATATATTTTTTTTAATTATGTAGACAAAATACTTCCAAGGCACTCACGTGGTGAGATAAAAAGCCTTTAATGTACTGGGCTTAAGTCATTAGTTAAAAGTAGATCTACGCGTTTCGGATAAGAAATAAAAATGATGTATAATTTTATTCCTACACTATTGTATGCATGTGCTGTTTTTTGTTTTTCTCCTTTGAATTTATTTATTTATTATTATTATTATTATTATACAGTATATATTTTTTCATTATCCGTATGATTTATTTATTTATTATTATTTATTTTCCATTCTGATTTTTTTTCAGAAGCCACACCCACATATCAACCAGCTGTTTTTGATGATTCATTGATTAACACCAGTTTAAGAATACCTGTTTGAGCAATTGATGTGTGTCCTGATGAAGGCTGTTTTTGCCGAAACGCGTAGATCTACTTTTAACTAATGACTTAAGCCCAGTACATTAAAGGCTTTTTATCTCACCACGTGAGTGCCTTGGAAGTATTTTGTCTACATAATTAGATTTTTTACCTCCACCACATCCAATGAGCACCAGTGGCTTTATAAAGACACCCGTGTAGCACTCTCTGCTTCTGTTTTTTGCAAATATATTTTTTTTAATTTAACACTTTTTAATAAACCGTAAATTCGTCCCCCGCGATTTTTTGGCCAAGTCAAGTCAAGTGTGTTCATAGAGGTTTCCATGGGCCAATGCAAATAAATATAATTTAAATTCGAAAAGACACGATATTTGGACCTGACGTTTTATTCTCATCCAAAACGACTAGATGCAATGATACATATCTACACTACCAGTCAAAAGTTTTTGAACAGTACGATTTGGATTTTTTTTTTTTTTTTTTTTTTTTAAGAATTCTCTTCTGCTCACCAAGCCTGCATTTATTTGATCCAAAATACAGTAAAAGCAGTAATATTGTGGAATATTTTTACTATTTAAAATAACTGCTTTCTATTGTAATATATTTTAAAATGTAATTTATTTCTGTGATCAAAGCTGAATTTTCAGCATCATTACTCCAGTCTTCAGTGTCACATGATCCTTCAGAAATCATTCTAATATGCTGATTTGCTGCTCAAGAAACATTTATTATTATTATTATTATTATTATTATCAATATTTAAAACAGTAGAGTCATTTTTTTTTCTTCTGGATTCTTTGATGAATAGAAAGATCCAAAGATCAGCGTTTATCTGAAATAAAAAAAGCTTTTGTAACATTATACACTATAGCCTACCATTCAAAAGATTGGAGTCAGTATAATTTTTTTGTTTTGTTTTTTGGGAAAGAAATTATAGAAATTAATACTTTTATTTAGCAAGGATGCTTTAAATTGATCAAAAATGATGATAAAGACATTTATAATGTTACAAAATATTTCTATTTCAGATCAATGCTGTTCTTCTGAACTTTCTATTCAGCAAAGAAAGCTGAAAAAAAATCTACTCAGCTGTTTTCAACATAATAATAATAATAATAATAATAATAATAATAATAAATGTATTTTGAGCAGCAAATCTGAATATTTGAATGATTTCTGAACGATCATGTGACTGGAGTAATGATGCTGAAAATTCAGCTTTGATCACAGGAATAAATTACATTTTAAAATATATTCAAATAGAAAACAGTTATTTTAAATAGTAAAAATATTTCACAATATTACAGTTTTTGCTGTATTTTGGATCAAATAAATACAGGCTTGGTGAACAGAAGAGACTTCTTTAAAAAAAATAATTAAAAATCTTACTGTTCAAAAACTTTTGAATGGTAGTGTATATGTATATGTATATGTATATATATATATATATATATATATGGTGGGCCGCCTGGACCAAAAAATACCAGGGCCGATTTTTTGTCCCAGTCCAACCCTGCTTGATAACCTTATAATGGCTCACAGAAAAATACATCAGATATCATCATTTTTTGTCATGACTAATTTAATGATCCAGCATCATCTGTATTAAATAGAAAGAATCATTTCACACGATGTATATATATAGAGAATAAAATAGCCTTGACAGCCAAAGTTACTTACAAATAACTACTGAAGAACTTTACTCTCTCCCACCGGGCTCGTGTGTGTATCGTTAAAGTTGGAAAGGAGGCAGTGGACCAAACCACTGTGAGGCAAGGGAGGGGGACTGAAAACATTTCTGAACTCAAAAGGCTTTTTTGCATTTATTTTGTTTTACTACTTACACAATTATTTTAAGTATATGTCCATTATATTGTTTACAATACACAGAGTCACTTGTAATTATATTTTTAGGGGGGGTCAACCCTCTGATAGGGGGGGTCCCATATCCCCCGTCCCCCCCGGGATTTAAGCCTATGCTTTGAAGACCTCATTTCTTTTTCTGTAAACAGTGTCATGATGTCCTTTACCAAAAAGCTCTACTTCTGTCTCATCTGTCCACAGTACATTCTCCCAGAAGGATTGTGGTTTTGTCACATAAGTTTTGGCAAACTCCAGTCTTGCTTTTTTATGCCTTTGTGTCAGCAGTGGTGTCCTCCTGGGTCTCCTACCATAGCGTCTCTTTTCATTCAGATGGCGACAGATAGTGCGAGCTGACACTGTTGTACCCTGTGTCTGCAGATCAGCTTGAATTTGTTTGGAAGTTAATCGGGGTTCTTTATCCACCATTCGAACAATCCTTCATTGTAATTTTTCATTAATTTTGCTCTTCTGTCCACGTCCAGGGAGGTTAGCTACAGTGCCATGGGCTGTAAACCTCTTGATGATATTGCGCACAGTGGACACAGGAACATTAAGATCTCTGGAGATGGACTTGTAGCCTTGAGATTGTCTATGTTTTTCCACATTTTTTTCTCTCAAATCCACAGACAACTCTTTACACTTCTTTCTTTTCTCCATGCTCAGTGTGACACACAACACAAAAGTTGAGTCAACTTTTCTCCATTTTAACTGGTTGCAAGTGTGATTACTATATTGCCCACACCTGTTACTTGCACAGGTGTGTCTAAATACAAATTACAGGAGCATCACATGCTTGAAAAGCAATTATTTCTTACAATTTTGACAAGGTGCCAATAATGTTGTCCAGTCCATTTTTGAGTTCTGTGTGAAATTTTATCAAGTTTGACCTTTCTTCTCTGTTTTTTTTGTGTTGTTGCAGTGCAAACAAAAACAATAAGCTCGTGAATACCAAAACATTTGCAATTGGAACACTTTTCTGAGAGAAGTGTTGCACTTTCTGACAGAATTGCAAGGGTGCCGATATTTTTGGCCATGACTGTATAATACATTTGTACTATATATATATATATATATATATATAAACTTGCTGCATGTACTGCGTTAGGCTAACCGAGACTTGTCACAGCACTTGCATATTATTGCTCTTTTGTTGGTTTGATTGCTATTGTCCTCATTTAAGTCACTTTGGATAAAAGTGTCTGCTGAATGATTAAATGTGGACATTAATTTGCCTGAATCTGTATAAAATTGGGGACCTTTGTAGGCATATCGGGAATGTATTATTGAGACATTTAATTTTGTATGTAAACCCATGTGTTAATAAAAAGGAATGAGTGTTTCAATAAAGCTATGTAGTACTGTATTGTTTCTGTCTTATTGCTAAATATATTTTTTATATGTATCAATATATGGCTATACATGGTTCATGCATATATTGCAGAATATTTAAAAATATAAGCACTAGAGTCTCATATATCAAAATATATTATTTCATATATCACATTATATCTTCCAATATATTTACATATATTTTTGTTTCGTAAGGGAGGGTTCAAAGTCAAAACCGCGAGGGAAATCTGCGCTGAAACTGTGTTACTCGTCAGTTGCTCAGTAACACTTTTATGAATTTTTACAAGGCATGTGACAATGTGATACGTGCATCCTCCCAAATTAGTAATGAGAATAATTTATAAATCTGCTGCTGTCAACAAAAAGAAGCACTGAGGACTTCCTGCGGGTCTCCGTCAAAATAAAAGCTCCATCAACATTCATAAATGTTAGTATTGTAATATTACTGTTGTTCTGTTAAATAAATAAAAAGTAAGACAATAATAATGATAATAATTACAACAGCTCTATTAATACATTTATCATAACGTTCACACATAGGGTTCAAACTGGGATCTGTAATATTTTGTAATGTTTTAAAATAATTACCTTCTGCTCAGCAAGGCTGCATTTATTTGCAAGCCTGATTCAAGAAGGGGGTCTCAAAAATGGCCAAAAATATTATTTTACTAACTTATTAATTTTAAGTTAAACTGTGCTTTGTTGGTATAATGACTGCTAGAATGTAAAAAAATGATCAGTGTTAAATAAGTATTTTTAAATTGTTGTTTTGTATTTGTGTACAATGTTTAAAAATAATATAATAATTTATTCCATGTAGTGTCCATTTCATTCATTTAACATGTAATATTGGAGGCATCCAAGTTATCTGACATATTTGAACTTTTTTTTTTTTTTTTTAAAGTAACGCAATAGTTACTTTCCCTGGTAATTGGTTACTTTTATAATGATGTAACTCAGTTACTAACTCAGTTACTATTTGTGATAAGCAACTAGTAACTATAACTAATTACTGTTAACATGCACCAGGACGCCAGCGCACTGAAAGCTCTTTGTTTGCACATGTCATTGTTTTCAAACAGATAAAGTAAAACAGGACAAAATTAATCTTGACAAACTATATATCATTGTGAAGGTCTAAGCCTCAAGCATCGACGACAGATCGCTGTTTTTCGATAGAAAGCTTATAAAGGAATGTATTTGCTAAATATGTGTAAGCAGTACACATCAAAACATGTATAAAAAAACTGGTAAATCTGGTACATACCAGATTCATCCTGATAACGACACTCACACGTATCCACTGCTGTAAATCCCGGTTTCATTTCAGAGATAAGGGTCCACTGAACAACATTCCATCGAGAACTTTTAGTCCAAAGAAACAACAACGTTGTAATTTGGATCGTTATTCATTTGTTTACGTCTCATCTCTTCAAGGAGAGTTATTGTTTGTGTCCGTTTTGGAACAAATTACGCTCAAAAACAGCATCTTGGTGGTAAAAAAAACAGCATGATTTTGTAGCAGGCAATGTCCCAAACAGAATGAGATCATCCAAAAAAAAAAAAGTCAAAGATACACGGAAGATTGTTTATTTGAATTCTGGCGCTCCCTCGCACGCTGTGACGCACCTGTCATCTGATGGGGGCGTAACTTAGCGATCGCCTTTTTTGCACAAATAAACCTTTTTTTTTTTTTCTTCTTCAACAGTTTTCATATATGTTTGCGTGTTTTGTGGGGAATTGCCTGTATCTGTATGATTAACATCTGTATGGCTGATAATCAGCGTGTAATTACTGACTGTTCACAGATATCAGTGTGAATGCAGTCTATACAAAAGGCCATTATAATGTGATTATTGACTATATGGGCCATCTGTATGATTAGCATCTGTATGAATGATCCTCAGCCTGTGATTACTAATGTATGAGCAGGAGCATCTGTGTGGAAATCAGAGTATGTACTTAAGTTATTTTTTTTATTATTATTATTGTTTTTTTTTCATCACTCAAAAATGATTCTTATTGTATTTTTCTAGTGCTCAAATAAATCACTTATACGATGTCTAAGATTATGTCTACTGTTTTATAATTGAAAAACTGCAGTGGCATGTATAATGACTAAATAGTTTGTAGTAGAACCCTTCAATAATTTGGTAAATATTTTTCCTCAAACAGAGAGGGGGGGGGGGACTAGAAAAATGGCTGCAGGAATCTCATTTTTCATGGTATCTTCTTCAGATTTGAAATATAAACTCATGAGACATGTGACTTTCAACCCATTACTTTTCTGGATTGCTTCAGGACTGATTTCATGTATTTTTATATGAAATAAAAAAAATTCAGTGTGGTACAATTTTTATCAAGGCACTTCAGTGTCTATAACTTTTTATATTTTTGAGCATTATCAACTCTGGATGATGGATAGTAAAGCCCAAAGGGTCTACTTTCCAAAGACACCAAAATTGTGTGTGTGGCACACTGAAGTCAGGAGCTGTTACCATTTTAAATTAGTTACCATTTTCAGCTGTGATTCCCAATATGGGGGGCGCTGGTCAACAGGTTAAAGTAACTTGCCCAACACTGGTCACTACTATTGCACTATAATGCTGCTTCTGCCACCTTATGGCAATAGATTTACACTTCGAATTAGGTAGTCTGTCATCAATGACAGTAGCTCATTGGAAAAGGATTGAAAATGCCCTTGTGTTTGCACTAATAAATGCTGCTGCCTGCCAGCTGCAATCACCAATAAAACGTTGTTCCATATTTTTTTTGTATATCGTCATAAATATCAATATCACAAATATTCTTGAAATATATCAAGATATCATTTTGAGGCTATATCGCCCACACCTACTATATATTAACATTAATATGGGAACATGTATGTTATATATATATATATGTAACCAAATCTGACAAATATATTTTGTAATATATATCCATATATGTATGTTACATATATATAACCAAATCTGACAAATATATTTTGTAATATATATCCATATATGTATGTATATATCCCGCAATGTATGACTTTACATGTGTGTGTGTGTATATATATTAATATATAGTAAATATAATATTATTATCTACTAAATGTATGTGAAAATACATTTGTACTATATATACAGTATATATATATATATATCAGAGATGGAAACTCGAGTCTGCGACTTGGACTCGAGTCGCACTTAAGTCGCATAAATAAAGACTTTGGACTTGACTTGGACTCGTGAACAGCTGACTCGAGACTTGACTTGGACTCGTGACTCGTGAGACTCGTAAAAAATGCAAGTCATTTGGTATAGGAGTTTATATGAATGTATCTCTGAGGGAAACTGGCTGTCTTAAAAAAAGTTTAAATGGTATTTTCTTTTCATCTTGCCTCCGTATAATGCATATTAAAGTAGTGTTCATAACCGCAGCTCTGCTTTGTTTACAGCGGAAACCAAGGAAACAATGTTTAATTGATGTCCAAGCGCCGCCTGCTGGCAGAGAGTCAATCTGCATTAATTCAGCCTGTCTTCTCTGTCTGCTGGTTTGTTTCGTACAGATGTTTTATGTAGAATAGTTTCACAAAACTAAAGTCAGACCATTTTGTTTTTGCTTCAAATTTCGAAATTATACAATCCAATTTAGATGAAAAACTGCTCATGCTGGATGTATGCAGCCTCTTTGTTTGGATTGTGTTGTTTAAAGCCTTAGTTTGTTTATATGAGATTTATTTCATTTGTGTAATTCATTTGATTAATTGGGGTTTGTTTTAAAATTTTGTTTTGTTGTTTGACATATTTCAATTTTACAAAGAAATGTGCAGCATTTTATCTGACAATAATAAATGGACACCTTTTCATTTCTTTGTCTTAAATTTTGTTAAAGTTTTTTTTGTTGAGAAAATCATATCGTGAAATCAGTATTTCAAAACTGATTTAGCCTCGATAACTAGCTGAAAGAACTGTTGCTAATAAATAGAACAAAGACTTGAGACGTGACTTGGACTCCACCTCAAAGACTTGACTTGGACTCCCCTTTAAAGACTTGAGACTTGACTTAGACTTGACCTCAAGACTTGAGACTTGACTTGGACTTGGACCTCAGAGACTTGAACATGTCTGATATACAATATAAATAGTTCAGCCATGAAAC
Source organism: Schizothorax lantsangensis (assembly GCA_027422415.1). Classification (NCBI taxonomy): domain Eukaryota; kingdom Metazoa; phylum Chordata; class Actinopteri; order Cypriniformes; family Cyprinidae; genus Schizothorax; species Schizothorax lantsangensis. The sequence continues at coordinate 14,463,073 of CM049848.1, forward strand.
TCTAGATGATGCAGGCTGATGGGGTGTTAACGTACCTGGTTATAATTAGAGAATTAAACGACTTGGCACAAGCTGATTGGTTCATGCTGGACATGCAGCCAATGAGTTTACTGCCTTGCATTATAAATATGGCTGGCTAGTAGTGTTCACTTGAGATTCCTGCAGCGCACTTTCAGAGTATTTCTGAAGCCCAACAGCTAGATAAGTCTTCACTTTGATTTCAGTGCATTTGGTGTCAGTTTTACATTCTAACTAGGAAACATACAAGTTGTAAAACCACGAGCAGGCATGTGTGTCAATATACAAGTTGTAAAACCACGAGCAGGGTATTCCCATGAGGAGGCATGTGTGTCAATATAACAGCAGCAGCAGCAAGCAGTTTTCCTTGTCATGTAACCTATGTGAGAATACAACGTCAAGCGTCGCGGATTTTAGAACAGTAAAGTGAACCGGGGATTACTTTATTCACCCGAAATCGCAATGCTATAATATCTTCTGTGTGCATCATTTCTACATTAACCGCGAACGGATCTCTTCAGATGCACACCTCACAGTGGGGTCGGTTGCAGTGGCGTTTCACAGTCGTTCACAGTTAAGCCAAGGTGAACCCGTATAACTGTCTTCATAAACGTCATATTGCATCATCCCAACTATGGAGTCAAAACAATGCAGCATATATTTGCAAGAGAATTGAAGTATTGCAAAAGAAAATAAAGTTTTGCAAACGAAAATGAAAGTATTGAGAAAAAATAATGTACTTTTTGTGAACAAAAATAAAGAATTGCAAAAGAAAATGAAGTATTGTGAGAAAAAAAGAAGTTTTGCAAATAAAAATAAAGAATTGCAAAATATAAATGAAATAGAGCAAAAGCAATGATTTTGCAATACATATTTTCCATGGCCATATCTACTAATTTATTTGCAACGCTTTTATATTGCGTTTCATTCAAGTTTGAGCTTGCGATACCATTTTCCCCTTTGCGCTTCACGTTTCTGCGGTCTCACTTTGTGGCACTGTTTTGACATGGGGGTGGAGTCAAGGGACGGGGGCGTGTACAACAGGCCTGGGCATGCCTCCCTGGAAGTGACGTCATCGGCCCGAGACACAGATCACAACTGATCCAGGCACCATCATTGAGCAGAGGCATGCGGGTGGATCATTTCCTTTTATTCACTAACTTTAAAACATGCATGTTTTCATTTTATTAACAAATGTATATGTGTTTTAGCCGTGTTTGCTCAAGTTAAAGAAGTTGTTAATATGAACATCTGCTGTTTATTTCTCTCAATGTGCACACTTTTAATAGCATTAAAATGTGTATTGTTTCATTTGGTTACCTAAATGTGTATTAACAGTGCTTGTTTAAAATCTCTTAACCTGTGGGAGGATGCCAGCGCACAGCGTTCTTTGTTTACATTAGTTCAGAGTTACTGCTAGTTTTAATGTAAAAGAATGCAATTAACTTATACATCATTAAAAAGGTCTAAGACTCAAGCTTCATATCGATCTCGACTTTTCATTTACATAACTCCTGGCATAAATTAAGAAGACTGTCACTGGAAGATTTAAAAAAACAAAGCTTGAGTCTTTTTGGTTTAGTTTTGTTGTGGCAACGAGATATTAATGGGTAAACAAACCCGCGTGACCATAGCAACCTGAGATTATCAGAGATGTATTTATTAATATTTTATTTTGAATTAAGAAATTATAAATTAAAAAAATATATATTACATTATTAAATTATTATATTAACACCACCACGGGGTAATTTTACCCATGGCTGTTTTTCAAATAGGCTACATAATATATTTTCAATAAAAACATATCCAAGTCTTACAGTCATTGACTTTTACTAAAATTGTGTTATTTACAATCCCCTGTTGTTAAAAAAATTGTTTAGATAAAACCAGTATAAAAATGGGGCATTTATACCTATAAGCGCCATCGGGACAAATTTACGCATAATTCCCTTATTGTTGAGCTGTCATTGTAAGTGTTACGCACGTTCAAATGAAGATGTTTTAGATGTTTATTCCTCTACTCATAAATGTTCAAACTTTGGATTAATTTTTGTTTTGCAATTGTTTATCGTTTATGGTTTGCTACTGTGTTGCTTATTTATTCCTGAAAGAAAAATTCAAAATTATGATGTAATGAATAAAACCATTTTTATGATTACCCCAAGTTTATTGGTGTTGTTCTCTTATTCAAATTATAAATTATATAACTAAACAAATTAATAATTAATTAGGTGAAACTGTGCTCTTGAATTTGTCATTGGATCATACATCCTTTGCAGTGTGGTGAATTACTTGTAATAGTCTATTTAGGGTATTTTAGTAATTTAAATAACATGTGTTATCTTAAAATATTTTATTAGCTATAATATTACACCACCCAAATATGTATTTATTTCCTTGTAATTCTCGTTGTCATTGCAGGCTGGTTTATCATCATTAAGAAAAGTGATTAGTGTAACCTGCTTAAAAATAGCTGTGAACTTAAAACAACAGGACAAAAACATAGCTGATGACTAAAAATAATCATTTTATGACTCTAGACATTGCGAAGACAGTGGCATAATACGTTTTTAACCGTATCAAAACAGTAGTCACGGCATGGGTAAATTTGACCCGCTGGCGCTTTTATGTATACAGCGACCTCTGGTGGTTGAAGTGTTAACCATAGGCTACCGGACTGTATTGCACGCGATGTAGACAGCATTCGAATTAAGTTTATTATGAATAAATGTTACATAAAGTACATATAGGCTAATAAAATAGACCGACAAGAAAACATTTGTATCCATCCCACGAGTCTTGTAAGTCCATGTATTTTATTATTATTATTATTTTTATTATTATTGGTAATATTTTTATATTCGTTGTTATGTATTTGATTTATTTTCCATTCATTTCGATCTCTTAACGTTCAAGGCTGTATAATAATAATAATAGCCTAATATACACATATATTACATAAAAAGACACGATCAACGGACTGTGGGATGGATAAATATATTTTATCAATCTCTGATAATCCCAGGTTGCTATGGTCACGCGGGTTTGTTTATGCATGATTATGCGTGACTCGTGGTCAAAATTGATGTTGTTCCCTCAATAAGATCTCGTGGCCACGACATACCGTATTATCATGTTCACGACTTTTTAATGATGTATAGTTTATGAAGTTAATTGCATTCTTTTACATTAAAACTAGCAGTAACTCTGAACTAATGTAAACAAAGAACGCTGTGCGCTGGCGTCCTCCCACAGGTTAAGAGATTTTAAACAAGCACTGTTAATACACATTTAGGTAACCAAATTAAACAATACACATTTTAATGCTATAAAAGTGTGCACATTGAGAGAAATAAACAGCAGATGTTCATATTACAACTTTTTTAACTTGAGCAAATACTGCTAATACACATATACATTTGTTAATAAAGTTAATAAAATGAAAACATGCATGTTTTAAAGCTAGTGAATAAAAGGAAATGATCCACTCGCATGCCTCTGCTCAATGACGGTGCCTGGATCAGTTGTGATCTGCAGTCTCGGCCCGATGACGTCACTTCCAGGGAGGCATGCCCAGGCCTGTTGTACACGCCCCCGTCCCTTGACTCCACCCCCATGTCAAAACAGTGCCACAAAGTGAGACGCGCAGAAACGTGAAGCGCAAAGGGGAAAACGGTATCGCAAGCTCAAACTTGAATGAAACACAATATAAAAGCAGCGTTGCAAATAAATTAGTAGATATGGCCATGGAAAATATGTATTGCAAAATTTTTATTTGCAAAACTTCTTTTTTTCTCACAATACTTGTGATTGTGAGAATTTTCTTTTGCAATTCATTATTTTTGTTTACAAAACTTATTTTCTTCTTGCAATACTTCATTTTCTTTTGCAATTCTTTATTTTTGTTTACAAAAAGTACATTATTTTTTCTCAATACTTTCATTTTCGTTTGCAAAACTTTATTTTATTTTGCAATACTTAAATTATCTTGCAAATATATGCGGCATTGTTTTGACTCCATACCCTACCTATTTAACCATTACAACTAATGAGCAACAGAAATTATACTCTCTCATACATGCATGTTACTCCTGCCGCATCGCAATTCAGTCAGAAGAGGAAGCGCTCGTCTTAAAGGGGCCACATTACTATTTCACTCGTTACTTTGGTTCAGTGATAGTGAAGAGTTTATGAAGTCATGTTTAGTGATAGTTTAAAGATAAATTATCACGAATTAATTTAAAATATAAAGAGACTATTAATAATAAATAATCTACATTCAGTTGCCTTTGTACAATGTAGCTAATAGGTGTATTCAGTGGCTACAGCAATTATAGTACTTTCACGGAGAATAGTAGCAGTATCATAGAATTCAGATTGCGATATTAGCGAATCGTTAATAGCACTATGCATAGCAAATCAAGTCAAATTATTACTGTTGTTCATAGCAGCAGCAGCATAAAGTCAGGTTGCATGAAATTTCAGTGACAATACATGGGGTAAGTATCTTCTTAATTGAAATGGGCTTTTATTACTTCATTTATTTAACAGGGTGTGCAGAGGTTTTGTAAACTCTTAAAGCGAAATAGGCATTATTTGTTTACGATTCATTCTTTAATAAAGATGCTCAGTAATTCTAAGTACTTTTGTGCAGCAGTATGCTTAGCTATGCAGATCGCAATTTAGCGAACTTAATAGCAGCGAAATGGCATGGCGAGTTAGAAATAATATTAGCAGCAGTCCGCATAGCAACCAATTATAATTTGTTAATATAGCAGCGGCAGCAGAAGGACTTTTAGTTGCATGAAATTTCAGTGAGCATGCATGGACTGGCTACAGCAATGCTAGTACTTCATGAAGTGTAGCAGTAGTATCCATAGAATTTCAGATCACTTTATTAGGGAAATATTAATAACAGTATGCATAGCAAATCAAATGAAGCATTTAGTTGTGGCAGCAGTAGGTAGACCATAGTTTACATTTACATGTATTTATTTTGCAGAGACTTTCATATAAAGCGACTTACTATTGCTGAGTTTCAGTGACACAAATGGATGGTATGTGAACCAGTGGCGTAGCTACGGGTGGGCCTGGGTGGGCCCGGGCCCACCCACTTTCATCTGTGGCCCACCCAATGAGAATTTGGTAATTTTCCAAATGGATGTAATTTATTAAACGATACTAATAAATGTCTTATTTCACTGTAATTTTATATATTTATAAAAAAATATTAAACGCTTGCTTTCATGGTCAATTACAGGTCGTTTCTTAGTTTTCCCTCTTCCTATAGGTGCATCACGCTTGTCAAAATGATGATTCGTCCGTTTCTGTTAGTCCCACCCACAATGTTATGTTTACGACGTAAGGATATAATAGTAAAATGCGCGCGTTTGTGGAGTTAAATTTGAAAATAGCCGAGTTGAGCAATCATAAATCAGATCAATTCTTTAAAAAGTAAAAGTCTTAGCAATAAATCCGGACCGTCTACAAATGAAACCCGCCAGACCACCTGCGGTTGCTGGATTTATCGATCGGAATCTTCTGAACCAAGGGTGTTTGAAGCAACATATTAGCATAGGTACAGTGTTTGATCCGCTAAAAAGATGCGTCCTTTGTGGAAAGAAACACATAAACATTGTGCTGGATCCTGGTCGCTACAACAAACTGCATAATTTGCAGCTGTGCACATTTCTGCGGTCCTCGATGTGCGTGAACTGACAGAGACGATTGATTATGAAATCATCAGCGAAGCCCCGTTGTTTCACACTGACTGAGGTAATGCTTTTTAATACACTTCCTTTAGTTAACGTTAGTTAATGCATTAACTCAGTGGCGCCTGCAGGTGTATGGCTGTACGCACTGTGCGTACCATGAGCACTCAGACTGACCTGAGATTTCAAACATTTCAGCAGTAAATTAGGCGTGTCACATATTAATTATGAATGTATCAGTCTTTTGCACAATTTATGTGTATAAATATTACGCCAAATAGAAACATAAAATCGTGCTTTCAGACTACAACAATTAATTTGTAGCCTATTTTACAAATGGGAATACAACGAATTAATGACAATGTTTTACATAAGCTACTCGTAAAATTTATAGTGACAAGTTCTTTAAAATCATCTGGAATGCAATAAAGTATTTTTTAAAGCTGTTTTTAAAACATTTGCTGCATGTATTAAAAAATAGGCCAATAAATAATTCACATATCAGACAAAATTGCCTTGCAGAAAATCATTTGAATTGTAAGGTATTCAGAGCAGAGCAGCATAAAAATCAGAAAAAAATATAATCGGGCCTGTTTTAGGCTTTTCCTTATTTTTAAGCTATTTTAGACGGCGATAAAAAAATGACTCGCCATCTCCTCATTGGACGTGCCTTTAGAGAGAAATGCATCTTTACGGATTACATAATGAAAGTTTTTGTTTTCTATTTGAATTATTTCGTTTTAAAGTAGTAATTTAAAGCTTTCTATAGATACATTTATCATATCTGTGACTCAATTCGTTGACTTTCGGTTCATCATTGTGAAGCGCTCTTGTTCAAGACAGATGGCAAGCGCATATGTATTACTCTTATATTTATGAGCAAAAATAAGCATATTTTAGCGTAGTTTCACTATCAAGAAAAAAATGCAAGTGACTGCTCTGGTGCTTCCATGTCCTGCAAAGTGCGCTTCAGCTTCCACTCTTCACACAAACCATTAGATATGCGCCCAGCGCACATTTATATAGTTTAAACATTTAAACTAACATTGTGATATGCTTGAACTGGTTTATATCAATAGATTTTATTTTAGGCAAATCGTGATTTGAGAGGGCTAAATTGATCAAACATAGGCTATCAGCAGCTCATTGTCTGCGCTGGTAGCTTGGTCGTTACTTTAAAAAAAAGAAAAGGAAAAAAACGTACATTTAACGAACAAAAAATACTCCAAACGTTTCTCTAAACTAACTATAAAAAACAAAACGAAATATAATCACTTTACCATTACATCCAACCCCCCCCTCCAAAAAAAAAAAAAAAAAAAAATGTGCGTACCCTAAAAAAATAAGCATATTTTAGCGTAGTTTCACTATCAAGAAAAAAATGCAAGTGACTGCTCTGATCCTTCCATGTCCTGCAAAGTGCGCTTCAGCTTCCACTCTTCACACAAACCATTAGATATGCGCCTAGCGCACATTTATATAGTTTAAACTAACATTGTGATATGCTTGAACTGGTTTATATCAATAGATTTTATTTTAGGCAAATTGTGATGATTTGAGAGGGCTAAATTGATCAAACATAGGCTATCATCAGCTCATTGTCTGCGCTGGTAGCTTGGTCGTTACTTTAAAAAAAAGAAAAGGAAAAAACGTACATTTAACGAACAAAAAATACTCCAAACGTTTTTCTAAACTAACTTTATAAAATAACAAAACGAAATATAATCACTTTACCATTACATCCAACCCCCACCCCCTCCAAAAAAAAAAAAAAACTGTGCGTACCCTCAGAAGAAATCCTGCAGGCGCCCCTGCATTAACTAACATTAGAAATACATTTGTTACCGTGTTTATTCATCTTTGTTAACCAGCTCAGGCAAATGTTAACAGATACAACTTTGAATTGTAATAATGTCCTAAATTTTGAAATGAACATTAATATAACAAATTACTAATGTTAATGCATGCTTTAGAAGTACTGTGTAATGAACCTTGGTGCTGTATTTTTTGTTGGCAATTTGACATGCAGTTTTCATATGCTACACTCTTGGCCCACCCAGTTTTATGTAGGCCCACCCACTTCAACATTTCTGGCTACGCTAGTGATGTGAACTCTTCAAGCGAATAGGCATCATTTGCGTTCGTTATTTAAAAGGGGCTAATAGCAATTCTAAGTACCTTGTGCAGCTGTAGCAGCAGTGTGCATAGTATTCAGATTGCACGTAGAGAATTTAATAGCAGCAGCATGTATAGCAATTCATATGCATTTTAGAAATAATATTAGCAGCAGGAAGTCAATCTTGGTGCTAATATAGCAGCGGCAGCAGAAAGTACTTTAGTTGCTTGAAACTTCAGTGATAACGCTTGGGGAAAGTAACTTAAAGTGAAATAGGCATTTTACTCTTTGCTTATTTATGAGGCATACAGTAGATTTTATGAACTTGATTGCATTTGCTTGGTAATAAGACACTATAGCATTTAATTACCTCCGTGCAGCAGTATGCATAGCCATTCCGATCGCTAGTTTAGTGAAATTTTATAGCAGCAGCACATAGCAATTCAGTTGCAGTGTTAGAAATATTAGCGGCAGTCTGCATGGCAATCCAGTCATCATTGTTGCTAATATAGCAGCGGCAGCAGAAATTACATTTACTTGCATGAAATTCACTGAAAAGATAATGTTTGGATGGTAGTGTACTTTAGGTGATAGGCATTTTATTACTTCGATATTCGATTTAACGGTTTATAAAACTCTCAAAGCGAAATAAGCATTAATTGGTCGCGTTTGGGTATTTATAAAGGGGCAGAGCATTCTCTTGTTTACAGTACTCTTGTGCAGCAGTATGCATAGCTATTGAGATTGCAATGTTAGAATTTTATAGCATGCATAGCAAATTCAGATGCAAGGTCATAAATAATATTAGCAGCAGCATGCATAGCAAATCATATTATTGTTGCTAATATAGCAGCAGAAAGCGCTTTAGTTGCAAAAAAAAAAAGAAGCAGTAAATATGCTTGGCAAATTCTGATTAAATATTAATACTGCAACAGCTCGCACAGTAAATTCCTACTACAACATTGTGAATATCATTGACAGCTCAGCATGCATTTCTACTCAGAATTGAAATGTTAGTGAATATTATCAATGGTAGCAGAAGTTTGTTGCGTTGGCTGTATCGCACTGCAAACATTGCGGACAGCTTTATCTATTGTAACGGGTCTATCGACTCGTCAGTTGTGCCGCTCGCGTCAGGTGTAGACACTGTGTTAAAGTAGGCATTCGCCTAGCTCTATATGCCTAATTAATGGAGCTCTCAGCAGTCAGTCTCTGTGCAGTAGTAGCAGCTTGCATAGGCATTCAGTCATCGCGATTCTCAGCAGCAGCATGCACAGCATTTCTATGTAGCAATTTTAATTTGGACACAAATAATATAAAAGCAGACAACTGCATTTAAAATACTCACTGTAGTGTCTTGCTCAAGACCATTTGGAACTAGCCATGCATTTAGCAATGATGTTCATACAATGCAAACATTATTGTTCTTAATATGCAATATAAATATTTCAAATTATCAAAATAAATGAGCAGCTGCTTTTGAGGCAGAATTAGTCCTGGGCATTGACGCCACAACTACAGGGTGTACAGTGATTCATTCTTTTGCTAAATATTTTGTTAGCCATTAATAAGGTAAAGGTAAGTATTTTCATTGCAGTAATGTTGATGGAAAAAAAATGACAAATAATGACAATTTTAAACTATTTGCTCAGGCCACCCGAGCCTGAGTCAGGTGGGTGCTGGGGGTTACTCATCTATCAGCCTGCAGTGTGATTCCTGTTGTTAACATCACACACAGTGCGCGTTCTTACCTAGGTAAGTTTGAGCTATGGCTCAGACTCGCATAGTTATTTAGATCATTAGTTAAATAAACCTAAGGGTACATCACCCGGGTTCACATTGTTAAGCCACTAGTTAATTTATCTGGGCTCCATTAAGCCCAGAAACACATTTAACTCAGGTCACTAGTTTAAGCTATCTGGTCAACCGATCAGGTACACACAGCAATAGTTCACTAGTGTTAAGCCATTCGGCAAAGCTGGCCCAGGCTCACATAGATTGCAATCATACGGTCTCACGGCTCTCCGGAGCAGCAGCAGTACATATGTCTTGGCAATAGATCTGCTTGTTGGGGGGTTTTATTTTTATATCCCTTCTGCATAGGGATGATTATACATATTATTGTATAGCAGCAGCAGCGCATACATAATTAATGGCTTTGTTTTCTTCTACAGCTTTGTTTGGGGGTTATTTTAAATGCTTTGTGCAGCAGCAGTATGTCTTAAATACTCATGGCACCATATCGCCATACGCATTGGCAGTAGCAAGTTCCTGTACTTGTTTGCAGCAGCAGCAATAATCTACAACTACAGCAATAACCAACAGCAGCAGCAATTCAGCAGCAGTGTAGCAGATCTATTCCGCCAAGACCAAATACATTAACATTGTCATATCCATCAACATGCTAAACCTTTCCGAGAGTTGTCATGACTGAAATAAATAGTTCAGCCATGAAACTCTAGATGACGCAGGCTGACGGGGTGTTAACGTACCTGATTATAATTAGAGAGTTAAACGACTTGGCACAAGCTGATTGGTTCATGCTGGACATGCAGCCAATGAGCTTACTGCCTTGCATTTATATGGCTGGCTAGTAGTGTTCACTTGAGATTCCTGCAGCGCACTTTCAGAGTATCTCTGAAGCCCTCCACCTTCCCCAGCTCCACCTGTATAGATCTGCTACAGGTTATTTTATATGCTTTGTGCAGCAGCAGTATGTCTTAAATACTCATGGCACCGTATCGCCATACGCATTGGCAGTAGCAAGTTCCTGTACTTGTTTGCAGCAGCAGCAATAATCTACAACTACAGCAATAACCAACAGCAGCAGCAATTCAGCAGCAGTGTAGCAGATCTATTCCGCCAAGACCAAATACATTAACATTGTCATATCCATCAACATGCTAAACCTTTCCGAGAGTTGTCATGACTGAAATATATATAACTTGCTACGTGTACTGCATTAGGCTAACCGAGACTTGTCACAGCACTTACATATAATTGCTCTTTTGTTGGTTTGATTGCTATTGTCCTCATTTAAGTCACTTTGGATAAAAGTGTCTGCTGAATGATTAAATGTGGACGTTAATTTGCCTGAATCTGTATAAAATTGGGGACCTTTGTAGGCATATTGGGAATGTATTTTTGAGACATTTAATTTTGTATGTAAACCCATGTGTTAATAAAAAGGAATGAGTGTTTAAATAAAGCTATGTAGTACTTTATTGTTTCTGTCTTTTTGCTAAATATATATTTTATATGTATCAATATATGGCTATACATGGTTCATGCATATATTGCAGAAGATTGAAAAATATAAGCACTAGAGTCCCATATATCAAAATATATTATTTCATATATCACATTATATCTTCCAATGTATTCACATATATTTTTGTTTTGTAAGGGAAGAGAATATTAATGAAAATTAACTCTACAACATATTAAAAAATCTGACTATAACACATGTAACAGGAAGTCCCTTTAAATAAAGAACATTGCTCTGGAAGTATTAACCCATTGAGAACAGTACAATCAAGCTTAAAGAGAGTCTCAAAGGACAGTCACACTTTGAGTTCATGAAAAACACCAAACACAAATGATTTGTACATATGGGTACAGTCATTTTAGACACTTCCAAAACTGTTGCAACAGAGATGAAAATAAAATTTTTAAATGCATGAATTACCCTTGTTAAAAAAATACAAATAACAGCAAATGCTGGTTAGGTGTTTTGAAGCATGGATGCTGGTTTGAGCTGGTTTAAGATGGTCTTTAGTTGGTCATGAGCTGGTTTAAGCTGGTCCTAAACTGGTCCTAAGCAACTAGCTCCTGCTCAGGACCAGTTTAGGACCAGTACATGACCAACTTTAACTAGCTCATGACCAGCACATGACCAGCTTAAAGCAGCTATTGACCAGCTAAGGACCAGCTTAAACCAACAGCCATGCTTCAAAACATACCTAACCAGCATAGTGTCTGTATTTACAAGTCATTGTTGTTTGGTGATGAGTTTTTGGCTCAAGGTCTGCATTTAAAGTCACACAAGAGGTGTTCAGCTGGGATTAGGACTTTGCTTTCTGCAGACAAGTAAAGTTTTTCCACACTGACTTGAAACAATAATTTATTTTTCAACCTTGACTTATACACAGAGGCATTGTCATTTCAGAATAGAAAAGGGTCATGTCCAAACTGATGCTATAAATTAGAAGCACACAATTCCCTAGAATATCATTATATGCTTTAACATTAAGATTTGTTCTTGTGGAAATTACTAAAGTAGACAAACCTTTTCATAAGAAGGGGGTGTCCAAATACTTTTGTCCATATAGTGTATATATGGACAAAATTATATATAATTCAACTAATAGCTCACTCTTGACTTATCGATCTTCTATTGGTCACGTCTTCACATGATATGAATTCGTAGGTAGGTCTCTTGAAGCATCTTGGAGATGTTGCCACAGTTCTTCTGGCTTTAGTCTGTCTCAGTTTGTTCTGTTTCTTCATGTCATTCCAGACAGACTGGATGATGATGAGAGCAGATCTCTTTGTGGAGCACTGGCTGTTGTCAGACTCCTTGTACAAACAAAAATCTCACTGGACTATTACAATTAATGGCAAAATTAATGTTTGGAAATGTAAACTGATATTTCCTACAGACACACTACAGCAAAAGATAAAAATGCTGACTTAAAATCATTTTTTTAGCTGGTTAAATTACTAGTGTTCTAATAATTTTGGCCACCACTGTAGGATATTTACAGGTCTACATACATTACATTTGCATACACTCTAAAAAATGCTGGACAACCCAGCGCTGGGTAAATATTGGACAGAACACATGCTGGGTTAGTTTGACCCAGGTTGGGTTAAACGTTTTTACCCAACATCCTGGGATGTTTTATTTAAGTCAACTATTGTTTAAAAATTACTAAATGTCTGGATTAAAATCGGCTGGAAATTAAAAATCACACAGAGAATTACTAGAGGCAACAGCAATAATCAAAAGATGAACGTTTATTAATAAGCAAGAACGCCCATGGAGAAAAATGTAAGACAAGTTGAATGTATTTGAGGGAATACAGCATAATTTACAATATTATATATATATATATTTTACTCATTTAACAAGCATTATAGAAATAAAAAAAATAACATTTAAAAGTAGCATTTTAATTTAAGTGTAATTTCAGTATATTCAACTGTTCTCTTTAATCCCTTTTCACCAAAATAGTGCTAATTCTCGTGCCAGTGTGTCACCGAAATCTGAGCCAGTGATGTGCTGCTGTTCACTGGGGGAACTGCGAACCTCAGACAGACACAGCGATTGGGTAGAAAAAAAATAACCCAGCATTTTTTTAAAATGACCCAGCAGCTTAGTTACAGAAAACTACACAGCACCTGGGTTAAAATATGTATGTATGTATGTATGTGTGTGTGTGTGCGTGCGTGCGTGCGTGCGTGCGTGCGTGCGTGCGTGCGTGCGTGCGTGCGTGTGTGTGTGAGCGCGCATGTGTGTGTGTGTGTGTGTGTGTGTGTGTGCAGAGATGGGCACAAATACATCAAAATGTATTTAAAATAAAAATACTAAATACTGTGTGGACAAATGTATTTAAATACAAATAATGTATTTTGTATTTTGAAAATAAACAAAATACATTTGAAATTGGCCATCCAGTGAAGTAACACTATTAAGGCCTGTTTACACCAAGAACGATAATTATAAAGATAACTATATTAGTGTATTCTAAGTATACAATGCAGTTGTGTCATCTGTCACTTTAAATGCTCAAGCTCTTTAAAGCATAAATGATTCCGATTGGCTGTCAGTGTTTTCATCATTCATCATTTTTTGTGCTGTTATGGTTATAGTTGTGGTATGCTATCTGCTATTCACTTAGATTTAGGATGTACTCACATTAGGGGATCTGATCCATGCTTGAGCGCGATTGACCCCCAAAGTCCAGTTCATTTCACAAGTGTGACTGCTCTGTACCGTGTCCAGTGCGGTTCGTTTAACCATGCCCTGGCCCGCTTGAAGAGGTGGCTCGTGTGCGGTACACATGTAGTGTGATCGCTAACCACGCTGGAGCATGGAACAGTTAATTTACTATTTTTGTATGTGCTATTGTTATCATTATGACAGCAAAAATCTTTATTACTACTTGGATATCACACTTTTCAATTAATTTAATTTTGAGTACATTTAGATTTATAATGGGTCTGGTTCTCATCTTATTGATGAACAGGTAATTTAGTTTTTTGTGAGTAAAGCTGCAAATTCCACCATTAACCTCAGTTTCCTCTGTAATAATCCTGTGATATCTGTCTGTTAGCGAAAGGAAAATCACGCTTGGGCTTTAGTACAAGGCAACTGTGCCTAGTGTGAGTATACCCTTAGAACATTTTTTTTTTTAATTTATATATTTATTATTAGCATTATAGTTATATTTGTCTACACACACACAGAAAGCTGCTTATTACTCATTTATCCATGTTTCTTTATCGCTCTGACATATCAATAGCTCCTGCCCACTAAAAGCTCCACAGATATATTTGCATAGCACGATGATATAGAAATGATATAGAAAAAGTTCAATCGATTTACACTTTATATCATCACTGACATATATATTGTCATATCGCCATAGCAAGCAGTAATGATTAAAGTTTAATGAACACATTTGACTAGCTAGTTGATAAAACCAAAATCTGACCAAAAAAAAAAAAAAAAAAGAAAACTAACAAGACTGACTAGTGTTAATGCCATGTTCCCCTTGCTAGTGCTCTTTTTTACCCACAAAAGCAAGATCACCTTGTTTTAATGTTAAAGTTATGCACATAGTAGTGCAATAACCATTTCAAGCATTTTGTATGGTTTATACACAGCAAAACAGCATGTATTTGACTGAAAATCCAAAATCATCAACAAGCTAACTGTAAAGATAGCAATTTGAATGATGATATAGTTGTCAACAAATGGGATGCTACATTTTATTCAAAATTAAATATCTTAAATATCTACGATTTTGGCTTTAATAAGATTTTCCCAGGAAACCTGGCGTCCTCCACGATTCCTATTCTTTCCACAGCAAAGCACTTGAATGCGACATGCTTGTAATCAGGACTTCTGAAATTGGAAATAGGAAATTTTGATAGCACACGAAGGCAGTATTATTCCTTATTTCCTTACAGGAATCCAGAAAATTTCATTACCCAATTCTAGATGGAGTCATACAGCTGCAGCTCACATGCATGAAAGTGGAATGTTTGAACTAGTTGATACAGGAAATCAGCAGTCTAATAAAGAGGCTGATTGGCAAAAAGTATTTTATGTATTTTGAAATTACAAAAATACTAAGATTAAATGTATTTAAATACAAAATACATTTGATTTTTTTCAAAGGTATTTAAATACAAAATACAAAATAGTATTTTGTATTTCAAATACGTATTTTAAATACATGTATTTGAAATACTGCCCATCCCTGTGTGTGTGTGTGTGTGTGTGTGTGTGTGTGTGTGCGCGCTGTGCGTGCATATATATTAAAAATAACCCAATAAAAATGGCCTAACAACCTGAATGTAGTATTTGGGTTAAATAACCCAGCATTTTTTAGAGTGCAGAATACACAGCACCTGGGTAAAAATATTAAAAACAACCCAATAAAATGACCCAACTGTCACGGTTCTGTGTAGAAAGTGTGGTGTGATTATTATGTGTTTGTTATTGGGCTCTTTAAGAGAAAGGGGCTGGGCGGAGTCAAGGGGATCAGGGGAGAACTGTATGGAGAGAGGGAGAATAAAAGCTTCAGCAAATGAGTCAACACGTTGAATGGCCCTGCTCTCTTTTGTTTAATAACATGACATGGTGTCAGAAGTAAAGCGATAATAGAGAGGCAACAGAGTGAGAGCAAAAAATAAAAATAAAAAGAGAGAAAGTCGGTGGCAGTTGAGTGAGCAGTATGACCGAGGACTACGCGAGTCCCGCGGCGGCGCAGCAACAACTCCAGCCGAATGCAAGCGTGCCTCCGAGCGCCACCTTCACGATTCAGCCTCCGGAACCGTTCAATTTCTCAAAACCTCAAGAGTGGGAGAAGTGGATACGGCGATTTGAAAGATTTTGACTGGCCAGTAATTTACATGTCAGCTCGCAGGCTAATCAGGTGAACACATTAATATACTGCATGGGAGACGAGGCAGACGATGTGTTAAAAAGGGATAGTTCACCCAAAAATGAAAATTCTGTCATCATTTACTCACCCTTGAGTAGTTCCAAATCTGTATGAATTTCTTTGTTCTGCCGAACACAAAGGAATATATTTTGAAGAAAGCTTGTAACCAGGCTGTTTTGGGGCACCATTGACTTCCATAGTAGGAAAAAAAAATACTGGAAGTCAATGGTGCCCCAGAACTGCTCTGTTTCCCACATTCTTCAGAATATCTTCATTTGTGTTCAGCAGAACAAAGACATTCATACAGGTTTGGAACTACTTGAGGGTGAGTAAATGATAACAGAATTTTTATTTTTGGGTGAACTATCCCTTTAAGAGGGCAGACTTTATCTGACGCGCTGCGTCATAAGTACGAAACAGTTAAAGAGACATTCAACAGATTTTTCATGCCCAAAAAGAACGTAATCTACGAATGAGCAAGATTTAATCAAAGAGTGCAGCAGCCAAATGAGCCAGTTGATAATTTCATAACTGCACTGTATGCTCTTGCAGAAAACTGTAACTATGGTGCTCTTCATGACGAACTGCTCAGAGATAGACTTGTAGTTGGTCTGAGAGACAGTACACTGTCTGAGTGGATGCAGCTGGACAGAGACCTCACTCTTGAGAAAGCTATCAATATGGCATGACAATCAGAAGTCATTAAAAAACAGCAGACTGACTTAAGAGGTGAGTCAAGCAGTGGAGCTGAAATTGATGCAGTGGCTGCAAAAACAAACAAAATAATGGCAAAAAACAGCCCATCAAAATTCAAAAACAGCAGTTTTCCCAAGCATGCATCAACCTCATCTCTGAAAAAAAATGATAAAAGGCCCTGTCAAAGATGTGGTAAAACACCTGGGGCCGTTTGCACCAGCTGGAAGTACACCCGGTCGTAAGGCTAGCCTGGACGTAAAATGCACTTTAAGTCGTGCGTAGAATTTATACCCGTTGCACCATCCCGGCGTAGTGCTACGTCTGACACTAAATCTTACGCCTAGTCAGAGGTAGGTGTAAAGTGAAAACTCATGATTTACTCGGACATTATTAGTTTTTAGGATTCATGTATGTTAGTTAATTATTACTGCAGACGTGAACTGTAATGTTTATGGTCTTTTCGGGCAGGATAAGCAATATCAATCGCAGAGCTCGGTGTTGACTATAACACTCTGCCGACAGTAATTGAACTAATAAAAAATATCTATGTACAACTTGTAATTATGCAGTAAAATATTACATATGATCTGGGATTATTAAAAGAAATGTAGCCTACCATTCCACATCTTGCTTGGAAGGACAGTATAAAATATTTCACGTCTTTAATTCCATTCATTATTTGTAGCGTGCCTGCCATCCAATAATCGCAGTAAGTTTTGTGCTTTGTTACTTTTAATCAGAAAAAAGTATCAGCTTTCAAATTCTGTCAGTTTTATCACAAAATACAAACTATAAATGTGGTTTTTCAGCCACAGAAAGACGTCAGTAAAACACACAATGTCACATTTACCTCAGGAAAGACATTCATTATACATAAACTCGATAGTCAGCTAGATAAAATAAGAAGCATTGTATTGCATTCTTTATATTTTACTTAACCTGCCACCTTCATTTTTAATGTTTGTTTGAAGAAATCTGTCACGGGAACGTGCAGGGAGACTTCAGATATAAAAACGCGGAATTGTTAGAAAATGCTTACTCAGTGAAATCATGTTGCAGGGCTTCACTTGTTATGATGTCTGGAGCAATTCAGTTCTATATTAGTAGTTTAAGCCATTGCAGGGTGAACGTCTTCTTAGCTATACCTATAACTGCAGGAGAATGTGTCAGCGTGGACGCGCTTCGTCTACACCGGGCGTAGTTGTGCCTGATCATAGTTTTAGTTGGTGCAACAGGTGTAAATATTTATCGTAAAGCTGGACGTTGCAAAGCCCAGCTTAGGGCTTACACCCAGCTTTTTTTACGTCTAGCTGGTGCAACCGGCCCCAGGTCATGGGAAATGGCAGTGCCCAGCCAAAGATATTTCATGCCACATGTGCAGGAAAAAAGGGCACTACAGCAAGATGTGTAAAACTGCCAAAACAGCGCATGCTATTGAAGCAGAGGAGTGCTATGAATCATCAGAGCCCTGGTTTTTAGGCACAGTAGAGGCAGGCCAGGATGCTTGGGCTGTGGAGCTGTTCTTTAGACACCATAAAGTAAAATATCGACACAGGTGCTGACGTTACAGTCATTCCAGAGTCTACATTCAGAGAGACAACAAAAGGGGCATTCTCTCTGGAAAATGCAGACAAGCCATTACTGGGGCCAGGTGGCATTCCACTCTCTGTAATTGGGATGTCCCATGAGTCACTTAGCAAAGGTGAGCTCACTGTGCAAGAAGATGTATATGTGGTTAAAGATCTGCACACCGCACTTCTAGGTCGGCCAGCAATTTTAAAGCTCAATCTTGTAGCTCGGCTTGACAGCGTGGATGCAAACATACTCAAAAGAATGTACCCGAAGTTGTGTCTAGGCCTAGGTATGGTACGCCAGCCCTACACCATCAAGCTCAAACCGAATGTGACTCCATTCTCCCTGGCGACCCCTAGGAGAGTTCCACTTCCTTTGTTGGGAAAGGTAAAAAAGGAATTAGAGCGCATGGAGCAGCTCGGAGTCATAACAATGGTTGAGGAGCCAACCGACTGGTGCTTAGGCATGGTACCTGTGCCCAAGAAGAATGGGGCAGTACGTGTCTGCGTTGACCTCACCAAACTGAATGAGGCTGTATGTAGGGAGAAGTACATTTTGCCTTCTGTAGAGCAGTCTCTCGGACTCTCAGTAAATTGGACGCAAACATTAGATTTTTAGATTAGATTCAACTTTATTGTCACTGTGCAGAGTACAAGTACAGAGCCAATGAAATGCAGTTAGCATCTAACCAGAAGTGCAAATAACAAAGTATATAAATAATATGAAATATGTGTATATACATTAAGCTTTATGACATATAGTGCAAGTTATGAGGTAGAGGGGGAGAGACTAGCTCAAACAGAAGGTGCATTATACAGTGAGGTATGTAAATAGCATATGTTTATATATGGCCAATGACCTTAACGGCATCTGGAGGTAGAAATGTGCAAGGGAATGTGCAAAATATCAGAGAAATGTGCAAAATAACAGAGGGAATAATAAGAACATTGTGAGTGAGGAGTGCAGACAGGTTATTGAACAGTTTTTTTTTTTTTTTTAACCATTAGGTGGTCCATCTTGGATGTAGTGTTCAGCGCCTGAGATTGGAGTTCAGTAGTCTGACAGCTGAGGGAAAGAAACTCTTCCTGAGTCTGCTGGTGCGACAACGAAGACTCCTATAACGTCTTCCCGATGGGAGAGGAGTGAACAGTCTGTGATTGGGGTGAGAGGAGTCTTTGATGATACTTCTCACTCCCCTTAGGCAGCGTTTGTGGTAAACGTCTTTGATGGAGGGTAGCCCGACACCAGTGGTGTATTGGGCAGTTTTCACCACCCGCTGGAGGGCTTTCTGATTTGAAACAGTATAGTTGCCATACCACGCTGTGATGCAGTTTGTGAGAATGCTTTCAATAGTGCAACGGTAAAAGTTCAGCAGGATGTGGGGGGACAGGTGAGCTTCCCTTAGTTTCCTAAGGAAGTAAAGGCGCTGTCGTGCCTTTTTGATCAGTATGGAGGTATTGAGTGTCCAGGAAAGATCCTCAGAGAGATGGACACCAAGGAATTTGAAGCTCGCCATGCGCTCCACTTCAGCCCCATCAATGTAGATGGGAGTGTGTGTGTGGTCCTTCTTAGTCCGCAGGTGGTCTACAATCAGCACTTTGGTCTTCTGGGTGTTGAGTGCAAGGTTGTTGTTGGCACACCACGTTGCTAGATGCTGAACCTCGTCCCTGTAGGCCGTCTCATCATTGCCACTGATCAGGCCTACCACCGTGGTGTCATCTGCAAACTTGATTATGGAGTTAGAGCCATGCACAGGTATGCAGTCGTGGGTGAAAAGGGAGTAGAGAATTGGGCTCAGCACACAGCCCTGTGGTACCCCAGTGTTTAGAGTGAGGACGGAGGAGGTGTGGTTACTGATCCTAACAGACTGTGCTCTGTTGGTGAGAAAGTCCAGGGTCCAGTTACAGAGGGAGGGGCTGATGCCAAGATCAATGAGCTTGGAGATCAGCTTGGATGGGATCACTGTATTGAAGGCAGAACTGAAATCAATGAATAGCATCCTGACATATGTGTTGGTTCTGTCCAGGTGTGTCAGGGCAGAGTGGAGAGCTGAGGCGATGGCATCCTCAGTAGACCTGTTGGATTTGTAGGCGAACTGGTATGGGTCCAGTGTTGGTGGCAAGCATGTTTTCAGGTGGGAAAGAACCAGCCTCTCAAAACACTTTGCAATAATGGGAGTAAGAGCAACTGGACGGAAGTCATTGAGGGCCACTGCACCAGCATGTTTTGGTACAGGTACAATGGTGGCTGTTTTGAAACAGTTGGGAACAATGGTTTGGGCCAAAGAGAGGTTGAAGATGTTGGTGAAGACCTCAGCCAGCTGTTCTGCACAGGCCCTAAGCACTCGGCCAGGGATGCCATCAGGGCCGGCATCTTTATGTGAGTTCACCTTACGCAAGGTGGCGCACACGTCACTGGTGGAAAGTGTGATCGGCAGGTTATCAGGTGTGAGCACAGCTTTGATGGGTGGATCTGTGTTTCCACGATCAAAGCGAGCATAAAAGTTGTTCAGTTCGTCAGGGAGGGTGGCATTGCTGTTTGGGGGTGTATTGTTTGCTGGTTTATAGTCTGTGAGGGCATGGATGCCTGTCCACATGCGCCGAGGGTCATTGTTTTTAAATCTGTCCTCAATGTGCAGTTTGTAATTGTATTTAGCTGATTGAATTCCTCTCTTCAGATTGGACCTGGATAAACTGTAAGCTTCGCGGTCGCCAGATTTGAAAGCGGCGTCACGTGCCTTCAGCAGGAGCCGGACTTCCTTGTTCATCCAGGGTTTCTGATTGGGGTACAATTTAATTACTTTATGGGTGGTTACCTTGTCAACACATCTGTTGATATGATGCAGAACAGAGCTGGTGTAGGTGTTAACATCTGTGTGGGAGCCCAGTGTGGCCCGAGAAGCAAACAAATTCCAGTCTGTGGTCAGGAACTCCTGCTGTAGTGAAGAGTCTGCTTCTTCCAGCCAAACTTTAACAGTCCTCACGGTGGGTTTCACACGTTTGATGATGGGGGTGTATTTGGGTAGCAGGAACAGGGAGAGGTGATCAGATTGTCCAACGTGGGGGAGGGGAGTTGTTCTGTAAGCATCAGGGATGTTTGTATAAACATGATCAAGAGTATTATCTCCTCTTGTCTGGCAAGAAACGTTTTGATAAAATTTGGGGAGAGTTGTTCTCAGATGATTGAAATCACCAGCAATAATAAAGACTCCATACGGATGTGTTGTTTGCAGCTTATTAACAACAGAAGATAGTTATTTCATGGCTAGTTTAGCATTAGCATCCGGGGGTACATACACTGCAGCGATTATCGCAGTTGTAAATTTGCAGTGCAGATAAAAGGGTCTGCACTTGGTAAAGATGTATTCAATATCAGCAGAACAGTGGGATTTAGTAATAACAGCATCGGAGCACCAGGATCTGTTTACATAGAGGCAAACACCCCCACCTTTGCTTTTACCGGGGTCCACAGCCATTCTATCAGCCCTGTAGATGTTGCGTCTCTCTAGCTCAATTGCGCTATTTGGAATGGTGCTATTGAGCCAAGTTTCTGTGAAAACTATAATGTTGCAGTCTATAAACATTCGCTGAGTGATCCGAAGTCGTAGCTCGTCGATCTTGTTTGCCAGAGATCGTACGTTAGCGAGGAAGATGCTTGGTAGAGCTGGATGATGCGGGTTGAGCTTTAGCTTAGCCCGCAGGCTGCTCCGCTTACCCCGTCTTTGTTTACGTTTGCAGCGCCGACGACGGGCACTTCCTGTCGGATTGACTGGTTCACTCGAGCCTGGGGACCGGAGTAATTCGGGAGGTAGTAGATGAAGATCTAGTGTTGTATCCACATCGGTGTTTGTGTAGCGAAGTTTGATATCCAATAGTGTGTGATGGTTGTAAGAGGTTAATGCAAAGCTATGACAAATAACTGAACTGAAAATAACTAGTAAAATAATAAGTAATTTGCCAAAACTGGAGAGACGCTGAGCCTCACGTTGTTCACGCGCCGCCATCTTGTCTATAATGTCTTGTCTTGTCTATAAACATGGGGTTCTGGCAGATTCCACTGTCAGACCAATCAGCCAAATATACTACATTTATAACCCCATTTGGAAGATTTTTTTTCAATAGGCTACCGTTTGGCATAGCTTCAGCACCAGAGCATTTTCAGAGACGCATGTCGATGGTCATAGAAGGAGGGGTTTTGTGCCATATGGACGATGTGCTCGTCTTGGGTGAGTCACAGGCCCAGCATGACGAGAGACTACACACAGTGTTAGCCAGGATTGAAAAAGCTGGCATCACACTGAATTTGGAGAAGTGTGAGTTGGGCAGACAGGAGGTCAAGTTTCTGGGCCATTTAATTTCAGAGAGCGGGGTGAGACCTGATCCAGACAAGACTAGAGCAGTACTGGAGATGAAGGAGCCATCCACCATCAGTAAAGTTCGCAGCTTCCTTGGTATGGTGAACCAATTAGGTAAATTCATACCATGCCTTGCAGAGAAGGACAGGCCACTGAGGGACCTTCTGTCAAAAAGAAACCACTGGGGCTGGAGTAAAGCCCAGCAAGAGGCCTTCAGTGAACATAAACGGGAGCTCTCATCCACCCCTGTACTAGCTTTGTACAACCCAAACAAAGAACTGAAACTGTCTGCTGACGCATCATCATACGGCCTTGGTGCAGTTCTTCTACAGAAAGAGGAGGAGCAGTGGAAACCTGTGGCTTATGCGTCACGTTCACTTACCCCCAAAGAGCAACGGTACGCCCAGGTGGAAAAGGAGGCCTTGAGTCTGACCTGGGGATGTGAAAGGTTTAAAGACTTCCTCATAGAACATCACTTCCATCTGGAGACTGACCACAAACCTCTGGTGAGCCTGCTGGGTATTCAAGAGCTAGCAGAACTTCCTCCAAGAATTCAGAGATTTCGCCTGAGGTTGATGAGGTACAATTACACCATCACACATATACCTGGCAAAACGTTGGTGACAGCTGACACATTGTCTCATTCACCAGTAACAAACAGCCTGGGAGAACACAATGTTGATGCTAACCTAATGGAAGACACAAACATCTATGTAGAGACTGTTATAGGGTGCATGCCTTCCAGCCCTAACTCTTTGGCTGAACTCAGAGAACAGCTGAAAACAGACCCCACCTGTTCTGAGGTGATGAAACGATGCCAGGAAGGATGGCCAGACCTCAGCCACATAACAGGAGAGGCAAGGAAATTCTGGCCTGAAAGAACAGTTCTCACAGTCCATGGTGGTCTTCTATTAAAGGGATCCCGGCTGGTTATACCCTCAGCTATGCGCAACGCAGTCCTGGAGAAGCTGCACGAAGGGCACCAGGGGGTTGCTAGATGTCGATTGCGTGCTCGAGACTCGGTGTGGTGGCCGGGTCTGAGTGGACAGATTAATGACCTTGTTCAAAACTGCACAACATGTATTAAAGGGGTCCTATTATGCTTTTTCACTTTTTGAATTTTAGTCAGTGTGTAGAGTGTATGTTTGGGCATAAAACGATCTACAAAGTTACAAATCTCAAAGTCCACTCCAAAGGGAGATATTTCGTTTAAAAAAAATCCCTTTTCAAGAACTACAACGAACGGCTCGTTTGGACTACAAAGTTGTTTTCCTGTATTTGTGACATCACAAATTGTAAATCCCACCTACGGAAATTTGAATGGTTGTGGGGTGGGGAGAACGCTTGGTTGAGCACTGCACGTTTCAAAATCGGAACCCAGTGCGGGTGTTTTTATATCACTGTATTTCTGATGGAAACCAGCTGTTTTCAGAAAATTTTGGATGTAATTTTCATTTCATCTTGCATATAATGTCTGATAAAGCAGCATTTGTGAGCGGAGCTCTGCTTTGTGTACAGAGTTACCGGGGAAACCTCGCTCTCTCCCGCTCCAACACCGCCTCCCGCTGGCAGATAATTAATTTGCATATATATGCGGCCACAAATAGTGTAAGTCTGTGGAACTATGGTATAAATAAATTCAACTGTATAACAGTTTCAGTGCAATTCATGTTATAATGTTAGAATTAAAGAACAATAAACATAATACATATTACCGTTGCACTTATCTGTACATAGTCAATGCAATTATTTTTAGCTATTGTTGACATCCTATCTAAAACGTGATTTAGCCAAAAAAAAAAAACAATAACATTACCACTTTAATATGTCTTGCAATATCCGTGCGTGCAAAGGTTCTGCGCGATCCTCAATATTCTGAATTGATATAGCATAATTGACGAACTTGCTGTTTTGGCAAGGGGCGGGGCAATACTGAAACACCATATAAGCTGTTCGCCAATCACAACACACTGGGACAGCTAACCAATCACAACACATTTCGTTTTTCGGAAGGCGGGCCTTCATCAAACCCGGAACTAATCAAGCCGTTTGTGTCAGGCTGGGGAGAAAGGTATTGTAATAATGTAAATTATGTTAAAAAAATAATGCGATTTTCGAACCACCAAGCATGAGAGCATGTTCTAGTACACCCCCAAAACAAAATCAAGACTTTGTAAAAGAGCATAATAGGACCCCTTTAAAGAACGAGTCAGTCCAACTGAGGTTTTACTGCCCTCTGATTTTCCAACCAGGCAGAGGCTTAAGCTGGGTGCGGACTTGTTTTCAATACATGGATGCACTAATCTACTGGTGGTGGACTATTTTTCCAGATTTGAGGAGATTGCCAAACTAACCCCTGCAAGATCTGATGATGTAATAGTACACTTGAAGTCTATGTTTTCACGGCATGGAATTCCTGAGTTCCTTTTCTCAGATAACGGACCTCAATTTTCCAGCCAGACGTTTGCATGCTTCGCAGCGGACTATGGCTTCAGTCACATCACCAGCAGCCCGAGATTTGCTCAAAGCAATGGAGAAGCTGAGCGTCATGTTCAGACGGTAAAACATCTTCTCAGCAAAGCAAAGGACCCCTATTTGGCAATGCTGGCATACAGAACAACACCGCTGCCAAATGGCTACAGCCCTGCTCAGCTCCTAATGGGGCGAAGGCTACGCACACCAATACCACAGCATCACTCGCTTCTGATTCCGAGCCTCCCTGATTACACCACTGTAGCAGCAAAGGAAAAGGGAATAAGAGAGAAGCAGGCTGCAAGTTACAACACATGGCATTGCGCAAGACAACTAAAGCCCTATTCGGACGGTAATTGTTTCTCAGGGGGACGTAAGTGATTTTCACCATTTACAGGGGGTAGTTGGTGATTTAATTGCCGTCCGAATCCAGGATGTCTGTGTTTTTCTCTCACCGCCCCTGTGAAAATCCCCGGCCGAATTACCTATTGTTTTTTGACAAACACTGAGGTCGTGTGGTAATTTAATTGCCGTCCGAATCCACATCCCTGAGTTTACGAGAATAAATCGATTTAAAATTCAGTGTTTAATCCCTTTTTGAGCACTCTCGAACAACCTAACGTTGTACTTCAGTGTAATTTACATATTATTTCTGAAATGCTGGAAAGTATTTAAAAGAACAATACTTCATGACTGCTCAACCACAGGGACTGGGAGCAGAAAAAGAAGAAAAGCACATAAACTTTCAAATGGGTCTTTATTATGGCAGCAGCAGGTATGCAATACAATTTTAAAATGTGTATTATAAACAGATATATATCGCGTATAATTATATTCAACTATAGCGCGTCTATTTTCCTATTTTTAAACCGAAGATTTAAATAATCAAATAATAAATATTATAAAATATGCTTGGAATGATAAGAATACATTTTACATAATAATAAGTATTTTTAAATACATTTTACACTATAATAAGAATACATTCGTAAATAAAATTCATTTTATTTACAGCAGACAATCATGTGACTGGCCACGTGAGCAGCGCGTTCCCGGGTGCGCAGGATCACAGAACTCACTCCTCCACTGTGAATAAATCTCCATCCGAATCCATGAGTTTTATCACTGAGGTGATATGTAAATTTATTTTTACAGACGTCCATATGAGAAACAATTACCGTCCGAATCGGGCTTTAGTCACCTTTCCTCTGGTCAGAGAGTTTGGATTACAGACACCAAGACTGAGGGTACTATGGTAGCATCCCATTCAGAACCTTGTTCATACTTGGAGGAAAGCCCTCAAGGCACCATCAGAAGGAACACTGAACCATGTGCTGAAAATTTCCCAAAAACGGGAGATCAAACAGAAGAGGGGGAGAACTTCCCGGAATCTTCAACAGCCCAAACAGGCAAAACTCCCATGGTATACAAAACCATGTAAATAAAACCATTACTAGACTTATAAATTTCAGAGAGCTAGTGTGGGTTTCACATTCAGTGAGTTAAAGAGAGAAAAATAAAAGTTAAGTGTTACATGGAAAAAAAAGACAGAATAAGAGAAACCCCTAGTTCAGTTATTAGTGATTGTGGAAATGTTGGTGTTAAGTTCAAAAAGTAATTTTGGGGGCTAATTAATAGTCATGTTACTGGCTTACTGTTTCAATTGTTGTTAGAAGGGGAGATGTGGTGTGATTATTATTTGTTTGTTATGGGGCTCTTTAAGAGAAAGGGGCTGGGCAGAGTCAAGGGGATCAGGGGAGAACTGTATGGAGAGAGGAAGAATAAAAGCTTCAGCAAATGAGTCAACACGTTGAATGGGCCTGCTCTCTTTTGTTTAATAACACGACAGAAAGGACTCGCACGAAGATGAAGATGAAAGTAAAAGTCTTTTAATAATCCACATAAGGGTAATCCATATCAGGTACACACAGAGGTAATGTAGACGAGACCGGACAAAGAAACACTGAACTGAATACAACTTATATGGGAAGGTATATGAGGATAATTGACAAGACACACCTGAACATAATGACACAATTAAGGGGAGTCAGAAACTGGGTCAAGGAACACGAGGGATGAAATGAAAACAAACACAAAAGTCCATGAAGTGTGACAGTTCACCCCCCTCCCATAAGGTGCGACCCCGCGTCGTAGAGAAGGAAGGAGACAGCGGAGGAATGGAGAAAGGTTGGCACAAACAGGCAGTAGGAGGTTCAGCAGGAGGCCAGATGA
This sequence comes from Schizothorax lantsangensis, assembly GCA_027422415.1. Taxonomy (NCBI): domain Eukaryota; kingdom Metazoa; phylum Chordata; class Actinopteri; order Cypriniformes; family Cyprinidae; genus Schizothorax; species Schizothorax lantsangensis. The sequence continues at coordinate 14,490,424 of CM049848.1, forward strand.
CCGGGAGGAGGACGACCAACAGAGTCCAAGGTGGTGATGGGAGGATCCAGGGAGAAGACAGGAGGAGCCAGGGTGGACCAGACGGAGGGAGGAGCCAGAAGGGACTTGGAGCAGGAGGAGCCAGGCGGGACCCAGGCTGCAGCCATGATGGCGAACCATGGTGGAGGAAGGGCTGACGGCTCCAGGGGGCCGACCGACAGTGGCGGAGCAGGTGGTGGTGGAGCCTGAAGCGGAGAGCCGATGAGCCAGGGCGACGGGGAAGATCTGGAGGGCCAAGCCGGAGCAGATGGCTTCGGCGACCGAGGCGGAGGCGGGATCCGGAAGGCCGCGGTGAAGCCGGAGCGACAGAGGACCGAGGAGGAGCCGAAGGGCAGGAGGAGCCTGACAGAGCCAGAGGGATAGAGGAACGAGGCCCAGTCAGAGGAGTGGAGTCCCGAGGCGGCGGATGGTCGACGACAGACCAAGGCTGAGCCGGAGGGACGAGGGAGCCTGGCGGAGCTGGTGGACTGATGGGCCACGGCGGAGAGAAGGGAGCTAGGAGCCATGGTGGAGCCGCTGGGTCGAAGAGCCGAGGCAGAGTCCGGGACTCAGATGCTGGAGGCGGACACAAGGGATCCTCCAGCCACGACACCGACGGAGATTGGCAGACCCACGGCATTCCCATCGCACAGATGGTGGGCTGAGGGTGAGCAGAGGGGCTACCAGGCAGTGTTAATTTCATTAACGAAGACGACGATGAAAAATAATCATCAACAAACCTTTTTTCTGTGACTAAGACGAGACTAATTTTTTAATTTTTTCTGTGACTAATATCTGATGATAAAAACTATGACGAAATGTATGCCGCATCTTCGTTAACAAGACGAGACAGGACTAAAATGTTATTTGAGGACTACCGGACATTCAAAATACATCCTATAGGCTAAGTTAACTGTCTTGTCTTTCAAAATGTCATTGGATTGCAATCAGATGAGGGGCGTTCGCATATCTAGTCTCAGTATGGCAGCCACAGCGGACAGAAAGGCTACCAAAACGCAAACTAGTGATCTGAAACAATGGCCTCAGCACCCGAATGGTTATGGATAGGGTGACCAGACGTCCCGTTTTTCCCGGGAGTCACAATTCGTTGTCGAATAACTTAAAGTTTATGAAGGCGGGATAGGTGGAATCGCGCTGATAGAAGTGCTCTCTCTCTCTCTCTCTCTCTCTCTCTCTCTCTCTCTCTCGAGCACGCTCCACTTCTTCAGTTCTCATACTGCGCGCGATCAGTTCTCGGTGCTAAAATACACACACAGCAGTCCAAATGTCTGTAGAGTATCTCATGTAAATACAGTCGGTTATGGCTTAAATTTGCATATAACAGGTGGGTGAAAACTCAATGCGTGCCAGTATTACATGCATACCTTCCGTCTTAAAGGGACAGCGTTCCTAAATAAATACCTATCTGTGTCATCAATGTTAACCAACAAAAGATGTTAAATAAATGTATACTTGTTAAGTAAACCTACTGTATCTGAAAAATGAGTTTAATTTGTATTTCTACCAAAAAATGAAAATGAATTCCAGTTTTTCCAAATTCAATCCTTGATTCAAATTTCTCATATACTTAATTGATTTGGTCTAAAGAGAGAAGAATTAATGACTATTTTTGTTTGAATACTACATATAAAATAGCTATCAAAATAAATGTTGGTAACTGCAGTTTGACTAAAAGTTATGACTAAAAGTTGACAAAAAATGCAATGACTTTTCGTCGACTAAAACTATGAAAGACTCAAATGACTAAAATGTGACTAAGACTATTAAGCATTTTCGTCTCAAGATAAAGACTAAGACTAAATAAAAAATGCCTGCCAAAATTAACACTGCTACCAGGAGACAGCGGTGGCAGAGCTGAAGCAGGAATGACAGGAGGAGGCAGGAGAGGGAGGGTTGGTGGGAAATCTAGACAGGTAGAGGGTTCAGGGATGGTGTGTGCCGCCCACACACACCACATCACGACTCCCAACACTGGCAGCGCGGCGGACAGGGGAACGACCTCTGTGGTCGTTTTCAGATAGGCAGATAGTTCAGACGAAAAAAAAAACAGCAATTTTTAGTGTATGAGTTGAGTTTCCTTTATATTTACCCTCAAATCTATTTAATAAACAACTTAAATATTGATGAGCTTTCATTTGTGATTTTTTTTTCTTACATGTTACCTGCAGAGCTCATTAATTAAAAATATATATTAAAAATATATATAATAATCTTCAATATCATCAAATGACATCTACTGGGGGAAATTCAATACATGCATGCACATCCTCCCAATGGACTGGGAATGTTTGTTTAATATCAGTCTGTACTTGTTCACTTTAAGAAATGCTGCAAGACTTGACATTTGAAATAAGTACCATATAAAGTTTATAAAGCCCTTTCCAATTTGATCGATTTTCATTGTCACAAATATACACTCTACTGATGGATCCACACAGATTAAGAAAGCAGGATAATGTAAACCTATATGCATCTCACTCACTCAAATTAATAAAACTCAGTGTGTGTGTGTGTGTGTGATCTTGTTGAACATATGCTGTGAGAGCAGCTAAGCCATCTGGCTCAGAGTCAAGCATTTCCAGCAACGGCAGACTTACTCTACCTGACTGAGAAGGGAGCGTTATTCCCCTGGCAAGGAGGCCACAAATGGAGAAATATTATTGAAATTATTATCTGCATGGAGACTCAGATTTGGGCTGACATTTCAGCAGCAGCGCAGGGTAATCCGAGGGGTTGTGCAGGAGGAGACGGGGCGGGGGTTTGATGCTAAGCCCAGTACTGATGATTAATGAAGCTGGAGCTACTCATAGACCCGACACACCTCCACCCAGACCCAGGGGCCAACACACATATGAGAACAGGAGAGAGAGTGAGAGAGAGAGAGAGAGAGAGAGAGATGATGGGAGAAAAAAAAAACGTAAGTGGAATCCAGAGAGTTGCAGTGAAAAGGGGAAATACATCCAAAGATAATTAATGTAGTCTTAGCCTCAAATTGCCTATCAACGGACCACAGACTATTCACTCACTGATCATCTGATGCATATTACTCGCAAAACTAGGAAGCACTTTTTCAGTCTGGCAAGCTCTAATCTGATTGGCTGGCTTTATGCAAATCCCAGGAGTAAAGTCACGCAGGAGTGTGCAAACAAAATTAGTTTAAAGTTGTTCTGTTCTATTTTGTTTTGGTTTTCTCACAACTAAAAACAAAGTTGTGTTTACAAGGTGCTGGGCTGACACAATGAGCATTTGTGAGGAAGACCTAACTTCTTAATTGACAAAGATTTCCAGGTTATGGATCAAATCTTTGATACTCAAATTTTAATTTGAGGCATTCAGTTGTAAGTAAACTAGAAATTGGTTTCTAATTGAGTCAATCCATATTTTGTATATTGCATTTCACACTTTTTTTTTCAAAGTAGTTTTACAGACATTCATAATGTTAATGTTTACAACCCTTTAATGACTTGTATTTGGCAACAACATAACTGATAAACCAGTTGAGATTTGCTTTGTAGTATTGCTTTATGTGAGTGTACTGCATGGCAGGTAAAGTTGGATTTAATAATATTTGTCAGTTAAAGCTATTAATTAGGTTTGTGGTGATACTGAATGATATTTAAGGTTACTTGAAAGTCATGCTATAATACCTATTCATAGCTTTCAGTCACGTCACCTTTATTTATATAGTGCTTTTAACAATACAGATTGTGTCAAAGCACTTAACAGTATCAAGTTGGAGGATAGAGTGTCAGTAATGTATAATAATAAGATTAAACACTCAATTTTCAGTTAAGGGCATTTCATTATTTAATTCGGAGATGTCATTGTCTAGCTCAGTATAGTTTAAATAGTATCTGTGAAATCCAATTGACGATAATCGCTAGAAATTAAGTGTCCCCAACTGAGCAAGCCAGAGGCGACAGCGGCAAGGAACCAAAACTCCCTCTGTGACAGAATGGAGAAAAAAAAACCTTGGGAGAAACCAGGCTCAGTCGGGGGGGCAGTTCTCCTCTGGCCAGGATATTATTGTTTATTTATTGTTTACTTATTGTTTTAATTAAAATTTTAAGTGTATAAATGTATTCTATTTCTATTTTTATATTGTTGCAATTTCCAACAATAATAGTATTATGTAGTTAGGTATATTATTATTATATTTTTAGTTATTTGTTTTATTTTTATTTTTATTGTATTTTAATCGAGGTCTTCACTGGGGATATGTCTCTGGGGCTCATCGCTGACGATCAGGGCCGCTGTCAGGGTTCTGTTATGTGTGTCATCTGTTCCTGCCTCTTGTGTCCATATTTGGTTTGTTTCCTGTCCTTGTTTCATGTCGTTATGAGTTAATTTGTGTCCAGCTGTGTGTATGTGATTGTGTTAATTACCCTGTGTATATTAGTCCTGTCTTTTGAGTTTGATTTCGTCTGGTCTACTCGTTACTTCCCGGTGTCTCCTGTCTCTGAGTCCTGCCTTGATGTCATTAAAGACTATTATTTGAGTTTAAGTCCTCGTCTGCATGTTCCTGTTCCTCCCTCGTGTGTGCACCGTGACAGAAGACCAGACCTAAACCGTAAGCGGCGCCCATTCACCCCGTTTTGTTTTTTTGTGTTCAAAAGTCTTTTGTTTTGTTCCAGTCTGTTTGTTTGTGTCTGTCCCACTGCAAGATGGCGTGGGAGTTCGGCGGGATCGCCGCGAGTCCTCTGGCCGCGAGCCCTCATGCCCTCCGATCGCGGGAGATATCCGCCGCCGCCGCTGACTCAAGCCCACCGGATTGGCCCTGACTCATGCCCGCTGGCCGCTGCTAACCCTAGCCCCGTGGATCCTGTCTACAACACGGCCAGGAGTGCCGTGTGTATGTCGTGTCGTGCCCACAGGAACATTTTAACTATCTTGTCGGTCATGTCCACAGAGACTCGTCTGGAGCAGGCGGCTCCTCTTGTTGTGGCCATGGAGGCCATTCTAGCCGCCTGTCGCCGAAGTGGAAGCGGAAGCTGAGGGAACCTTGTGAGGGCCCCTGATGTCTTGTCATGCCCAGAAGAAGCCTCAGCTTCCGAGCTAGCCCAGGAGGGCTTCCTGTTCCTGTGGGTTGTCATGTCTTGTCCTGGCTGTTTAGCCCTGGAGGGCTATCATGTCCTGTTTGTGTGTCTAGCCCCGGAGGGCTCCTAATACCCCCTGACTTCCCCAGGGAAATTTTGGGGGGGGTAGTATGAGTTCCGGCTGTAGGGGCCGGGCCGAGGGGACCGAGGCCAAGGCCCCGAAGTCCATCTGCCATGGCCTCCTGAGCTCCCAGCTCCGCCATGGCCTCCTGAGCTCCCTGCACCGCCATGGCTTCCAGAGCTCCCAGCTCCGCCATGGTCCCTGTCTGTCTGTTCCGCTCTGGAGGTCCCCGTCCTGTGTTCCTGTCCGTGTTTGTCCTGAGGGGCCTCCAGAGCACCCACCCCCCCTCCCCAGTGGAACTGTTACGGCGTGGGACACGCCTTCTGGGAGGGGGGAGTAATGTCAGGGTTCTGTTATGTGTGTCATCTGTTCCTGCCTCTTGTGTCCATATTTGGTTTGTTTCCTGTCCTTGTTTCATGTCGCTATGAGTTAATTTGTGTCCAGTTGTGCGTATGTGATTGTGTTAATTACCCTGTGTATATTAGTCCTGTCTTTTGAGTTTGATTTCGTCTGGTCTACTCGTTACTTCCCGGTGTCTCCTGTCTCTGAGTCCTGCCTTGTCCTGCCTTGATGTCATTAAAGACTATTATTTGAGTTTAAGTCCTCGTCTGCGTGTTCCTGTTCCTCCCTCATGTGTGCACCGTGACAGCCGCAGACATCATATCCCAGCGCCGATCCACCATCTGATCCGGACACGGACTGAGACACAGAATAAGAAAGAAACAAATATTAGCGTAGATGCCAATCTTCTTACGATGTAATGAGTACATCGTGTGTTATGGGGAGTGTTCCCGGTTCCGGTTGATCTAATTAATGCAGCCTAACAATCCTTTAACGGATTTGAATAATAGAAGTGTAGTAGTGTGTTATGTGTATGCCAGGTTAAAGAGATGGGTCTTTAATCTAGATTTAAACTGACAGAGTGTGTCTGCCTCCCGAACAGTGTTAGGTAGATTGTTCCATAGTTTGGGAGCTAAATAGGAAAAGGATCTGCCGCCCGCAGTCGATTTTGATATTCTAGGTATTATCAAACGGCCAGAGTTTTGAGAACGCAGCGGACGTGAAGGAATATAGTGTGATAGGAGCTCGCTGAAGTACTGAGGAGCTAAGCCATTCAGGGCTTCATAAGTCATTAACAAGATTTTAAAATCTATACGATGTTTGATAGGGAGCCAGTGCAGTGTTGACAGAAGCGGGCTAATATGGTCATACTTCCGTGTTCTAGTAAGAACTCTAGCTGCTGCATTTTGGACCAACTGTAGTTTGTTGATCAAGCGTGCAGAACAACCACCCAGTAAAGCATTACAATAGTCTAACCTTGAGGTCATAAACGCATGAATTAGCATTTCTGCATTTGACGTTGAGAGCATAGGTCGCAATTTAGATATGTTTTTGAGATCAAGGTTCAAGGTTCTTGTTTATTTGTCACATACACAATCATACAGGGTATAATCAGTAGTGAAATGTAGGTCAGGACGGATGGAAGAACGCAGTTTTACAGATGCTAGAAACATGGCTTTCAAAAGAAAGATTGCTATCAAACAGCACACCTAGGTTCCTGACTGATGAAGAAGAAGAATTTACAGAGCAGCCGTCAAGTGTTAGGTTCTAAGTTCTAAGATGTGGGGTTTTTAGGTCCGATAATTAACACCTCTGTTTTTTTCAGAATTTAGCAGTAAGAAATTACTCATCATCCAGTTTTTTATATCGACTATGCATTCCGTTAGTTTCTCAATTTGGTGTGTTTCATCGGGCCGTGAAGAAATATAGAGCTGAGTATCATCAGCATAACAGTGAAAGCTAACACCGTGTTTCCTGATAATATCTCCCAAGGGTAACATGTAAAGCGTGAAAAGTAACGGCCCTAGTACTGAGCCTTGAGGTACTCCATACTGCACTTGTGATCGATATGATACCTCTTCATTCACTGCTACGAACTGATGGTGGTCAGATAAGTACGATTTGAACCATGCTAAGGCACTTCCACTAATGCCAACAAAGTTTTCTAGTCTATTTAAAAGAATGTTGTGGTCGATGGTGTCGAACGCAGTGCTAAGATCCAGTAGAACTAATAAAGAGATACAACCACGATCAGATGATAGAAGCAGATCATTTGTAACTCTAATGAGAGCAGTCTCAGTACTATGATACGGTCTAAATCCTGACTGGAATTACTCACAGATACCATTTTTCTCTAAGAAGGAATATTATTGTGAGGATATTACCTTTTCTAGTATCTTTGACAGAAAAGGGAGATTTGAGATTGGTCTGTAATTAACTAGATCTTTGGGGTCAAGTTGTGTTTTTTTAATGAGAGGCTTAATAACAGCCAATTTGAAGGTTTTGGGGACATATCCTAATGACAATGATGAATTAATAATAGCCAAAAGAGGATCTATGACTTCTGGAAGCAGCTCTTTTAGTAGTTTAGATGGAATAGGGTCTAACATACATGTTGTTGGTTTAGATGATTTAACAAGTTTATACAATTCTTCCTCTCCTATAGTAGAGAATGAGTGGAATTGTTCCTCAGGGGATCTATAATGCTTCTGATGCGATACTGTAGCTGAAGGCTGCATGGTTACAATTTTATCTCTGATAGTATCAATCTTGGAAGTAAAGTAGTTCATAAAATCATTACTGCTGTGCTCTTGGGAAATGCCAACACCTGTTGATGCTTTATTTTTCGTTAATTTGGTGACCATATTGATTAAATACCGGGGGTTATGTTTGTTTTCTTCTAGAAGAGATGGAAAAGTAATCGGATCTAGCAGTTTTTAATGCTTTTCTGTAGGATAGGATACTTTCCCGCCAAGCTAAACGAAATACCTCTAGTTTTGTTTTCCTCCAGCTGCGCTCCATTTTCCGTTCTGCTCTCTTTAGATTGCGAGTGTGCTCATTATACCACGGTGTTGGACTCTTTTCCTTAATCTTCCTTAAGCGTAAAGGAGCAACCGTATCTAAAGTGCTAGAAAAGAGAGAGTCCATAGTTTCTGTTACATCATCAAGTTGTTTTGAGCTGTTGGATATGCTGAGGAATTGAGATAAATCAGGAAGATTACTTACAAAGCAGTCTTTTGTGGTAGAAGTGATGGTTCTACCATATTTGTAAGAAGGAATTGAATTTACAGCTTTAACTATATGGAGTTTACACAAGACTAGATAATGATCTGATATATCATCGCTTTGCTGCAGAATTTCAACACCACTAACATCAATTCCATGTGACAGTATTAAATCTAGAGTATGATTTCGACTATGAGTAGGTCCTGAAACGTGTTGTCTAACCCCGATAGAGTTCAGAATGTCAAGTCAAGTCAAGTCACCTTTATTTATATAGCGCTTTTAACAATACAGATTGTGTCAAAGCACTTAACAGTATCAAGTTGGAGGATAGAGTGTCAGTAATGTATAATAATAAGATTAAACACTCAATTTTCAGTTAAAGGCATTTCATTATTGAATTCGGAGATGTCATTGTCTAGCTAAGTTTAGTTTAAATAATATCTGTGAAATTAAATTGACGATAATCGCTAGAAATTAAGTGTCCCCAACTGAGCAAGCCAGAGGCGACAGCGGCAAGGAACCAAAACTCCCTCTGAGACAGAGTGGAGAAAAAAAAACCTTGGGAGAAACCAGGCTCAGTCGGGGGGCCAGTTCTCCTCTGGCCAGGATATTATTGTTTATTTATTGTTTTAATTAAGACTTTAAATGTTTTATATTTCTATTTTAATATTGTTGCAATTTCTAACAATAATAGTATTATGTAGTTAGGTATTTTATTATATTTTTAGTTATTTGTTTTATTTTTAGTTTTATTGTATTTTAAGTCGAGGTCTTCACTGGGATTATGTCCCCGGGGCTCATCCAGGGGTCCGGCCTCCGCCGACAATCTGGGCTGCAGACATCATCTCCCGGCGCCAATCCACCATCTGATCCAGACACGGACTGAGAAACAGAATAAGAAAGAAACAGACTAATATTAGCGTAGATGTCAATATTTTTATGATGTAACAAGTACATCATGTGTTATGGGAAGTGTTCCCGGTTCCGGTTGATCTAATTAATGCAGCCTAACAATTATTTAACGGATTTGAATAATAGAAGTGTATTAGTGTGTTATGTGTACGCCAGGTTAAAGAGATGGGTCTTTAATCTAGATTTAAACTGACAGAGTGTGTCTGCCTCCCGAACAGTGTTTGGTAGATTGTTCCAGAGTTTGGGCGCTAAATAGGAAAAAGATCTGCCGCCTGCAGTTGATTTTGATATTCTAGGTATTATCAAATGGCCAGAGTTTTGAGAACGCAGCGGACGTGAAGGACTATAATGCGATAAGAGCTCGCTCAAGTACTGAGGAGCTAAACCATTCAGGGCTTTCTAAGTAATTAACAAGATTTTAAAATCTATACGATGTTTAGTAGGGAGCCAGTGCAGTGTTGACAGAACCGGGCTAATGTGCTCATACTTCCTGGTTCTAGTAAGAACTCTAGCTGCTGCATTTTGAACCATCTGTAATTTGTTTATTAAGCGTGCAGAACAACCACCCAATAAAGCATTACAATAATCTAACCTTGAGGTCATAAACGCATGAATTAATATTTCTGCATTTGACATTGAGAGCATAGGTCTCAGTTTAGATATATTTTTAAGATGAAAAAATGCAGTTCTACAAATGCTAGAAACGTGGCTGTCAAAGGAGAGATTACTATTAAATAGTACACCTAGGTTCCTGACTGATGACGAAGAATTTACAGAGCAGCCATCAAGTGTTAGACAGTGTTCTAGGTTATTACTTGTGGGGGTTTTAGGTCCGATAAGTAACACCTCTGTTTTTTCAGAATTTAGCAGTAAGAAATTACTCGTCATCCAGTTTTTTATATCGACTATGCATTCCATAAGTTTCTCAATTTGGTGTGTTTCACCAGGCCGTGAAGAAATATAGAGCTGAGTATCATCAGCATAACAGTGAAAGCTAACCCCGTGTTTCCTAATGATATTTCCCAAGGGTAACATGTAAAGCGTGAAAAGTAACGGCCCTAGTACTGAGCCTTGAGGAACTCCATACTGCACTTGTGATCGATATGATACCTCTTCATTCACTGCTACGAATTGATGGTCGAATGAATCGAATGTCTATGAATGCTGATCCTAATGCATCTTTTTCATTATCAACGTGGATATTAAAATCACCCACAATTAGGACTTTATCTGCAGCCAGCACTAACTCTGATAGAAAATCAGCAAATTCTTTAATAAAGTCTGTATGGTGCCCTGGTGGCCTGTATACAGTAGCCAGTACAAATGTCACGGGGGATTTATCATTAATACTATTTTCTCTAGATAATGTTATATGAAGCACCATTACTTCAAAGGAGTTATACTTAAAGCCGGTCTTCTGAGAAATACTGAGAATATTGTTATAAATTGTAGCAAAACCGCCCCCTTTGCCTTTTGGACGCGGCTCATTTTTGTAACAGTAATCTTGGGGGGTAGATTCGTTTAAAATAATGTATTCATCTGGTTTTAGCCATGTTTCTGTCAAACAGAGCAAATCTAGGTTATGATCATTAATCAAATAATTTACAAAAAGTGCTTTTGTAGAAAGGGACCTGATATTCAGTAAGCCAAGTTTTATCGATTGTTTCTGTGTATTGTAAACATTTTTTTATTTGTTGAACATCAATTAAATGGTTACTCATAAATTGGTTTTGACGTTTTCTGTATTTTGTAGTTCGGGGAACAGACAAAGTCTCTATAGTGTGATATCTAGGTGAAGGAGTCTCTATGTGCTGAAAATTAACTGACTTCTGTGACGTGAGGCGGCTAGCAGACGGTCGGTTTAGCCAGTCTGTCTGCTTCCTGACCTGGGCTCCAGTTAGTCAAGTATGAACTCTAAGACTATGTGCCATATTTCTAGAGAGAAGAGCGGCACCACCCCAGGAGGGATGAACACCATCTCTTTTCAACAGGTCAGGTCTGCCCCAAAAACTCGTCCAATTGTCTATAAAACCTATGTTGTTTTGCGGGCACCACTTAGACATCCAGCCATTGAGTGACGACAGTCTGCTATGAATCTCATCACCCCGGTAAGCAGGGAGGGGGCCAGAGCATATTACAGTGTCTGACATCGTACTTGCAAGTTCACACACCTCTTTAACATTATTTTTAGTGATCTCCGACTGGCGAAGTCGAACATCATTAGCGCCGGCGTGGATAACAATCTTACTGAATTTACGTTTAGCATTAGCCAGCACTTTTAAATTTGCCAAGATGTCAGGCGCTCTGGCTCCCGGTAAACAATGGACTATGGTGGCTGGTGTCTCTATTTTCACGTTCCGTACAATAGAATCGCCAATAACTAGAGCACTTTCACCAGGTTTCTAAGTGGGTGTGTCACTGAGTGGGGAGAACCTGTTTGATGTTTTGATCGGAACGGAAGAGCTTTTGAGTCGTGGGAGAGAGTCGTGGGTTTTGACCCGTGACTATGCCGCCTCACTGTCACCCAGTTGCCCTGCTGCACGGGCGCTAATGCCGGAACCGAACAATGTACAGGAGTCCCTGAGCTAATCACATCCAAAGCAGTATCTACAGCCCTCACATTCTTACTGTCCTCAACTAAAGTTTGGATGCGTGTCTCTAGTTCTAAAACCTTCTCTGTCAGCCTAACTATTTCCCTGCATTTATCACATGTGAATCCCTCATCACCGACAGAGATAGATAAACTGTACATGTGGCAAACTGTGCAAATAACAATAGCAGGAGAAGAAGCCATTACTCACCGTGATTGATGAATGATACCAACTTAACTTACCACTTACCACTGTTGTTTGATGAACTCGTGAAAAACGGAGCGAGAGAGAAATGAAAACGGAGCAAGAAAAAAGAAAACAATAATAGGCGCAAATAGCAACGCGAATGGAACCGCGAGTGACAAGCTAACCGGCTAACGAATGCTAACGCGCTTCACTTCGCGGTTTTAGAAGCGAGCGATCAAATTAGTTTGATAGATAATACCAGAAATATGGTGGGAATTAAGTTATATATTATCACTTTAAAACAACAGAGAGTGAAAGTAAGGTAAAGATTCAATAAAAAAGCGGAGCTACAATCACAAACCTCACAGCTGCACAACAGACAGAAACAGTCATGTGACCGGCTCGAAGACTTGGAGGGCAAAACATCCATAGAACTACAACACAAGCGTCTCAATTTTTCATGTTTCCCAGCTGCAAATATTTAGATCACCTCTCAAAAGAATAAAACAAAGGTATTTCTGAACAAAATGCAAGTTTTGGCCATTTGCAATCCATATTAAGCACCCGTGGCAGTATTTCAACCAGAAACAGTGCGACAAAACGTTGTAAAAACACTTAAAGTGCCATCATTTATTTAAAACGGTAATATTAAAAGATCAAATTCAGTATTCACCATATTAATGATGCATAGTTTACATAGGCAAGCAGATGAGGCCGGAATATGAACGCAATCCGCTTAACGGTTCAGTGTTTTCCTTATAATGGTTTTCTATGGGAAGCCATTTAACGTGAAACTTTGCACATTGTGTTTATATTCTGGCTTCATCTTCTTGTCTGTACAAAATATACATCATCACTAAGGTGTTTACTGAATTTCGCCTTTTAATATCTGCGTTTTACTACATTATTACTTGATGCAATCTGTGTAAAAATAACTGGCGGTCAGTGGAGCAAAGCTTTGTTTGGCCCGCCAGGTGGGCGTTCCTATAAGGGTGTGACGTCACGTGAAAACTATTAATACATAATACATAATGCATAATCTCTTTAGTCTCTTAGTTATCGAGCAAAAGGCAACTGTGGCAAGAAATGAAAAACACCATTTGATGAGGAGAGCTGTGTCTTGTATTGTCTGTAATATTGTCCAAATGATGCCTGTATAGTGTTGGGTCTGAGTAAACCTTGTCAAGTCTTAAACCATTCCAATTTAAGTGGGAGAACATTATTAATGTCTCTAAGTGGCCATGCAACACTAGTGTTACAACAGGCTCACAATTGCAACATGAATGAGCGCCAGAAATGTAAAGGAGAAACAGAGCATCAAAGAGTAAAAAGAAAGAAAGAGATGATGCTCAGATCTATAAGGGCACATTCTCACTCTCACTCATGTATTATCAGACTGATCAGTCAGAGTCTTCTGTAGGACTAGGGAGAATTATGCCATTCTGTTGTGGTAAGCTGTGGACACAGGCTTCAAATTCTGTAACTTTACTACAGATCCCTCTCTCCCTCCACTAGAGGACAGTAAACAGAACTTGACTGGATCCGTTAAACATTAACAAGACTAATCATCTGAACTGACTACACTCTTTCCTGTGTGAGATGCATGTATATCATGTTATACAGTACAATTAATCAGTTAGCAGCAATAACGCTGATTGGCTACCTGGCTAGAATGATGATACATATGGACAAACTGTGGAAGTGAAACATTTTATAATAAAAATTGACTCCAGTGTGCTACTGTAACGTCCAGTATTATTTAAGGATTCCCCTTTCTCAGACCTCAGACCAGGTTAAACAGAGTTAAACGTAATAAATAAATAAATAAATAAATAAATAAACATCATCACAACTGTCAGTGTATCCCAGTCACTATTGGTGAAAATGAATTTCCCATATTCATCATTAACACAGATGCTTCATTTAAAGTGTGAGAAATAATTAATTAAAACAGGGGAAGATAATCACAAGATCACAGCATCACACAGTTGTGCAATAACAGACAGGATCTTAAAATAATAAAATCATTTGTTTACACCACGGGTTATTTTTTCTTTCCTTCATTCTTTTTTTCCCTTTTTTATTTATTATTATTATTATTATTATTATTATTTTCTTCTCTCCTTCTTTACGAGAGTGGCCCAAGCATGATTAATTGCAAGCTTACTGGTTTTTCAGCTTCAAGAGTAAATCAGCTGCTCTGAAGTGCTAACTTGCTAAAATCTAAACTAATTTTAGGCCAAGATATTAAAATATAATCCATCTTCTTCTTCCACGGGGAGAGCTAATTAGAAAATGTGACTGGCATAAGGGAGAGGAGGAATAGGAACTCTGGGATTAGAGATATAGAGAGAATAGCACAGCCTCACTGTAATATCGCTGCATATCCATGAGCATAGCATATAAATCACAAATATTAAACAGCCTGCACACAACTGCATGGGAATTTGAATAATGTGACTCTCAATAGGACTAACCAACACAATGTTCAACATAGGCTCAAGTTATCAATATACACAGCAAAGCACTGAATAATAGAACAACTCTGAGATGGTCACAAGCAAATTGTCAGTGTCTAAAAAAGTAGCTGTTTTCCCTAATATTTAAATAAATAAAATGTCTCTCTCTCTCGGAGTGGATCGATGCTGGGAGTGGGTGCGTGTGGGAGAGCGTTTACTAATTTTCTGTTTTTCCAAGTTAATTCTTATCTTTTGGTTTTCTTTATTTCTTTATTTTTTGTTTTCACACCTTTTTTGAACACAGTTTTAGTAAGTAGGGTAGGTTTTATTCATATATCGCTTGGTGTGTGTGTTTGAGGCAGCATGATGTCAGGGGCGGAGCCAGGGGGTGGCCAGGGGTGGCCGTGGCCACCACTGACCTAAGGTTGGCCACCCCTTTGGCCACCGCACTCAAAACTGCCGTTTTTGTCCCTTTTTTTCTTGACAAGAAATACATTTATTAAGACGCGGAACCGGCGTATCTCTTTATGACCACATAAAACGGGAGACTTTTCAGACGCGCACTTCAGCTTCGCCTCAGCGCCAGGCGCAGGTCAAACGAGCGTGGAAAGGAACAGGAACCAAATGAGCTTCAGTAGAACAACAGTGAACTGCGGTCTGATGAGATGCTGTTAGGCTATATATCAGCAAAACAAACTGTCCTGTCCTGTCAGCCGTCACTGTGCTCACGGCGCACATTCTTCAACTTTACGCGAATATAAGGCGCACGCTCTATATCAGAGGTCTTCAACTCTGGACCTCGAGATCCATTTTCCTGCAGAGATTAGCTCCAACCTGGATTAAACACAGCTGCCTGCAATTTTGTATTGATCCTGAAGACCTTGATTAGCTTGTTCAGGTGTGTTTGATTAGGGTTGGAGCTAAACCCTGCAGGAAAGTGGACCTCGAGGTCCAGAGTTAAGGAACCCTGCTCTATATCTTCATCATAAATAATGCGCGCAAGAAACTATGAGCATACAAAGTTCCGTCGTCAGTTAAGTCATGAAACTATCAAAAAGGCAATTAGTGCATTCATGTATGTATAGCATCACATTAAAGAACGTCTCTCAAATGCACGTAGCCTTCTAAAATTCAAGATCAATATATAAGGCGCTAGCTGTTGTTGTTTTTTTTGTATGCACAAGTAAATATGAACACAGTGCACTTATACTAGAAAATATGCGCTGTTTTTATTTTTTAATTTGTAAAGTACAAACGAAAATGAAACCATTTAAATGCATAAAATAACTCATTTTACTGGCATTTATGTGCTGTTGACGTCCGGCCTTTTTTTAAAAAATTTTATTAACCAATTCTTATCACTATCTGCATGTCTCATCAATGAGTATGCAATGATGGAGAACAAGCTTTTAGGGGTTTTGAGAACCAGAATCAAGCTGACTGAGAAATAAAGCTGTCACGAATCCGGTCTGTGGCCTTCCACCCGATCGCCACAAGAGGTCACTCACTCACCACATGGACTCATGCACTACACTACTGTTGAATGTCACCTAAGACTGCATTTCCCATAATACACTGCACTGACGTCACACACACAGCTGTTCGCACTGATCACGCTCACACCTGAGAATCATCTCACAATTACACAGCTTACTTAAACCTGGGACTTCCTCTTGCTCTCTGCCGAGTATTGTTTAGCCATAGCTACTCTACAGAGCGTTCCTAGTGGTCAGTTTGCCTTGTTAGTTTTCCCGTGTTTGATTCCTGCCCGTGTTTTCTGGATTTACCCTTATAGCCTTGCCCTTTGGACTCTGTTTGCATCTCGTTTGGATTATTGCTCGTATACCTGGATTATCTCTCTGCCTAGCCCTTGTTGGATATTGTTTGCTGATCGTCGACCCACGCTTGCCCTAGGACTACTCTTCTGTCTTGCCCTCTATATACCTGTTTGCCAATGTTTGACCCATGCTTGTTTCCGACCACTCATGTTAATAAAGCCTTGCAAATGGATCCGCACATCTCATGTCTCGTTCGCCCCGTAACAGAATACTCGGCCAAACAAGGATCCAGCGGCTTTTCATGTGGATATTGGCCAGGTATGGACACTGCACGAATGTTATTAACCCTCAAGCAGGGCTTGCGATCGCTTGAGGATTATATACAAGAGTATTTAGATCTCGCCCATTTTTCCGATCTGCCGGACTGTATGCTCATAGACTTCTTTTGTGAGGGCATTAATCAGCCGCTCAAATCACGTTTAATCCGTGAGGGTCCCCGTTCATCTCTCAGTCAGTTTATGGACTATGCTTTGTTGACGGTTGGTTCAGCGTTCACTGTGGGTGTCAACGAAGAACGCGACACCGCGCCTGTGACTGAGATGGCGGATGCACCAGAATGTACTCACAAAATGGCGGACACAACAACGCACCGTCACTTCTCAGCTGATGTTAAGGAGCCAAGTGAAGTCCCAGCTGATGTTAAAGAGTCAAGTGAAGTCCCAGCCGATGTTAAAGAGCCAAGTCAAGTCACAGCCGATGTTAAAGAGCCAAGTCAAAATCACAGCCGTTGTTAAAGAACCAAGTCAAGTCACAGCCGTTGTTAAAGGACCAAGTCAAGTCACAGCCGTTGTTAAAGGACCAAGTCAAGTCACAGCCGTTGTTAAAGGACCAAGTCAAGTCACAGCCGTTGTTAAAGGACCAAGTCAAGTCACAGCCGTTGTTAAAGGACCAAGTCAAGTCACAACTGATGTTAACGAGTCAAGCCAAGCCACAGTTGATCGTCATGAGTCAAGCCAAGCCACAGTTGATCGTCACGAGTCAAGCCAAACCACAGTTGATCTTCGTGAGTCAAGCCAAGCCACAGTTGATCGTCATGAGTCAAGCCAAGCCACAGTCGATTGTCATGAGTCAAGCCAAGCCAAGCCACAGTTGATCGTCACGAGTCAAGCCAAACCACAGTTGATCTTCGTGAGTCAAGCCAAGCCACAAGTGATCCTCGTGAGTCCAGCCAAGCCAGAGTTGATCGTCGTGAATCAGACCAAGTCACCGTTGATCATCATGAATCAACCCATCCCACAACTGATCAGCCAGAGTCACACCACATCTCAGCTCATCAGCCAGAGTCACACCACGCCTCAGCACATCAGCCAGAGTCACCCTACGTCTCAGCTCATCAGCCAGAGTCAAACTACGTCTCAGCTCTTCAGCCAGAGTCTCTTCACGTCTCAGCTCTTCAGCCAGAGTCTCTTCACGTCTCAGCTCTTCAGCCAGAGTCTCTTCACTTCTCAGCTCTTCAGCCAGAGTCTCTTCACGTCTCCGCTGAACTGCCAGAGTCTATCACACCCAGAGATTTAAGGTCAGTCCTTCGTACTCCCTGTCTGGTGTCCAGCGTGAGGGATGCACCGCTGGTGTCTGCACGCGCAGCTGGTATCCCCAAATCCACTCACGTTAACCCTCCTGTCCCTGAACTTATTCCTCTGTCTGAAGCGCTTCCCATGATAGGGATCGCTTTATGTTGCATTTGGGCTGCGTACACCACCACAGAACTGCCCGAGGTGGCGACGTCCACTGTGATGTCTCCAGAGGTAGCGGCTGATGCTGCAGAACCTCAGGGGGTAGTGACACTTGCTGCTGTGCCCACTGAAGCAATGGCACTCGCTGCAGTTTCTTCAGAGGTGGTGGCATATGCTGCAGAACCTCCTGAAGCGGCGGTGCTCGTTTCATCTCTTTGTATGGTGGTGGTGCCCAAGAACGTACTCTCAACCTGTCATGTTGCGGTCAAGGAGACCGTTACTGAACACTACCTATCTCCTGGTGTTACCACTGTAGATCCTCCAGAGGTGGTGGCGTCTGCTGTAGAACCTCCAGAGGTGTCAGTGGTGCCCTCCTGTGAATCCTTGCTCTGCCCTGTCACGGCTATGGAGGCCATCTGTGATTCCTTGTCCTGCCCAGTCATGGCTATGGAGGCCGTCTGTGATTCCTTGTCCTGCCCAGTCATGGCTATGGAGGCCGTCTGCGAATCCTTGTCCTGCCCTGTCACGGCTATGGAGGCCGTCTGCGAATCCCTGTCCTGCCCTGTCACGGCTATGGAGGCCGTCTGCGAACCCTTGTCCTGCCCTGTCACGGCCACAGAGGTCGCCTTTGAACATATGCTCTGCTCTGAACCAGCCAATGTGTCCGATTCCGACCTGCCAGTCTCTGTCAAGGAATATACACCTGAACTGTCTACCATGAACTCAGAAACTGTGAATGCACCGCCAGTGTTGTCTGTCTCTGTTCCCCCCAGATCTCAGACTCTGCCATGGTTTCCTGCCCGGTCTGCTTTCCTGCGGTGGTCTTCTGCTTCAGTCTGGTGGTCTACTGCTCAGGTCTGGTGGTCTTCTGCCCCGCCGTGGTGGTCTTCTGCTCGGGTCTGGTGGTCTTCCGCTCCGCCGTGGTGGTCTTCTACTCCGGTCTGGTGGTTTCCTGCTCCACCTGCTCCGCCCTGGTGGGCTCCAGTCCCGTCTGCTCCGTCCGCCCTGGTGGGCTCCGGCCCCGTCTGCTCCGGCCCCATCTGCTCCGCCCTGGTGGGCTCCGGTCCCGTCCGCTCCGCCCTGGTGGGCTCCAGTTCCATCGTCTCTGCCCTGGCTTCCCGCTCTGCCTCAGTCTCCAGTCTCTCCATTTGCACATGGACCTGGCCCTCCGTCCCTCCCCCTGTTCCACCTCCGCTCCACCTCCCTCCTGGATCGCATTGGAGCGTCTGGAAGCCGCTCTTCGGGGGGGGGATCTGTCATGAATCCGGTCTGTGGCCTTCCGCCCGATCGCCACCAGAGGTCACTCACTCACCACATGGACTCTTGCACTACACTACTGTTGAATGTCACCTAAGACTGCATTTCCCATAATACACTGCACTGACGTCACACACACAGCTGTTCGCACTGATAACGCTCACACCTGAGAATCATCTCACAATTACACAGCTTACTTAAACCTGGGACTTCCTCTTGCTCTCTGCCTAGTATTGTTTAGCCATAGCTACTCTACAGAGCGTTCTTAGTGGTCAGTTTGCCTTGTTAGTTTTCCCGTGTTTGATTCCTGCCCGTGTTTTCTGGATTTACCCTTATAGCCTTGCCCTTTGGACTCTGTTTGCATCTCGTTTGGATTATTGCTCGTATACCTGGATTATATCTCTGCCTAGCCCTTGTTGGATATTGTTTGCTGATCGTCGACCCACGCTTTCCCTAGGACTACTCTTCTGTCTTGCCCTCTATATACCTGTTTGCCAATGTTTGACCCATGCTTGTTTCCGACCACTCATGTTAATAAAGCCTTGCAAATGGATCCGCACGTCTCACGTCTCGTTCGCCCCGTAACAAAAGCTATAGTGATCCCCTTTATTAAAATACCTGGAGGTGAGGAATAATACACAAGTAGTCATGTTCACTCAGCATTACTTGATCTAATTCACAAATATCTCAATTACAATTTAGTATAAATTAATTGTATTCAGTTGTGTTTTAGGCACTCAAACAGTCCAATACTTTATAGTCAATCACATTTTTATATTGAAATAATGAATATTTCTGTGCCACCCCAGACTGGGCGTTTTGAAGGAAATGCATGGGACATATTTTTTTTTAGATCATCCTGGCTCCGCCACTGCATGACGTCTACCCCCGTAGGGGGAGCGTCGCCTCTCACCCTCCAGAATGGTTTTAGGTGTAGGCCTACACCGGAGATGAATACATCGATTGAAGATGTTCTTCTTGTGGTCGGAGCCGAGGTTGGTCATGAAAATATTAGTTCTGCTTCAAGAATGAATAAGGCAGTTGTTGTCTTTTTGAGAAATGAAAATCAGGTGAAAAACTTGAAAGCGGCATTTGGATTAATGAAACATACGTGCCTATCACACCGTTGTCGGCCCCGGCAACGAAAGTTATAGTCTCTAATGTGCCCCCGTTTGTTGGTAATGAGGGTATCATTAAAGAATTAACTAGATTTGGTAAAATTGCCGGCGCTATAAAAGAGATTCCGTTAGGTTGTAAAAATGCTGCACTAAAACATGTGCTATCTTTTAGGAGACAAGTTTACATGTTTTTGAGCTCTCCCACTAAAACGCTTGATGCGTCGTTTCGGGTATCTTATGGAGAGAACTCATACATAGTGTATGCTAGCACAGAGACTTTGCGGTGTTTTGAATGCGGATATATTGGACACAAACGTTTCTCCTGCCCGCACAAAGCGCGTAATCCTGAAGGAGAAGGCCCATCCGAAGGCCCATCCGATAAACTGCAGATTGTGACGGAAAGTACACCACAACAACTTGAAAAGGCAGACATTAACACTGAGGTAAGGCAAAATGTTTCTATAAATATTGTGAATGATGCTGAGGTTCCAAGTTGTAATGATGTTGTTGGTAGGGGAGATGTTTGTGGAGATCCAGTACAGGAAAATTAAATGCTTGATGGGCAAAGTGAAGAAATGGATGATTTGTCAGAAGCAACTGTAGAGAGTTGTAGAGATGATGATTCATGTGCTGACCTTGATGTGACTAATTGTGGAAGTGATTTGTATTGGTTGAGCAAATTAATGCTTTCTTGGATGCACAAAGGGTAAAAAAGTTGAAATTGGCAAGTTTTTTCCTAATCTGGATTAGGGGTCGACCGATATGTGTTTTTCAGGGCCGATGCCGATACCGATGATTACAGACCAAGTAGACCGATAACCGATATTTTGAACCGATATATGTGTCTGGTGTAAAAATTTAAATTAATGTCAAAATTAAGAATAACAAGGGCTCTGACAAAAACTGCCTTCCCTGGTGTTGGTTGCACTTCTTACTATTGTCTTCCTCCATGCATCCATCTACAATAAGGGTAATATAAAGAGAGAGTTAAAGTGGGGCAACTGTAGGGCTGCACGCGATTGTCATGCGCATCTCTTCAGTAAAGCCGGTTCTATGATTAGTATTAAATCTCCATCACCTGATTTCCAACCCAGTAGATGGAGCGGAAGTAATACACAGAGCTGTAGTTCACTGACAAGCTACGCAATTCGTGCTCATAATCACAGATGAATCACCTTCGATAATGAACGTGATATTGCGTAGCTTGTCAGTGAACTACAGCTCTGTGTATTAAATGCCGCTCCATCTGAAAGCAGGTGATGGAGATTTATTTCTAATCACAGAACTGGCTTTACTGATGAGATGCATATGACTATCGCATGGAATATATCATGCAGCCCTAGGCCAACACTGTATGCTTCACGATTAAGCCTATGAATACTGTACTAAAGCTAAACAGCTTGCGGAAATGTAAGTATTTGGCTTCAATAATTTACATGTTAGAAATGTATGTGTAATAGCATAACCTCTCATAATTCTTCATTAATTATTTTCTGATGACTAAATCATAACCTACAAGAGGTGACTATTCAATTCATCATCTAATGCACATCAATTGATTAACTTAAAAAGCACAATGTATATAATAAGTGTAAATAATTTAATTGTCTTCATAGCTCCATTGTAGAAGTTAAGACCACCACAACTATTTTAATGAAACTATAACACTAATAGCCTGTTATAGGAACACTTGGTTCAATAGCCTATTGAAATGTCACAATTTTTGTCATCCTAGTCTTGGCCTATGTGACAGTATATTAGTCTTGGCCTATGTGACAGTAATTTCCATTAGTTTAAATTTACAGTGCAGTGCAAATTAAGGCATAAAACATTAATTTAATTTATCTTTTAATCAAATGAGAGTTAAACTCTATTTTTGGCAAACAAATGGGTTTACTATTAAAATTAAAACATGGAAGAAATAGTGTATTGTGTGATTATTCTTTTAAACAAAAGTTGTAATAATTGTTGTAGTAGTATTGCTAGATAAACCAAACTTTTATTTTGACGGGTGGCCATGATGACCTCTTAAGTTTCTGTAGCCTATGTATGATATGACGATAGTTTTACTCAAATGAAACGGTCAAATGCACATGAAGTGACTCTCAGAGCAGTTCTGGGGATGTTGTTCACGTATTTATGTCCTCATTTAGTGAGACGGCAGATGCTGAAAACACCGCGAGTGTCGTGTGTGTGTGTCTGTGTGTGTGTGTGTGTGTGTGTGTGTGTGTAGTAAAAACCGCGCGTCTGTGCCATTCAGAGACACACAGAACATGCAGAATTCATATTTAAATAGTCTTTTTGAGGTTTAATGTTAACAGATACTAGTCCATAGCGCGAGTCGATTTAAGTGTACTGACCTACTTTTGATTAATTCATCCAAACTTTGACAAATTCCGTGACTCCGCGTTATACAGTAAATTCCATTTATATGACTGGATTGGTTATTTTATCACGATTCTTTGTCATGTTGGTTTTTCAATTTTGCAAGCTGTTTCAAAATCCAAACTATTTTCCCTATTATAAAGACAAAGCCTTTCAAGGTAAAAAACATATTAAAAAGTATGATATTTAGGCCAAAGTGGGTGAAGATAAAAATATTTGTCATTATTTTATCTTTGTTATAAAAAAAATGAGAACAAAGATGCACATTACAAATACACACAATATAGAAATACAAATGCAATAAACCGTGTTTTATTTCCAGGTAGCTACAATAGGTGTATTTAGCAGGAGCATTCAAGAAACTTAATGAACAAATATAGAAATAAAACACTATATAGATTAAATCAGTTTTTTTAATAGGAATCAAAGTTTTTCAGTCAAGAGTAGTTAGTGATTTTTCTCTTTGTGTTTGGTGTTTTATTAACATTAAAGGAATAATTCACCCAAGAATTAAAATAGGCAAGTGTTTTATTTTTATACCTTCATTTACTCACTCAAAAGTTGTTTTAAACCTGAGTTTCCTTCTTCTGCTAAACATAAACTCTATTTTGAAGAAGGTGGAAAACCAAGCAGTTGCTGGTCCACAGTGATTTCCATAGTATTTTTTTTTCCCTGCTGTCAAAGTCAATGTGGACCAGCAACTGTTTGGTTACCCAGATTCTTCAAAATATCTTCTTACTGATGTGAATGTATTGTGGCGCTGTACAGTATATTAATACGGCGGCGCCAGAACTGCAGCTGATAGAATATGTGCTGTAGCATGATACTACGATATTTCTTCAAAAGCAGATCGTGGAGACATTTTTTATCAGGGCCGCTGCTGGCAAAAAAATGGGTGCCCCAAGCAGGATTTTATTGTTGTGCCCCCTCCCTCAAATATTATGGAAGTTTTAAAAACCACCTACCATAGGGGTCAAAATAGAACTTTAATAAAATATAAAATTAAATAAATTGTAATTAAATTGTATTATTTACAAATTACAATTGTAGCTCTAGACATTTACCTATGGCTATCTTCTTAATACACTTGTCTGATTGATTTTATGGTCTCAAGCATTCAGAAATCACGCAAAAGAAAACTAAGCAGTTTTACCACGAAAACCATGGTTAATTTTTGTAAGGATTGTGATGTCCACATGTTTTTTTGTTGAAGAAATTATAGAGGCAGTGTCATTTATAGCAAAAAGTTGGCCAAAAAATAAAGATTAAGTGGATATTTTAATTAAATGTTTGGTCAATAGCCTATTAAAAAAGGATATGATCGTCCTGTAAGTATAACAGCAGCAATTACCAGGCCTTTGGTGCCCTTTACAGACATTTGTAACATTTAATGTTGAAAAAAAAAACAATAGACGCAATCACAAAATTTGTAATGGATTCACTGGTTATAATTGGACATGTATTGGTTTTAATGGAAACATAATGGACCCTGTGGGTCTCTGCTGGTAATTGGTCACCTTCTATTGGTGGCTTGTTAAAACCAATAAATCCTAATGGAATATGTCCCAAAACATTCTACAGAAAACCATTTTTTAATGGTTTTAATGGTTAAAAGTTGATGGTTTGTAATGGTATTTGCGATTTATTTGTGATTCATTTGTGATGGTGTTAGAATTTTATGTGATGGTTCTATTGTTGTTTTTCAGCAGGGTTGCCTCATTGTTTTTATATATTGCATTTTAAGTCATTTTAAAGGCTGTTGTTGGCTTAGGTCTGTTTTTATAACCACAAAAAAATATATATATATATTATCTTAATACTACTTTAATTATGAATGTAGCCTACCTGAAAGTGACGTGTGGGCTTCGTTTTCATCTTTTTTTTTTTTTTTTTTCTCGGCGCCGGACTGCTGATATCTTTTCACGGGCATAGTTGTCCATCAATTATGATCATCTGCATTCAGCCGCAAACATGAAGCGCGAGCGGTCGCGGGCGCGGGAATGGCGCGTCACTTTTTTTTCTTTTTTTTTTGAGCAACTGGGATGGTGCCCCCCCGCGAGTTGGTGCCCCAAGCAAACTGAGTACTCTGCATATAGGGAGCGGCGGTACTGATTTTTATCGTCCACGATATCGTTCATATCGCACAGACCGGACCGCAAGGGCACTTTAGCATCGGACCTCAAAGGGGCATCGGACCTCAAAGGGGCACTGTCCACGTTGATTGGTCGGACTCGTGACTCCCAACAAATCAGCTGCGCGGTGGGCGGAGATTGCTCTAGCCCAGTTCCGACAGGCTGCATCAGAGCCAAATAGCGCGTTTCAAAATTAAATTATTTTATCGGCACATCGGTTTTGAAAATGACCGATACCGAAAATCATAAAAATGCTTAATATCGGCGGCGATAATCGGCCAGGCCGATAATCGGTCGACCCCTAATCTGGATAAATTTGTGTTATCCGTTATGAAAGTAAGACAAGAATGTAGCCTAGAAGTATTGTCTCAGCAGAAAAGGTTTCGATTAAAAAAATATATAACAGCAATTAGGCAAGGAGTAAAACCAGTCAGGGAGAAACACCGGGCAGTGAAAAGTAAACTAAAATAAGTGCACAATGGGTATCAATCTTTTATTTGTTTTTTTTTCACACTACTGTTTTTTTCTACTTTCCTGTCCAATCTTATTATGGATATCCTAAGAGTGGGGTCCCTTAATGTAAATGGGATTAGGGATAGAAATAAATGGTTATTGTTAAAAGAAAGTATAGAGCTAAAAGAAATGAATGTGATGTTTCTACAAGAAACACACAGTGATGTAAATAATGAGGTAGATTGGGGAATGTGGTCTGATGGTCAGTTTGTTCTTAGTCATGGGACAAATTTAAGTGCAGGGGTGGCAATATTATTTTCTAAGGAATTAAATGTAAACATTATCTATTAATGAATTGGAAAGAGGGTGGCTTCTTTTAATTAAAGCTAAGATTAAAGATTTGAGTTTTGTCTTTGTTAATATTTATGCACCAAATGTTGGTAAGGACAGAATTCGACTTTTTGAGATGCTTAATAATACTCTTGGTTCTCTTTCACAAGAAGATTTTTTAATTGTTGGTGGAGATTTTAATTGCACTCATGATTTTGTTATTGATAGGAATGGAGAAGAACCACATCCTTCATCTGCAAAAGTTTTAAAAGAAATAATCGCTCAACTAGGGTTAGTAGATGTGTGGAGAGAAAAAAATAAAAATGTGAGACAATATAGTTGGGTTAAAGTGGCAGTAGGTAGAATTAGTGCAGCACGTTTAGATCAATTTTATTTACATAATCAATGTAATAGGGTGATAGGAGCATATATCACACCTTGTATTATCTCTGATCATCAGCTTATTACTGTGAATGTTATTGTTTCAGAAACAAAACCACAATTTTATTACTGGCATTTTGATGTTAATTTAACTCAAGATGTTAATTTTTATGAGGATTTTAAATTGTTTTGGAATTGCTGGGTTGAGGAAAAAAAAGATTATGATAATCTACTTCAGTGGTGGGAAATAGGGAAAATTCAGATTAAACTATTGTCAACAATTTGTTGTACACACTTCATGTAAAATCAAACATGAAATGGTAAAATTAGAGAATGATATTTCAAATATTCAGAATATGTTAATCATAATGATGTAAATCTACAAGATGATCTTAGTCAGAAGAAACAAGAGCTAAGTAATATGTTAAACAAAAAAGTAAAAAGAGCTCTTGTTAGATCACATTATGTTTCTCTACAAGATATGGATGCTCCTACAAAGTTCTTTTTTAATTTGAATAAGAAGTGTTTTCATACCAACTATATGCATGCGTTACGTACACCTGATGGAAATGTGACTTCAGATCCTTTGGAAATGAGGAGACTAGCGGTTGATTTCTATGCGGACTTATATGCCAAAGAGTGCACAGGAAATCTTGTTGCAGATTAACTTTTTAATAACTTGCCTGTGCTGGATGAAGGAAACGCAAAGAACTTAGACTCTGATCTGACTTTTGAGGAAGTTACAAATGCAGTGAATCAACTTTCATCTGGTCGTGCATCAGGTATCGATGGCATACCAGCAGAATTCTACAAAACTTTTTGGGGACTAATTGGAAAATACTTTTTAAAAGTTTTACAGGAAAGCTATAAAGCAAAGATTCTACCAAAAAGTTGTCAATGAGCAGTGCTCTGTTTGATCCCAAAGAAGGGAGATCTTTGTCTGCTAAAAAATTGGAGACCAGTTGCTGTTTTATGCTCTGATTATAAAATATTATCAAAGTGTTTGGCAAATAAAATATTATCAAAGTCGATTGATCGGGAAAGCCGATTAGTCACCAGAAGAGAAGGACGGCAGCTCGCGTAAGTGCTGTAATACTTTTTCGCAGTTCTGTTGTTTAAATATTTACTTGCTGCTAGGAAGGAATACTTCGTTTCCTACCTATTTCTATTGTGCATTTTCGTTGAGGTTTATATTTTTGATTGCACTTACTGGTAATTAGAATAATTTGCGCCTCAGCTAAGAACGAGCCTGTGTGATTGTGCGAAGTGTTTAGTTTCGTATCCAGCAATTAGCAGTCCTTTAAGGTTATTGGCTGTGCTGAGCAGAAGCCGGCCTCAGCTGTTTTCACTCTAGTCTCCTAGACCGTATTTATTTGATGTCAGAGCGCTGACGCGGAAGCGTCTGCGGAAGCGTTCAGCCACCGTGCTCAGCCTCCTCGTGTGAAGACCAACGAGTGTAAAGACAGACGACTTTTCCTGCGCGACTTTAACCGAGCAACGACACCGAGCACACACTTAAGTATCATTTATATCTTCCCTCACACACCTCTATCATGTGTTTCCAAACCATTCCGGTTCTCTCTCAACCACGCTCTAAAAACACACGCAGACGGCAACGTAATCCTGCTAACCTGCGCCCGATCGCTACATCTTCTACTACACCTCTTTCTTTCTATGTGGGTCTTTGGAATTGCCAGTCAGCGGTCAACAAAGCTGACTTCATTTCTGCTTTTTCCTTACAATCCACACTCAGCATCTTGGGCTTGACTGAGACCTGGATTCGTCCAGAAGACTCCGCTACCCCGGCTGCTCTCTCTCACAATTTCTCTTTCTCTCACACCCCAAGGCAAGTTGGCCGGGGTGGGGGCACTGGTCTGCTCATTTCAAACAATTGGAAATACTCAACCCACTCTCCCCTAGGCAATCACAACTCATTTGAATCTCATGCGATTACTGTAACGGCTCCTATAAAACTCCAGATAGTAGTAATCTACCGTCCCCCTGGCCAAACTCTAGCCACCTTCCTAGAGGAGCTAGACGGCCTGCTGTCCTCTTTCATGGAGGATGGCACTCCACTCTTAGTCTTTGGCGATTTCAACATTCACCTAGACAGGCCTTATGCTACAGACTTCCATTCACTCCTAGCTTCATTTGATCTCAAACGCCTTACCACTACTAGCACGCACAAATCAGGCAACCAACTTGATTTCATTTACACACGCAACTGTACTACAGATAACATTCTGGTACAACCACTACATATCTCTGACCATTTCTTCATTACATTTACCTTACATTTTGCTACCCGGGTGCCACCAGCTCCCTTACCGGTTACTTTCAGACGTAACCTACGCTCCCTTTCCCCCACCCTTCTTTCCTCTGTAGTATCCTCCTCTCTTCCCTCACCTACTCATTTCACATCTCTGGATGTGAATGCAGCTACTGACACTTTATGCTCTACCTTAACCTCTTGTCTAGACGACATTTGTCCTCTCTCCTCCAGGCCAGCACGGGCTGCCCCTTCTAACCCCTGGTTATCCGATGTTCTTCGTGAGCATCGGACCAAACTCAGAGCGGCAGAGAGAAAATGGCGCAAATCAAACGATCCGTCGGACTTGACTAGGTATCAGTCTTTGCTTTCATCTTTCTCTACTGAAGTCCACACTGCCAAATCCTCACATTTCCACAACAAGATCAACAGCGCTCCAGACATGCGTAATCTCTTCAGAACATTTAATTCTCTCCTCTGTCCCCCTCCACCACCGCCCACCACTTCTATAACAGCTGACGACTTTGCCACTTTTTTCACAGACAAAACTAGAACAATCGGTAACCAGTTCTCACCTCCACACACACAGGACCTCCAACCAACCACATCCACTGCTCAAACTCCCATCTTCTCCTTCTGTCCCCTCACCGAGGTGGAAGTATCCAAACTTCTCCTCTCCAGCCATCCTACAACATGTCTTCTTGACCCAATCCCCTCTCACCTTCGCCAAGCAATCTCTCCCACACTCTTACCGGCACTCACACACATTATCAACACATCTCTCCACACTGGCATCTTCCCCACAGCGTTCAAGCAGGCCCGGGTAACCCCACTGCTCAAAAAACCTACATTAAACACTTCTCTTTTAGAAAACTACAGACCTGTCTCTCTCCTTCCATTCGTAGCGAAAACACTCGAACGAGTTGTCTTCATCCAGCTCTCACTGTTTCTTTCACAGTACAACAAACTGGATGCTAAACAGTCAGGTTTCAGGAGTGGCCATTCAACAGAGACTGCGCTACTCTCAGTCACTGAAGCCCTGCGAGTCGCAAAGGCTGATTCCAAATCATCGGTCCTCATTCTGCTGGATCTTTCTGCTGCTTTTGACACTGTCAATCATCAGATCCTCCTGTCCACCCTCTCATCGCTGGGCATCACTGGGATTCCACTTCGCTGGTTTGAATCCTATCTCACCGGTAGGTCCTTCAGGGTGGACTGGGGAGGGGAGGTATCCAAAGCACATCAACTGGTCACTGGGGTTCCTCAGGGATCGGTTCTTGGACCCCTCCTCTTCTCCACATACACTACATCACTGGGACCCATCATACAGGCACATGGCTTCTCCTACCATTGCTACGCCGATGACACACAGCTCTATCTCTCTTTTCAACCAGATGATCCAACGGTAGCTGCACGGATCTCAGGCTGCCTGGCGGACATCTCGGCATGGATGAAAGAACATCACCTACAGCTCAACCTGGCAAAGACTGAGCTTCTTGTCGTCCCTGCCACTCCGACTCTACAGCATGACTTCTCGATTCAGTTAGGCACATCAATAATTACCCCATCAACTTCGGTCAGAAATCTTGGTGTAATCTTTGATGACCAGCTGACCTTCAAAGAGCACATTGCAAAGACTGCTCGATCTTGCAGGTTTGCGCTACACAACATCAGAAAAATCAGGCCCTTCCTGACAGAGCATGCTGCGCAACTTCTTGTCCAGGCCCTTGTCGTTTCTAGGCTGGACTACTGCAATGCTCTTCTGGCTGGTCTTCCATCAAACACAATCAAACCTCTACAAATGATTCAGAATGCAGCGGCACGACTGGTCTTCAATGAGCCCAAAAGAACCCATGTTACACCTCTCTTCATCTCACTGCACTGGCTACCAGTGGCAGCTCGCATCAAGTTCAAGACACTGATGCTTGCATACAGAACGACCACAGGCTCAGCACCCTCCTACTTCCACTCACTATTACGAATCTACATCCCCTCCAGAAGTCTGAGATCTGCTAGTGAGCAACGCCTTGTGGTACCATCACAGAGAGGCTCAAAATCACTCTCCAGAACATTCTCATTCACCATTCCTGGATGGTGGAATAATCTTCCCACCCCTATCCGGAATGCTGGATCCCTGTCAATCTTCAAGCAACAACTGAAAACTCATCTCTTTCGGCACTACTTGACTTCATCCTAAACTTGTTCTTAAAAAAAAAAAAAAAAAACCTTTCCCTTTATCTTTCTCTCCTTCCCTTGCTAGCTTGTACTTATTTGAACAATGACTGAGACTTGGTGTTACGAGCACTTCCTCTGTCTGATTGCCTCTTCAAGATGAATCGCTTTATGTATTCCCCAATTGTAAGTCGCTTTGGATAAAAGCGTCTGCCAAATGACTAAATGTAAATGTAAATGCAAATAGACTTAAATGTGTTCTTGATGTGTTAATACAGAAAGATCAAACATATTGCATACCTAAAAGGTCTATTTATGATAATTAATGAGGGATATTATGGATTATGCTGGAATATATAATGTTGATTTTGGTCTGCTTTGTCTAGATCAGGAGAAGGCTTTCGATCGTGTAGATCATCATTATCTTTTCAAGGTTCTTGAGTGTTATGGGTTTGGTGAACAATTTTTATAATGGATCAGAATATTATACTGATGCTGTAAGCATGGTCAAAATTGGAGGAGGTTTAAGTGTACCAATTCAAGTGAAAAGAGGGATAAGACAAGGGTGTCCTATGTCTGGTCAGTTGTATGCTTTGGCAATAGAGCCTCTACTTTGTTTATTAAGAATTAAATTATCAGGCATTTTAGTAAGTGAGAAACCAGGAGCTGAACTATTAAGCTCTCAGCTTATGCAGATGATATAACTGTTATGGTCAGAAATAATTATGATATTCAAGGTCTAAAAGAAGCTCTAAAGATTTATGAAGGAGCATCATCTGCCAAACTTAATTGGAAAAAAACAGAGGCTTTATGGTATGGCTCTGAAGGAAGCTCTTTACCTGAACTCCCAGAAAATGTTAAATGGGGGAAGACAGGTATTAAATTCTTAGGAGTATATCTTGGAAAAGATGAATATAGGATGAAAAATTGGGAAGGTTTAGTAGAGGGAGTGCTTGTTAAGATGTCTAAATGGAAATGGTTGCTACCCCAGTTATCCTATAGGGGAAGAGTCCTGATAGCTAATAAACTTATAGCCTCCACCCTTTGGCACAAACTGATGGTTTTAGATCCTCCAAGAAACATTATAGATGAAATTCAAAAGACTCTTGTTAAGTTCTTCTGGACGGGACAACACTGGTTAAAAGCTGCTGTCCTCTATCTTCCAATTCATGAGGGAGGACAAGGATTAATTTACTTTTTTTCTCGAGTTGCTGCTTTCCGTTTGAGCGGCACAACGTCTTTTATATCATCAGCATCAACAGTGGATGGATGTAGCATGTGCTTTACTGCGAAAATACAGAAGAATGGGCCTGGACAAGCAATTATTCATGTCTCTCGGAGGAGTAAATTTGGATGGATTGACTGTGTTTTACCAGAGTGTATTGCAAGCTTTGCAGACTCTATCCTTTTCAAGAGAATGGGATGGATCTAATCAGTGGGTATATGATGAGCCTCTGTTTTTCAACCCACGTATCTCTGTTGAGTTGTTGTGTTCTGACACGGTGAGGTTGGCAATGTTGAAAGCAGGAGTCTCCAAGATATGCCATCTACGCAGGGGACTGAGTTGGATATCTGCGGAGGAATTGGCACAAAAGATGGGCTTCAGGTCTGAACGCTTTATCAAGAAGTTGTTATATGACCTTGAGGAGGCCCTTCCTGTTCCAGTAAGACATTTTATGAAAGCTGCTCCTGTGGAGAATTGTAACGCTGGAATTAATACGTGCTTTCCAGAATTGCATGTTTCCATAAAGAAAGAAGACTGACAGGAAGATGACAAAAAATTGCTTTCTATGGATACACTGGAACTGAATATCTTTACTGTTTTGAGCAGACAAACACTTTATAGAGCTTGTGTAAAAACCATCAATTATCAACATCTTAAAAATGTAAGAGACAGTAAATGGACAATGGTGTTTGAATCAGGTTCTTCCCCGAAAGGTAGCTGGCGGTCCTTGTACAAAAGCCCCATTGAAAAGAGGGTGGGTGATCTTCAATGGAGAATTGTACATGGTATTTTAGCTACAAACAGACACAAAGTACTCCTTAATGTCTCAGATGATAAGGGTTGTCCTTTTTATCAGGTGTCTGAAACAGTTTGTCGTCTTTTTATTAGGGCTGGTCCGAATATCATTTTTTGAGCTTCGAAGCTTCGGTAGTAATCAACACCGAATATTCGAAGCTTCGGAGGGAGGGGGCTGAACATATGCTTCCTTCTAATTAAAGCAGGAATCTATGTGCGTCTGTCTGTCTGTTTGCATTTTTATTAGCTATGTCAAGAACCCTTCATCCAATGACTACACGCGTGGCGGGTGTGTTGCTGCGGACCAAAGGGAGTGCAGTGTCGCATTTTGGTGCAATATGGACACGCGACACGTTCAGAATTAATAAACTTTTAATAAACTACAGAACAGCGCGAGCCGGAAGCGGCGTGCTTCATGCAGGCAGGGCTTATATGTCTGAGAACGGACACTGCACTAGTGATACAAAACACACAGGTCTGTTAAGACTCAAGAGCAATACTTTTAATAAGGTAGCCCAGTGATTAATTTGTAAATTGAGAGGTCCCGGAATAAAGCGGGGTAACGGATCCGGCATGTGATTAGAGGAGGGAGAGGACCAATCTTTAGTGATTGAAAGCGTGCATCAGTTGCTTTTATAGGGTTCGTATAGGCTACATGAAAAACCTGGAAAAGCTATAAAATTTTAATTTACCAGGCCTGGAAAAGTTTTGTAAAAGTCATGGAATTTTATTTCACAAATCTCTGTATAATAGTTATATTTAATCAGGTCTTGAATTTGTGTGTATATCGCATAGTTTTACTCATTCCCGCAGCTTTCGAGATTATAATGAGGGAAATTCCTGCAAACATTTATTGCATATAGCATGTAGGTTAGATGAGTAAATGAATCCACACAAACTAGCAGATTAAATCAGTCATTTGAAAACAGCGTGAGTGATTCAGCTGGACCGCGTCTTCTCTCTTACTCTCTCAAACGGCTTCACATCAGCGCATCTCGTCTGCTACTGCACGCTGATCCAAGACTTTTGCTCGCATCTCGGGACAGTTGACAGAAAGAAAACGCATGCATCGCATTCGGGTTTGTGGTAGCAGAGGGTCCGTTCACATGTCGCATCCTTTGCACGCTTAAGTTCATTATTTCAAATGTAGATGTGTGGCAAGCGCACTCATAATAGAAGATTTGTCATGAAATATATGCATGCTGTAGGTCAGCACAAACGTTCATTGGCGAACGGTCTGTTGCAGATGTTCAGCCAGGCGGACAAGTTGAGAACCGTTTTGCGGGGGATGCCAGGTGTTCAAAAAAAAAATTGAAAATCGAATGCCAACCCACTGAACGAATATTCGAATAATCGAATATTCTGGTCCAGACTTACTTTTTATTGAGTGTCCACGTTTGGAGCAAATTTTGGGTTTAATAGAAAACTGGAGTATGCAGTTTATAGGACATTTTAATCAAGAATTGTTTATTTTTGGTCCTAAATATTCAACAAAATACAAATCTAAAGTGGTTTTTTTTTTGTATAGTACAGCTAAGTTAGCAATTTGGTGTACAAGAAAAAATAAAGTAGAAGGGAGGGAAAGTGTGGACACTGTTTTAATGATGAGAGGTTTTATAAAGAAGAGATTAATGATGGAATATGCTTATTATAATCTTATTAATGATATTGAGTCTTTTTTTATGTGTGGGGATGTCACGGTGCACACACGAGGGAGGAACAGGAACACGCAGACGAGGACGTAAACTCAAATAATAGTCTTTAATGAGGACAAGGCAGGACAAGACAAGGCTGAGAGACAGGATACACCGGGAAGTCACAAGTAGACCAGACGACATCAAACTCAAAAGACAGGAACTAAATATACAGGGTAATTAACACATAACGAGACAAACACAGCTGGAACATACTTAACTCATAATGACATGAAACAAGGACAGGAAACAAACCAAATATGGACACATGAGGCGGGAACACATGACACACACAACAGAACCCTGACATAACTCCCCCCTCCCAGAAGGTGTGTCCCACGCCGTAACAGTTCCACCGGGGAGGGGGGGTGGGCACTCTGGAGGCCCCTCAGGACAAACACGGACAGGAACACAGGACGGGGACCTCCAGAGCGGAACAGACAGACAAAGGAGGCCTTGGCGGAGCTGGGAGCTCAGGAGGCCATGGCGGTGCAGGGAGCTCAGGAGGCCATGGCGTAGCTAGGGGCTCAGGAGGCCATGGCAGTGCAGGGAGCTCAGGAGGCCATGGTAGGTGGTCCTAGTGGCCGTGGCCTCGGTCCCCTCGGCCCGGCCCCTACAGCCGGACCCCTTTTACCCCCCCCAAAATTTCCCTGGGGAAGTTAGGGGGTATCAGGAGCCCTCCGGGGCTAAACAGACAGGACAGTACAAAACGACAGGAAAGCCCTCCAGGGCCAGACAGACAAGACAGGACAGGACAGCCCACAGGAACAGGAAGCCCTCCTGGGTTGTTTTCGGAAGCTGAGGCTTCCTTTGGGCATGACGAGTCAGGGGCCCTCACAGGGTCCCTCAGCAACCGCTTTCATCTCTGCGACAAGGGAGGCAGGTGGCTGGAATGGCCTCCGCGGCCACAAAACAAGGAGCCGCCTGCCCCAGACGAGTCTCCATGAACAAGACCTACATGATGATTAAAATGTTCCTGTGGGCACAACACGACTTAAAAACGGCACTCCTGGCCGTAACAGGTGGACTAGATCCACGGGGCTAGGGTTAGCGGTGGCCAGCGGGCATGAGTCAGCGCCGATCCGTCGGGCTTGAGTCAGCGGCGATCCGGCGGGCATTGAGTCAGAGGCGGGCCGGCGGGCATAATCTCCCGCAAACGGCGCGCCTGGGGGAGCGGCAACCTGGGAACTAGGCAACCTTGGGAGAGCCGGCGGGCTTGGGAGAGCCACCGCCGGCGGTGGATATCTCCCGCGATCGGCGGGCATGAGGGCTCGCGGCCAGAGGACTCGCGGCACTCGCGGCGATCCCGCCGAACTCCCACGCCGACTTGCAGTGGGCTATGGCGGGAATAACGAGCGGCGACTTCCTTGCCGCGGGACAGACACAAACAGAAACAAAACAAAAGACTTTCAAATACGGAAAACAAAACGGGGTGAATGGGCACCGCTTACGGTTCACACGAGGGAGGAACAGGAACACGCAGACGAGGATGTAAACTCAAATAATAGTCTTTAATGAGGACAAGGCAGGACAAGACAAGGCTGAGAGACAGGATACACCGGGAAGTCACAAGTAGACCAGACGACATCAAACTCAAAAGACAGGAACTAAATACACAGGGTAATTAACACATAACGAGACAAACACAGCTGGAACATACTTAACTCATAATGACATGAAACAAGGACAGGAAACAAACCAAATATGGACACATGAGGCGGGAACACATGACACACACAACAGAACCCTGACAGGGGAGAGGATGGTTTTATATGTGAAGCTGATGATCAGGGAGGTTTTGGGTTTAATTTATGAGTGTAAAAAGGTGTGTTTTTCTTTTCTTTATTTTTGTATTATTATTAGGGGTTCAAGCACGCAGTGCTGAAACCCTATTGTAATTGTAAGGATTTTTAAAATTCCAATTTTTTCCATTTCTCCCAGAATTTGTGAGAATTTATTGATTTTCCGATCTCTTCAGGAACTCGAGCTGCGTCCGAAAACGCTAGGGGAATGCCTCCAGCGTGAGCGGCTCTGAATATCGTGTGCAATCTATCCAATGGATGGGCGAGACGTCACGGACGGGATGACGTAATGACCAGCTGGTATAAAAGCACGTGCGGTGAAACCGGCGTCAGCTTTTTGTCATTCAGCAAGCGCTATGTGTGTGTATTGTCTATTCAATCTGTTGTGAGTCTTATTTGGTGTTGTCTGTCCTAGAAAATAAGCTCCATAAGATGTCTAAGAGACATTATAAGGTCGAGAGCTGCGCACAGTTGGAGGGGAGGAACTGTGGGGTGGGGGAGAAAGTGGTAGCATAGAGAAAAATAAATAAATCGAGGTAACAAATTCATCTTAACAGTGGAGATTCTTCCTTGGAGAGAGACTTTAAGATTCTTCCATCTTTGAATGTCATTTTTGACCTTAACTAAAATGTTATTAAAATTGTCTCTGGCAATCTTATGAATGTTTTTATATATGGTAATGCCCAAATAGATGAAAGATTCCTTAATAGGGATAAATGAGGGAATAGAATAATTAACCTTAACATTGTTAATTGGCATTAAAGCAGATTTGCTCCAATTTATTTTATATCCTGATAGGCTACTAAAATTATCAAATTTCTTAATTATACTAAGATAAGATAAGATAAACTTTATTGTCCCGAAGGAAATTTGTGTTGGACACATACAATACGATATCTGCTGTTTTACACAAATAACATACTACGTACATATAACACAGCGACCCCTCTCTGCCCTCCCCACAATATACAGTGAACAACAAAAAAACTGCACCCTACCTATTGTGCAACACACCTTTAATCATCATGTTTATATATTTGCACACACCAGATGGGAAATATACAGTGTATATATATATATATATATATATATATATATATATATATATATATATATATTATAATTGTTGACCTCTAGCTAACTTATCATTTAATGCTTTAATGGACAGTGGGACAAAGGAGTTCTTAAAACGGTTAAGCCTACACTTAGGAACTCTGAAGCGTCTTCCCGAGGGAAGAAGTTGGTACTCAGAGTGAAGGACATGAGTGGGATCTGAAATAATTTTTTGAGCCTGTCTAGTAACTGTTTCTTCAAAAAGAGCCTGAGGTGTGGGATGCTGCTTAACTCCCATAATTTTCATGGCTCTCTGTGTTAGCCGTGTAATCTGGGCTTTCAAGTCTCATATCTGGAACATCAGATGTTACTATTTACAAACATGAGGTTCAGAACTTTGTCCAGTGGTGTGATAAACATTTCCTTAGCATTAACACAAAAAAAACAGTGGAGATGATGTTTGACCCCAAATCCATTGGTGACCACTTACCAGTGGTCACCAACTAGTACGGCATCTAGTATCTCTTTCGGCACTACTTGACTTCATCCTAAACTTGTTCGAAAAAAACAAACAAAAAAAAACAAACTAAAAAAAAAAAAAAAACACCTTTCCCTTTATCTTTCTCTCCTTCCCTTGCTAGCTTGTACTTATTTGAACAATGACTGAGACTTGGTGTTACGAGCACTTCCTCTGTCTGATTGCCTCTTCAAGATGAATCGCTTTATGTACTCCCCAATTGTAAGTCGCTTTGGATAAAAGCGTCTGCCAAATGACTAAATGTAAATGTAAATGTAAATTAATGGTCAGAATATAGCCCAGGTGGACTCTTGCAGATATCTGGGCATTCACATTGATAATAAACTGACATGGCGTGTTCAGGTTGAAAATGTCTACATTAGGGTCCAACAGCGATTGTATTTTCTTCGTAGGTTGAGGGTATTTGGTGTTAACCAAAAAGTGTTGCTTCTCTTTTATCATGCTGTAATCGAGAGCATTTTTCGATACGGCATCTCAGCCTGGTTTGGCAATCTTAGTGTACATAACTTAATATTCAACACCCACAAGTCTCTATCTACTCAAAACACATAAAATAACACTTAAACTCAAAATGTACTGCCCACAGCATACTACCCACAAACAATTTAACAACCTACTTTAGGTTCAAAAACAAAAAAAACTAAAATAAGTAATGTACTCCCAACACAAAAAAAATCAAGAGTAATTAAATTGTATAGGGACTTCATGACATCAAAAATGACATCAAGAAACAAAAAGGTTATGTGACATTTAAAAGAGAATTAGTTTTGTAACTATGTCAGGCACTAAGATATAGTTGTGCTATTGTCATTGTTTGCAAAGCAAGCATCTGAAAGTCTGTTTAATATACACTACCATTTAAAAGTTTGAGGTTGGTTAGATTTGTAAAAAAGAATTGTAAGAAGTGATGTATGCTCACCAAGGTTGCATGTATTTGATTGAAATAGAAGCAGTAATATTATAAAACAATAAGAGAACGTAAATTTACTATTTTAATAGGTTGTTTATTTAAATATATTTTAAAATGTAAGTTATTCATGTTATGTTCGTATGTTAACTGTCTTGTAGGAGTGTATTGTGAATAGGAGTTTTTTTTTGTAATAAAAGTTTTGTTAAAATTCAAAATTCTTTCTCTCTCTCTATATCCCACCTCCTCACTCAACACCCACTCCCCACACACTCATAGACATAAACAAAAGAATGTTGATTGGGGTGAGAGACGTTCTATCTCTGAGAGGAGGGGGGAACTGGGGGAGTGGGGAGGGGGGTGTAGGGTCACATTCAAAAGATACAATTTAAAAAAAAAAATTATAGATTTTTAAACATTTTCTTAGACACGTGAAATCACGGAAGAAAGCCTATATAGAGATATACATTAACTCTTATCTCATGTCTGATGAAAACTGCTATGTTATGTAGCCTACATTGTGACGAATAACGTAAATGGCATTAAAATCTGAGAAATTTGAAAAAGTCAGTAGTAGTTTGCATTCCTGAAAATTAATGTCGGTCATTTAACTCCTTTTTTTATTTATTTTTATCGTAAACGGTTGGCAAATATTGCTGAATTGTCTCGTCATGTTTAGCTGCTTACATCTTACCTCAGCTCGCATTCAAGTCACGCGCAACTCGGCGT
Source organism: Schizothorax lantsangensis (assembly GCA_027422415.1). Taxonomy (NCBI): domain Eukaryota; kingdom Metazoa; phylum Chordata; class Actinopteri; order Cypriniformes; family Cyprinidae; genus Schizothorax; species Schizothorax lantsangensis. The sequence continues at coordinate 14,529,585 of CM049848.1, forward strand.
CTGTGAACAGTAAATCCCGCCTTCTACACTTTGATTGGCTATTTCAAACATTTTGACATTGAAGTGGGCCGCACTGCCCGGGCCATTCATCTGGGCCGATGGAAGGATATACGTACATTTACTACAATCCATTTTTATATATATTACGCAAAGGGCCGGCCCACATTGTACAGCGGCCCACCGCGAAAACTCCCGGTACTCCAGATGGCCAGTCCACCACTGCACATATCAGTATTAATGATAGATAGACACTGGCAAAAGCTCATAAAAGGGCATGGAAGAGGCACTGCATAGCGCCACCTTTTCAGAAAACTTGGGGGGTTAGTTTTAGCTACAGTCACCAAACATGGTACACATATTGGTCTCATCAAGCTGGACAACCTTTTCTAATTTACAGTCATTAGCTACAACCAACAGGAAGTCTGCTATTTTGATTTGAATGTGGATATTTGGAAAAATATGGGTGTGAATTAATGCATACTCCTCAGAGGAGCATTATACTATACACACCAAACTTTGTCTACATGATACCAAAACATTGAGGAACTTAAATTGTAAACGGATTTTGGATATCTGAACGGTGTTGCCGTGACGATTTATTAAAGTAACAGTCTTTCACAGTCTTGATGGTTTGGATTAACCCTTTAATTGCTGTATCAATTAAAACCAGACTGCCAGAGGGTTACTGTAAATGCATGTGCTCACTGTGCCCCTTTTTCTTGATGCCACCGGGGTGGCGGTTGCACTGACGGCTTGGGCCCGCCATCGCTGCTTGCAGCTATATTTAGGGACCGAGCACCGATGGTGCGAGGACCCCATTGAATCTGCTCTGTTTATTATTATTAGGGACCGAGCACCGATGGTGCGAGGACCCTATTGAATCTGCTCTGTTTATTATTATTAGGGCCCGAGCACCGATGGTGTGAGGACCCTATTGAATCTGCTCCGTTTATTAGGGCCCAAGCCAGTAAGGCGCAGGGCCCTCTTGTTTTTCTAAGGATTATTATTATTATTATTTATTTTTTTCAAGGTTTTGGGGGGTTTTGGGGCCCTTAACATACACAAAAACTCTTGAAAATTGGCACACACGTTGGAATCCGCGGCCATTAGGACGCCGCAGAGGCTGGGACCCGGGCGTGGCACAGGGGCTCTACGGCGCCCCCTGGAACACAGTCAGAAAACTTGATGTATAGCTCACACATACTTGCACGTATTCATATGAAACTCGGTACACATATAGATCTCATTGAGCCAACAACTTTCACACTGCATGTCATTGGCTCCGCCCAACAGGAAGTCGGCTATTCAGGGCTGTTTAAAAAGGGCATGCTCTGGAATTTGATATACTCCTCTGAGGATTACCAACCGATTGCCACCAAACTCGGAGAACATGATCTCAAGACATTGGGGACACAAAATTGCCAGGATATTTTTGATATCTCGAACGGTTTGCCCGTGGCGAGGCGATGAATTTATGGCGAAAAATGAGAGATAGGAAGCGTCTAATAACATCAACATACATTGTCTGATTTTGATCAAACTTCAGGGTTTTGTTCGTTGTATGATGCAGAGCGCATAGATGTGACTATTAGGAGTCAAAGTTATAGCGCCACCAACTGGCAGCAGGAAGAGTGTCATTTTCAAAATGCTTTGAATTCAGCATCTTATTTTTAATCGATTTGCTTCAAACTTCATCAGAATAATGTCAAAACACGGCCGATGTAAAACTTTGAAGGGAATATTGATATCTAAAATACTGTTGCCATGGCAACGTGTCAAACTTGAAAATTTGTTTCTGGTGATTTTGAAGCAGATAACATGTTTAGAATGTCATGAAACTCAACACACATATGAGTATTAATGGTAGTTAGACACTGGAAAAAGCTCATAAACGGGCGTGGAAGAGGCACTCTATAGCGCCACCTTTTGTCAAAAATGGGGGGGTTAGTTTTAGCTACAGACACCAAACTCGGTACATAAATTGTTCTAATCAAACCGGACAACTTTCTAATTTACACTCATTAGCTACGACCAACAGGATCAAATTAAGGACCAAAAAATCTTTTTTTTAATGTCATTTTCGGGGAATATCAAGCTGTAAATAAATTCATACTCCTCCAAGCAGAAACAAGTAGTTCACACCAAACTTTGTCAACATGATGCCAATATACTGAAGATGCTAAATTGCTAACGGATTTAGGATATCTTGAACGGTGTATTAATGGCGATTTGTTAAAGTTACAGTAAAAAAGATAGCAGTTATTTTCTAATATCTTTAAAGTGCAGCTTCCAAACACTTCAAAAATGTTTACATACATAGAGCAAGTCATTCTGAAGAAGTATGGTTAGTTTCATGACTTTACAAAAGGTCTATGAATAACAGAAAATTAATAAACTATCAAGACATTTGATCACACTGGCTCTGTGTATGTGGGGGGATGGGTGAGTCTGTGTGTTAAGTGTGAGTGTGAGGAGGTGGGTGAGAGAGACAGAGAGAGAGAGACTTTTAAACATCTCTTTAATCACTAGAAAAAAATCAATCAGTATTTATTTATTTAATTATTCGTTTTATTTTATTTTATTTATTTATTTATTTTATTTATTTATTTATTTTTTATTTTTTGCATTATAGCTTAAGAAATCTCCTAGGCCTTATCTTTTTCTGTCAGTCTTTGTTACGGAACTAGTCGGACACAAAGGTGAGTGTTGTAAACAGAGAGTTTATTAACAGGATATGGTGAGACAACAGTGGTAGGAGTCTTCGGGTGAGGTAAGTGTCCTTTCTAGGAAGGATTGTGGATAGTGAGCTGGGATTCTAACTGTGCCTCTTTCTCTTGACAGGTTAGTGGCGGACAGGAATCCTGGAAAGCCCGTGAGTCTCTAGAGTCCACTGCCGTACAGGTATCTGGTAGTGAGAGGTAAGACAGGTGGTAAGTATAAGCAGGTAAGGTTTACAGGTAGGTATACTCAGCTAGTGGCTAGTGGCTGCTGGAGAATGTGGGTCCTTGTAGTATCCACTTGTGTAAACGAGATCGGACCCAGACTGGAGTGAGGAGTGTGCTTAAATAGAGCAGAGGTGATAGGCTGTGATGATGAGGAGCAGGTGTGCATGATGAGTAAATCAGGTGCAGGTGAAAGTGATCAGTGACGGAGGATACGGGCCATTCTGTGACAGTCTTGGGGACAAAAAATAAATAAAAATAAAAATCCAAGAACCAGTTAATTTGTAGGGCACTGACAACATAATTTTATATAATTAGGTTAATAATTATGTTAATTACAACATAAAAAAAATCTAAAGATACATACACGTGGTCTTATAAATTTTTGTGCTGCAAATAATAATTTGACACTAATTTGATACTGAACTATGACACCCTCTGACACGATATTCATCTGAATTTACATCATCTCATAAATGTAACAGTAAAACAGTTCAGCTCACAGATGAAGACTAAGCTGTAATGCAGGCAAAATATTTCACAAATGCTTATAGATCAATAAAACCTTTTAAAAATGCTTATGAATCATTAAAGGTTTAGGTAACACTTTATAATAAGGTCTCATTTGTTAACATTAGGGAATGCATTAACTAACTTCAACTAACAATGAACTATCTTTTTACAGCATCTTAATTCTTCACTGATAATATGAACTAACAATGAACAAAATATTTTTTACAGCATTTATTAATCTTTTTATTGTTAGTAAAAATAGTCATGTTCAAAAGATACAACTTCAAATGTTAATAATGTATTAATACATTTTGGAATTAATACATGGTACATAATTATTGTTGATGTTAATTAACTGTTAAATAATATAGTTTTTTAACAATTGGTTAATTCACAACTAACATAAACTAAATATGAACAATATATTTTTACTTTATTTGTGCTAGTAAAAATTATTCATGTTAGTTCATGGAAAAGTATATCGTTAAAAAATGCTCATAAATCATTAAAAGCTTTGGTAACATTAGTAAATGCATTAACTAACATGGTGTATATATATATATATATATATATATATATATATATATATATATATATATATATATATATATATATATATCAGTGTGGATTTCTTTAAGACTGCAAGGGAAGCTCGGCTTCCCCTATAATGTAAAAAAAATCATGGTCAAATATGCACTATTGTGTTAACATTTTATTGACTAAAAATGCGTTAGAACACGTTCATCTCGAAGACGAGTTCGTTCAGAATCAGCTACATATAGCAGGTCGGCTGACTCGATTTCCTTCTCATACATTCCCGTAGCGTCAGTGTATTTCCCTGTTGAAGCCTAGCGTCCCTTGTCTTCAGTGGGACTGCTTTCAACAGTTTTTTTCAGTGCTTCAAAACTAGACGGTCATTGGATAAATGCTGCGATTATGTCCCGCCCATGGACGCTCAGCGTCTCTGGGGGTGAATGGAGGAGTGGGCTGGCCTGGACTCAGAGCTTTTAAATTAGAGCTGGCCTGAAATCAGAGAAAATCACTCACAGCTCTTTACTGAACAAGCCTACTTTGTAGTTTAACAAGAATTAATCTATATTTAATATATACAGTGAAGACTATGCAATTCTATTTTATATTTAATTATTCGGTTTCTGTGCCTGGACATCTACAAACTTGAAAAAACTTAAATATTGTGTAAATAGCACAAATAAATATATAGAACAAACATATATTAAACTATTTCAAACAGGGCCCACAGGTACAACCTGCACTGGGGCCCCGCAAACCCCAGCTACAGCCCTGGAGCAGTGACAGATCAGTCAACTGTCCCAAGCATCTTTCACGCATGCAGTCAATAGTATGTTGAGTTTCTCAGGCCAACATAACTAGCTAATAACTTCAGTAACATTAGTGTGCGGATCAATGAATGCAGGAGAAGGGGAGAGATAACACAGATAGGCCTGTGTGTGTGTCTGTGTACAGCAGTTAAATTGAATACAATGTTTATATCTCCTTGTTTCAGATGATGAGAGAGATGAGAACTCCTGGCCAGTCTTGTGGACTGAAGGTCAGGCTAGGGAATATAAAAACAGGCACTCTTAAATGTGCATTGAAAATTGCCAGCTCATAAAATCTGTGCTCCAGGGACCATATTATTCAGGGAAAATTTTAGATGATTAACACAGTAGAAAATCAGTCCAGTCTCCCCAGCTGTAAATGTCATTGGCTGTCTTGTGTTGCTTATAATAAATTGACATGTTGATATCACATAAGCAGTCTTTCAGAATGCTGTCAGTTACATGTAGATGCATACTTTACACATTAGTGTAGTGCTTATGGGGTGTCGCTTTGGGATGGGTGAGGGAGGGAAAAATCACAGTATGTTCATTACAAAAAACTAGACTACACCACTGTTGCAAGTGTAGTTGAAAGACAAACTGCTGCAACCTATTTCTTGGTATTTGCTTGGCGAAATTGCTAGCCAATTTTCGTCATACATTTCAAACAATTATACACCACATTCCTTGTTTTTTAGATCGCAGAATTTACGTATAAATATATGGACAATTCTTATGATGTAGGCCGAAAATGAGCTTCCCCTCTTTGAAAGACCAGCAGCCGACACATATATATATATATATATATATATATATATAAAACATTAGTTAATGCATTAACTAACATGAACTAAAAAGGAACAATATATTTTAAAATAATTTATTAATCTTATTTAATGTTAGTTAATACTAACATTAAAAATATTAATTGTATGTTAATTCACAGTACATAAACTAATGTTAAGATACAACTTTATATTTTAATAATGTATTAATATTTTTTTTTACTTAACATTAATTAACATTAATACATTTTATATAATTATTGTTCATGTTAACTAGTATAGTTCAATAATATCGTTTTTTAACATTAATGTATTCGAAACTAACCAACTAAGTATGAACAACCATTGTTTTACTATTTCTTAAGAAAACAAATTCTAAAAAATAAAGTAAAAAAATCTTTGTTAGTTCATGGTACAGTAACTGATGTACATTAACCAGAAATTTTAATTAATAATGTAGTAGTCAATTTTGAACATATCATTAACCAAGATTCATAAGTGCTATAAAAATATTGTTCATGTTAACTTACATAATGTTAAAAACTAAAAACTTATTGAAAAGTGGTACAAAAGTGTTATGTTGTTCTTTGTGTGTGTGCGAGTGAGTGAGTGTGAGAGAGGATAGAGAGAGACTAAAATGAATAAAAGCTATATAAATATTGTTCATATGAATTAATATAGTTAATGTTAATAACTGAAACCTTATTGAAAGTGTTACCAAAGTTTTATATATTGTTGTGTGCATGTGTGTGTGTGTGTGTATGTGTCTTTCACAGTATTGACAGTTTGGATTAACCCTTTAGTTGCTGTATCCCTAAAAAACAGACTGCCAGAGGGTTACTGTAAATGCATGTGCCAGCTGTGCTCCTTTTTCGTGATGCCACTAGGATGGCGGTTGCACTGACGGCTTGGGCCCGCCATCGCTGCTTGCAGCTATATTTAGGGCCCAAGCCAGTAAGGCGCAGGGCCCTCTTGTTTTTCTAAGGATTATTATTATTATTATTTTTTTTTTTTCAAGGTTTTGGGGGGTTTTGGGGCCCTTAACATACACGAAAACTCTTGAAAATTGGCACACATGTTGGAATCTGCGGCCATTAGGATGCCGCAGAGGCTGGGAGCCGGGCGTGGCACAGGGGCTCTACGGCGCCCCCTAGAACACAGTCTGAAAACTTGATGTATAGCTCACACATACTTGCACGTATTCATATGAAACTCGGTACACATATAGATCTCATTGAGCCGAACAACCTTGACGCTGCATGCCATAGGCTCCGCCCAACAGGAAGTCGGCTATTCAGGGCTGTTTAAAAAGCGCATGCTCTGGAATTTGATATACTCCTCTGAGGATTACCACCCGATTGCCACCAAACTCGGTGAACATGATCTCAAGACATTGGGGACGCAAAATTGCCAGGATATTTTTGATATCTCGAACGGTTTACCGTGGCGTGGCGAGGCGATGAATTTATGGTGAAAAATGAGAGACAGGAAGCCTCTAATAACATCCACATACATTGTCTGATTTTGATCAAACTTCAGGGTTTTGTTCGTTGTATGATGCCGAGCGCATAGATGTGACTATTAGGAGTCAAAGTTATAGCGCCACCAACTGGCAGCAGGAAGTGTGTCATTTTCAAAATGCTTTGAATTCAGCATCTTATTTTTAATCGATTTGCTTCAAACTTCATCAGAATAATGTCAAAACACGGCCGATGTAAAACTGTGAAGGGAATATTGATATCTATAATACTGTTGCCATGGCAACGTTTCAAACTTGAAAATTTGTTTCTGGTGATTTTGAAGCAGATAACATGTTTAGAATGTCATGAAACTCAACACACATATGAGTATTAATGGTACTTAGACACTGGAAAAAGCTCATAAACGGGCGTGGAAGAGGCACTCTATAGCGCCACCTTTTGTCAAAAATGGGGGGGTTAGTTTTAGCTAAATACACCAAACTTGGTACATAAATTGTTCTAATCAAGCCGGACAACTTTCTAATTTACACTCATTAGCTACGACCAACAGGAAGCCGGCTATCTTTTTTTTAATGTCATTTTCGGGGAATATCAAGCTGTAAATAAATTCATACTCCTCCAAGCAGAAACAAGTAGTTCACACCAAACTTTGTCAACATGATGCCAATATACTGAAGATGCTAAATTGCTAACGGATTTAGGATATCTTGAACGGTGTATTAATGGCGATTTGTTAAAGTTACAGTAAAAAAGAGCAGTTATTTTCTTATATCTTTAAAGTGCAGCTTCCAAACACTTCAAAACTTTTTACATACATAGAGCAAGTCATTCTGAAGAAGTATGGTTAGTTTCATGACTTTACAAAAGGTCTATGAATAACAGAAAATTAATAAATAAACTATCAAGACATTTGATCACACTGGCTCTGTGTATGTGGGGGGATGGGTGAGTCTGTGTGTTAAGTGTGAGTGTGAGGAGGTGGGTGAGAGAGACAGAGAGAGAGAGAGAGAGACTTTTAAACATCTCTTTAATCACTAGAAAAAAATCATTCAGTATTTATTTATTTAATTATTTGTTTTATTTTATTTTATTTATTGAATTATTCTATTTTTTTTTTTTTTTTTTTTTTTTTGCATTATAGCTTAAGAAATCTCCTACGCCTTATCTTTTTCTGTCAGTCTTAGGGACACAAATAAATACAAATCCAAGAACCAGTTAATTTGTAGGGCACTGACAACATAATTCTATATAATAAGGTTAATAATTATGTTAATTACAACATAAAAAAAATTGTGTTTTATGAAAAATCATAAATCATAAAAAGATAAAATCATAAAAATCATAAAATCATAAAAGATTTTATGTTAATGTTTTTACTTAACATTAATTAACATTAATACATTTTAGATAATTATTGTTCATGTTAACTAGCATAGTTCAATAATATCATTTTTTTAACATTAATTTATTCGAAACTAACCAACTAAGTATGAACAACCATTGTTTTACTATATTTCTTAAGAAAACAAATTCTAAAAAATAAAGTAAACAAATCTTTGTTAGTTCATGGTACAGTAACTGATTTACATTAACCAGAAACTTTAATTAATAATGTAGTAGTCAATTTTGAACATATCATTAACCAAGAATCATAAGTGCTATAAAAATATTGGGTAACACTTCATAATAACTGCACACTATGAATCATTAGGTAAGCATTAGTAAATAGTTAGTTCATCCTTTATTAAGCATTGTCCCAACATTAATAGTCATTAGTAAGCAGTTTATAAATACAGCTATAAATGGCTTGTTCTTTATTTATAAGGCACATCTATTACAAAGGAGATTTAAAGGCTCAGTTATCTTCCTAACAGAAAAATAAACAAACACAACACAGAGGGATAGAGAACTCAGAAATATTTTTTCAAGATGCAAATAATGAAACTGTACACTTGAATATTTACTTTAATTTATTTTTTTCAATGAAATTGCAGAGGTTTATTTTTCATTTTTTTATCAAGTGTACAGTCACCTTGCATCTTGAAAAAATATTTATGTGTTCTGTATCCCTCTGTGTTGTGTTTGTTTAACTTTTCTTTTTGGGAGATAAATGAGCTTTTAAATCTCCTTTGTAAATGCTTTATAATGTATAAATAGTCCTCACTTTAGATGAGCTCACACAAATAGATGGCTGGCAACTACTAAATGTTTTATAACTACCTGACTTAATCATGAATTAAAGCAGGAATATGTGTTAATAAAGCATTTATTAACACATTGAGCAATTATTATGATGTGTCTAAATAATAAGATTTATAAATGTACATTTAAATAGTTTATTAATCATTTACTTACACTTTCTAAATGATCTTATGAACCACTCACAATAATATATACGTACTGATGTTAATTAATATAGTTAATGTTAAAAACTGAAACCTTATTGTAAAGTGTTACTAAAGTTTTATATATTGTTCTGTCAGTGGCGGCTCCAGGATTTTTTTGTTATTTAACTTTTTTCCTGTGGTATTAAACTTCACATATGCCACTGTTATTAGTAATATAATTTCTAATGCCAACTGCCAAATATGACACTTACAAAGTAATATAATTTATGAATATAGAAAAGAAAGAAATTTGGGATTTTTTCTTTTTTCATTGTTTTCTTTTATTTATTTATTTATTTATTTAAGTTATCTTTATTTTTTTACACATATCTAGTCATTTTTTTCTGACCATCAAGTGTCAGTCAATCAATGCCAACTGTTAGGAAAACATGGTAAATTCTAACCATTTACAATAGATAGTGCCGACAATTCATACAACTATTTCCACACGGGCACACATTGCGGGAGATAACCTCCCGTGCTGATTTGCATCGTATCATGTGTAGATGATAGCCAGAGATAGGCCATTGTAAAAAGCTTCAAAAATTGGCAATACTAAGAGGATTTAGCATTTCCAATTAATGTAGGCCTGTTACATTCTTCTTAATATTAGGCCTATTATTATTATTAGATTACTTTTATTATTAAATTACATGAAATTATTTGCCCTGCAATAATTTCATAGCTCATCACCGCATGATGCGCTGTGAGAAATAATAAAATAGGCTAGCTTACTCCTCATTCAAAATGTTTTTAAAACTTTTTTTAAAACAGGTCTATTAATTTATACAATGAATTATAGGCCTATAATTATAACACTGCACTCATCAATGAAAATTCAGAGCAGCTTTATTTCATGCACCGATTTTCAAAAACAACCTGTTTAACGCGAATTACGTTTCTTCTCATGTTTTTTACTATACGAGCCACAAGAGAAATATTAAGGGAATAATTTGAGACAGTTATATACCGTTATCAGCATATGTTAAAATAGATTCGTCTCTCGTTGTCTCAGAGAGAATATGCGCCATTAATGCAGCGTTAGCCGTCATTTTTTTACTTTCACTTTCTCTGTAGTGAATTGACTGACGTTCACCGTCTTGCGCAAAGAATTGCTTGACCCCTCCCCATATTACCAATTGTTTTATAGGCCACATATTTTTTAGGTTTTTAATATTTATTTTTCAATGTTAATGAGAGTGACACCGAGAGTTAAAAAACAGGAAAATCATTTGGAAATCCTTGGGGGGGGGAGGTAGCTGTGCCGGGCTAAGCAAGTTCGTGATGGGGCTATAGCCCTGTCAGGACCCGCCCTAGTGCCACCACTGTGTTCTGTGTGTGTTTCACAGAGTTGATGGTTTGGATTAACCCTTGGATTAACCCTTTAGCCGTATCCTTAAAACCAGACTGCCAGAGGATTACTGTAGTGCATGTGTCCGCTGGGCACGGTTGTTTGTTGCCACCGGGGTGGCGTTTGCACTGACGCTTGGGCCCGCCATCGCTGCTTGCAGCTATTTATTATATATTATTATTATATTATTATTTTTCTTTCAAGGTTTTGGGGGTTTTGGGGCCCTTAACATACACGAAAACTCTTGAAAATTGGCACACATGTTGGAATCTGCGGTCATTAGGAAGCCGCAGAGGCTGGGAGGCGGGACGGCGTGGCACAGGGCTCTACGGCGCCCCTGGAAGACAGTCAAAAAACAGATGTAATCTCACACATACTTGCACATATTCATATGAAACTCGGTACACATATAGATCTCATTGAGCTGAACAAATTTCACACTGCATGTCATAAGGCTCCGCCCAACAGGAAGTCGGCTATTTAGGGCTGTTTAAAAAGCGCATGCTCTGGAATTTGATATACTCCTCTGAGGATTACCACCCGATTGCCACCAAACTCTGTGAACATGATCTCAAGATATTGGGGATGCTAAATTGCGAAGATATTTTGATATCTCGAACGGTTTGCCCCGTGGCGAGGCGCATGAAGTTATGGCGAGAAATGAGAGACAGGAAGCGTCTAATAACATCCACATCATTGTCTGATTTTGATCAAACTTCAGGTTTTGTTTCGTTGTATGATGCCGATCTTATAGATGTGACTATTAGGAGTCAAGTTATAGCGCCACCAACTGGCAGCAGGAAGTGTGTCATTTTCAAAATGCTTTGAATTCAGCATCTTATTTTACTCTCAATTTGCTTCAAACTTCATCAGAATAATGTCAAAACACGGCCAATGTAAAACTGTGAAGGGAATATTGATATCTAGAATACTGTTGCCATGGCAACGTTCAAACCTCAATATTCTTTTCCGTGATTTTGAGGCAGATAACATGATTAGAATGTCATGAAACTCAACACACATATCAGTATTAATGATAGTTAGACACTGAAAAAAGCTCATAAACGGGCGTGGAAGAGGCACTCTATAGCGCCACCTTTTGTCAAAAATGGGGGGTTAGTTTTAGCTACAGACACCGAACTCGACATATATTGCTCTAATCAAGCCGGACAACTTTCTAATTTACAGTCATTAGCTACGACCACAGGAAGTCGGCTAATTAAATTTGTATGTGGAATAATGCCAAAATATGGCTCTGAATTAATGCATACTCCCTCAGAGGAGAATTATACTACATACACCAAACTTTGTCTACATGATGCCAAAACATTGAGGAACTTAAAATTGCGAAGATTTTGGATAGTTTGAATGGTATTTCCGTGGCGATTTTTAAAAGTAACAGTAAAAAGGAAAACCGTATTTATTTGTCTTATATTTTTAAAGTGCATTATCCAAACTCTTCAAAACTTTTTCTTACAGAGAAAGAGTCATTCTGAGGAAACATGCTTACTTTCAAAAATGTATCATGCTCAGGGGCCAATTTTTTTTTTAAAACTATCACTGATAAATTGGTGAAAGTGAAGACTGTAATACCAAGGATGAACAGCAATGGAGTCATAACCTTAATCCTGATGAGCTACATGATCTGTTTCTCTGTGTATCAGAATGAAAAATAATGCATAGAATCATTTTGAAATGTTCTGTACTGTCAATATACTTTCACATAATTATTGTAGAAACTATAGTGCTTTAAAATCTTTTTTTTTTTTCTTTAAGGAAAAATAATTAAACATTTATATAATTTCTAACTTGTTTCACTGATAGGATAATAAATCTTTTAAGTCTGACCCTTTACTGCTCAGTTCAGTTAAACAAGAAACAATGAATAAGAAACATGCACATAAAATAAGTTAATATGTATTTTACTGCTAATATAGTTTTATATTATTGTTTCACAAATGCTTATAGATAATTACAATTTTAAAATGGTTATAGATCATAAAATTGTTGCCAACAATTTACAGGTTTAAGGGCTCTTTGGTTAACATTATTTAATGCATAAACTAACATGAAGTAAGAATGAACAAAATATATTTTAACAGCATTTATTAATCTTTTTATTGTTAGAAAAATAGTCATGTTCAAAAGATACAACTTTACATTTTAATAATGCATTAATACATTTTGGACTTAATATAATAATAATAATAATAATAATGGAAAGGTTAATCTTTATAAAATGCTTATAAATCATTAAAACCTTTGGTAACACTATACTAATGGCTCATTTGTTATCATTAGTAAATGCATTAACTAGCATGAACTAACAATGAACAATATATTTTTACAGCATGTTAATTCTTCATTGAGAGCATGAACAAACAATGAACAAAATATTTTTACAGCATGTTAATTCTTCATTGAGAGCATGAACAAACAATGAACAAAATATTTTTACAGCATTTATTAATCTTTTTAATGTTACTAAAAATAGTCACATTCAAAAGATACAACTTTAAATTTTAATATTTTTTTAATAGATTTTTAAACATTTTCTTAGACACGTGAAATCACGGAAGAAAGCCTATATAGAGATATACATTAACTCTTATCTCATGTCTGATGAAAACTGCTATGTTATGTAGCCTACATTGTGACGAATAACGTAAATGGCATTAAAATCTGAGAAATTTGAAAAAGTCAGTAGTAGTTTGCATTCCTGAAAATTAATGTCTGTCATTTAACTCCTTTTTTTTAATTTTTTTTTTTTTATCGTAAACGGTTGGCAAATATTGCTGAATTGTCTCGTCATGTTTAGCTGCTTACATCTTACCTCAGCTCACATTCAAGTCGCGCACAGCTCAGCGTCTGTGAACAGTAAATCCCGCCTTCTACACTTTGATTGGCTATTTCAAACATTTTGACATTGATGAGCGCTTTCGAGCCGCTGAACTGAGCCGAAGCACGCTAAATTAATTAGAATTTTTGAATGAAGTGGGCCGCACGGCCCGGGCCATTCATCTGGGCCGATGGAAGGATATACGTACATTTACTACAATCCATTTTTATATATATTACGCAAAGGGCCGGCCCACATTGTACAGCGTCCCACATTGTACAGCGGCCCACCGCGAAAACTCCCGGTACTCCAGATGGCCAGTCCACCACTGCACATATCAGTATTAATGATAGATAGACACTGGCAAAAGCTCATAAAAGGGCGTGGAAGAGGCACTGCATAGCGCCACCTTTTCAGAAAACTTGGGGGGTTAGTTTTAGCTACAGTCACCAAACATGGTACATATATTGGTCTCATCAAGCTGGACAACCTTTTCTAATTTACAGTCATTAGCTACAACCAACAGGAAGTCTGCTATTGTGGATATTTGGAAAAATATGGGTGTGAATTAATGCATACTCCTCAGAGGAGCATTATACTATACACACCAAACTTTGTCTACATGATACCAAAACATTGAGGAAATTAAATTGTAAACAGATTTTGGATATCTTGAACGGTGTTGCCGTGACGATTTATTAAAGTAACAGTCTTTCACAGTCTTGATGGTTTGGATTAACCTTAATAATTGCTGTATCAATAAAACCAGACTGCCAGAGGGTTACTGTAAATGCATGTGCTCGCTGTGCCCCTTTTTCTTGATGCCACCAGGGTGGCGGTTGCACTGGCGGCTTGGGCCCGCCATCGCTGCTTGCAGCTATATTTAGGGACCTAGCACCGATGGTGCGAGGACCCTATTGAATCTGCTCTGTTTATTATTATTATTAGGGACCGAGCACCGATGGTGCGAGGACCCTATTGAATCTGCTCTGTTTATTATTATTAGGGCCCGAGCACCGATGGTGTGAGGACCCTATTGAATCTGCTCTGTTTATTAGGGACCGAGCACCGATGGTGTGAGGACCCTATTGAATCTGCTTCGTTTATTATTATTAGGGACCGAGCACCGATGGTGTGAGGACCCTATTGAATCTGCTTTGTTTATTAGGGACCGAGCACCGATGGTGTGAGGACCCTATTGAATCTGCTTCGTTTATTATTAGGGACCGAGCACCGATGGTGTGAGGACCCTATTGAATCTGCTTTGTTTATTATTATTTTTATTATTATTATTATTATTATTTTCCAAACTTAATCGCAATTTTGAGGGCCTAAACATGCTCGAAAAGTCCATGAAACTTTGCACACGCATCAGAACTGGCGAAAATTTACATCTGATCTATGTTTCAAAAGTGGGTTTGTGGCAAGAAATGGCTACGATAGTGCCACATATCCACTTTCAAAGG